>OZ038403.1:13385359-13764450 GCA_964036045.1 Eutreptiella sp. 'Long Island Sound 2002'
AAAAAAAAAGAAAAAAATTTCTCCCATTCTCGTTTTCCACAAAACGAGAATTCTCGGATAAAAAAAAAAAAAAAAAAATGTCTCGGATTCTCGTCCTCCACAAAACGAGAATTCTCGGATAAAAAAAAAAAAAAAACAAATTTCTCCGATTCTCGTTTTCCACAAAACGAGAATTCTCGGAAAAAAAAAAAAAAAAAATATTTCTCCGATTCTGGTTTTCCACAAAACGAGAATTCTCGGAAAAAAAAAAAAAAAATTTCTCCGATTCTCGTTTTCCGCAAAACGAGATTTCTCGGATAAAAAAAAAAAAAAAATTTCTTCGATTCTGGTTTTCCACAAAACGAGAATTCTCGGATAAAAAAAAAAAAAAAAATTTCTCAGATTCTCGTTCTCCACAAAACGTGAATTCTCGGATAAAAAAAAAAAAAAATTTCTCCGATTCTGATTTTTCACAAAACGAGAATTCTCGGATAAAAAAAAAAATAAAAAATTCTCTGATTCTCGTTTTCCACAAAACGAGAATTCTCGGATAAAAAAAAAAAAAAAAAATTTCTCCAATTCTCGTTTTCCACAAAACGAGAATTCTCGGATAAAAAAAAAAAAAAAAAAATTCCTCCGATTCTGATTTTTCGCAAAACGAGAATTCTCGGATAAAAAAAAAAAAAAAAAAATTTCTCCGATTCTGGTTTTCCACAAAACGAGAAGTCTCGGATAAAAAAAAAAAAAAAAAAATTTCTCCGATTCTCGTTTTCCACAAAACGAGAATTCTCGGATAAAAAAAAAAAAGAAAAAAATTTCTCCCATTCTCGTTTTCCACAAAACGAGAATTCTCGGATAAAAAAAAAAAGAAAAAAAAATGTCTCGGATTCTCGTTTTCCACAAAACGAGAATTCTCGGATAAAAAAAAAAAAAAAAAAAATTTCTCCGATTCTCGTTTTCCACAAAACGAGAATTCTCGGAAAAAAAAAAAAAAAAATATTTCTCCGATTCTGGTTTTCCACAAAACGAGAATTCTCGGAAAAAAAAAAAAAAAAATTTCTCCGATTCTCGTTTTCCGCAAAACGAGATTTCTCGGATAAAAAAAAAAAAAAATTTCTTCGATTCTGGTTTTCCACAAAACGAGAATTCTCGGATAAAAAAAAAAAAAAAAAAAATTTCTCCGATTCTCGTTTTCCACAAAACGAGAATTCTCGGATAAAAAAAAAAAAAAAATTTTCTCCGATTCTGGTTTTCAACAAAACGAGAATTCTCGGATAAAAAAAAAAAAAAAAAATTTCTCCGATTCTAGTTTTCCACAAAACGTGAATTCTCAGATAAAAAAAAAAAAAAAAAATTTCTCCGATTCTCGTTTTCCACAAAACGAGAATTCTGGGATAAAAAAAAAAAAAAAAATTTCTCCGATTCTGATTTTTCACAAAACGAGAATTCTCGGATAAAAAAAAAAAAAAAAAATTTCTCCGATTCTCGTTTTCCGCAAAACGAGAATTCTCGGATAAAAAAAAAAAAAAAATTCTCCGATTCTCGTTTTCCACAAAACGAGAATTCTCGGATAAAAAAAAAAAAAAAAAAAATTTCTCCGATTCTGGTTTTCCACAAAACGAGAATTCTCGGATAAAAAAAAAAAAAAAAGAAAAATTTCTCCGATTCTCGTTTTCCACAAAACGAGAATTCTCGGATAAAAAAAAAAAAAAAATTTCTCCGATTCTGATTTTTCACAAAACGAGAATTCTCGGATAAAAAAAAAAAAAAAAAAAATTCTCTGATTCTCGTTTTCCACAAAACGAGAATTCTCGGATAAAAAAAAAAAAAAAAAATTTCTCCGATTCTCGTTTTCCACAAAACGAGAATTCTCGGATAAAAAAAAAAAAAAAAAAAATTTCTCCGATTCTGATTTTTCGCAAAACGAGAATTCTCGGATAAAAAAAAAAAAAAAAAAAATTTCTCCGATTCTGGTTTTCCACAAAACGAGAAGTCTCGGATAAAAAAAAAAAAAAAAAAAATTTCTCCGATTCTCGTTTTCCACAAAACTAGAATTCTCGGATAAAAAAAAAAAAGAAAAAAATTTCTCCCATTCTCGTTTTCCACAAAACGAGAATTCTCGGATAAAAAAAAAAAGAAAAAAAAATGTCTCGGATTCTCGTTTTCCACAAAACGAGAATTCTCGGATAAAAAAAAAAAAAAAAAAATTTCTCCGATTCTCGTTTTCCACAAAACGAGAATTCTCGGAAAAAAAAAAAAAAAAATATTTCTCCGATTCTGGTTTTCCACAAAACGAGAATTCTCGGAAAAAAAAAAAAAAAAAAATTTCTCCGATTCTCGTTTTCCGCAAAACGAGATTTCTCGGATAAAAAAAAAAAAAAAAATTTCTTCGATTCTGGTTTTCCACAAAACGAGAATTCTCGGATAAAAAAAAAAAAAAAAAAAAATTTCTCCGATTCTCGTTTTCCACAAAACGAGAATTCTCGGATAAAAAAAAAAAATTTTTTTTCTCCGATTCTGGTTTTCAACAAAACGAGAATTCTCGGATAAAAAAAAAAAAAAAAATTTCTCCGATTCTAGTTTTCCATAAAACGTGAATTCTCGGATAAAAAAAAAAAAAAAAAAATTTCTCCGATTCTCGTTTTCCACAAAACGAGAATTCTGGGATTAAAAAAAAAAAACAAAATTTCTCCGATTCTGATTTTTCACAAAACGAGAATTCTCGGATAAAAAAAAAAAAAAAAAATTTCTCCGATTCTCGTTTTCCACAAAACGAGAATTCTCGGATAAAAAAAAAAAGAAAAAAAATTTCTCCGATTCTGGTTTTCCTCAAAACGAGAATTCTCGGATAAAAAAAAAAAAAAAAAAATTTCTCTGATTCTCGGTTTCCACAAAACGAGAATTCTCGGATAAAAAAAAAAAAAAAAAATTTCTCCGATTCTCGTTTTCCGCAAAACGAGAATTCTCGGATAAAAAAAAAAAAAATTTCTCCGATTCTCGTTTTCCACAAAACGAGAATTCTCGGATAAAAAAAAAAAAAAAAAAAATTTCTCCGATTCTGGTTTTCCACAAAACGAGAATTCTCGGATATAAAAAAAAAAAAAAAAATTTCTCCGATTCTCGTTTTCCACAAAACGAGAATTCTCGGATAAAAAAAAAAAAAAAAATTTCTCCGATTCTGATTTTTCTCAAAACGAGAATTCTCGGATTAAAAAAAAAAAAAAAAATTTCTCCGATTCTCGTTTTCCACAAAACGAGAATTCTCGGATACAAAAAAAAAAAAAATTTCTCCGATTCTCGTTTTCCACAAAACGAGAATTCTCGGATAAAAAAAAAAAGAAAAAAATTTCTCCCATTCTCGTTTTCCACAAAACGAGAATTCTCGGATAAAAAAAAAAAAAAAAAATTTCTCCGATTCTGGTTTTCCACAAAACGAGAATTCTCGGATAAAAAAAAAAAAAAAAAAAAATTTCTCCGATTCTCGTTTTCCACAAAACGAGAATTCTCGGAGAAAAAAAAAAAAAAAATTTCTCCGATTCTGATTTTTCACAAAACGAGAATTCTCGGATAAAAAAAAAAAAAAAAAAAAAAATTTCTCCGATTCTCGTTTTCCACAAAACGAGAAGCCTCGGATAAAAAAAAAAAAAAAAATTTCTCCGATTCTCGTTTTCCACAAAACGAGAATTCTCGGATAAAAAAAAAAAAAGAAAAAAATTTGTCCCATTCTCGTTTTCCACAAAACGAGAATTCTCCGATAAAAAAAAAAAAAAAAAAATGTCTCCGATTCTGGTTTTCCACAAAACGAGAATTCTCGGAAAAAAAAAAAAAAAAAAAATTTCTCCGATTCTCGTTTTCCACAAAACGAGAATTCTCGGAAAAAAAAAAAAAAAAAATTTCTCCGATTCTGGTTTTCCACAAAACGAGAATTCTCGGAAAAAAAAAAAAAAAAAATTTCTCCGATTCTCGTTTTCCGCAAAACAAGATTTCTCGGATAAAAAAAAAAAAAAAAAATTCTTAGATTCTGGTTTTCCACAAAACGAGAATTCTCGGATAAAAAAAAGAAAAAAAAAATTTCTCCGATTCTCGTTTTCCACAAAACGAGAATTCTCGGATAAAAAAAAAAAAAAAATTTTTTTCCGATTCTGGTTTTCAACAAAACGAGAATTCTCGGATAAAAGAAAAAAAAAAAAAAATTTCTCCGATTCTCGTTTTCCACAAAACGAGAATACTCGGATAAAAAAAAAAAAAAATTTCTCCGATTCTGGTTTTCCGCAAAACGAGGATTCTCGGTTAAAAAAAAAAAAAAAAAATTTCTCCGATTCTCGTTTTCCACAAAACGAGAATTCTCGGATAAAAAAAAAAAAAAAAAAATTTCTCCGATTCTGGTTTTCCGCAAAACGAGGATTCTCGGTTAAAAAAAAAAAAAAAAAAAATTTCTCCGATTCTCGTTTTCCACAAAACGAGAATTCTCGGATAAAAAAAAAAAAAAAAATTTCTCCGATTCTGATTTTTCGCAAAACGAGAATTCTCGGATAAAAAAAAAAAAAAAAAAAATTTCTCCGATTCTGGTTTTCCACAAAACGAGAAGTCTCGGATAAAAAAAAAAAAAAAAAATTTCTCCGATTCTCATTTTCCACAAAACGAGAATTCTCGGATAAAAAAAAAAAAGAAAAAAATTTCTCCCATTCTCGTTTTCCACAAAACGAGAATTCTCGGATAAAAAAAAAAAAAAAAAATTTCTCGGATTCTGGTTTTCCACAAAACGAGAATTCTCGGATAAAAAAAAAAAAAAAAATTTCTCCGATTCCGGTTTTCCACAAAACGAGAATTCTCGGATAAAAAAAAAAAAAAAAAAAAATTTCTCCGATTCCCGTTTTCCACAAAACGAGAATTCCCGGATAAAAAAAAAAAAAAAAAAATTTCTCCGATTCTGATTTTTCACAAAACGAGAATTCTCGGATAAAAAGAAAAAAAAAAAAAAAATTTCTCCGATTCTCGTTTTCCACAAAACGAGAATTCTCGGATAAAAAAAAAAAAAAAAAATTTCTCCGATTCTCGTTTTCCACAAAACCAGAATTCTCGGATAAAAAAAAAAAAAAAAATTTCTCCGATTCTGATTTTTCGCAAAACGAGAATTCTCGGATAAAAAAAAAAAAAAAAATTTCTCCGATTCTCGTTTTCCACAAAACGAGAATTCTCGGATAAAAAAAAAAAAAGAAAAAAATTTCGCCCATTCTCGTTTTCCACAAAACTAGAATTCTCGGATAAAAAAAAAAAAAAAAAAAATGTCTCGGATTCTCGTTTTCAACAAAACGAGAATTCTCGGATAAAAAAAAAAAAAAAATTTCTCCGATTCGCGTTTTCCACAAAACGAGAATTCTCGGAAAAAAAAAAAAAAAAAAAAAATTTCTCCGATTCTGGTTTTCCACAAAACGAGAATTCTCGGAAAAAAAAAATAAAAAAATTTCTCCGATTCTCGTTTTCCGCAAAACGAGATTTCTCGGATAAAAAAAAAAAAAAAAAATTTCTTCGATTCTGGTTTTCCACAAAACGAGAATTCTCGGATAAAAAAAAAAAAAATTTCTCCGATTCTCGTTTTCCACAAAACGAGAATTCTCGGATAAAAAAAAAAAAAAAAAATTTTCTCCGATTCTGGTTTTCAACAAAACGAGAATTCTCGGATAAAAAAAAAAAAAAAAAATTTCTCCGATTCTCGTTTTCCAAAAAACGAGAATTCTCGGATAAAAAAAAAAAAAAAAAATTTCTCCGATTCTCGTTTTCCACAAAACGAGGGTTCTGGGATAAAAAAAAAAAAAAATTTCTCCGATTCTGATTTTTCACAAAACGAGAATTCTCGGATAAAAAAAAAAAAAAAAAATTCTCCGATTCTCGTTTTCCACAAAACGAGAATTCTCGGATAAAAAAAAAAAAAAAAAAATTCTCCGATTCTCGTTTTCCACAAAACGAGAATTCTCGGATAAAAAAAAAAAAAAAATTTCTCCGATTCTGGTTTTCCACAAAACGAGAATTCTCGGATAAAAAAAAAAAAATTTCTCCGATTCTGATTTTTCGCAAAACGAGAAATCTCGGATAAAAAAAAAAAAAAAATTTCTCCGATTCTGGTTTTCCACAAAACGAGAAGTCTCGGATAAATAAAAAAAAAAAAAAATTTCTCCGATTCTCGTTTTCCACAAAACGAGAATTCTCGGATAAAAAAAAAAAAGAAAAAAATTTCTCCCATTCTCGTTTTCCACAAAACGAGAATTCTCGGATAAAAAAAAAAAAAAAAAAATGTCTCGGATTCTCGTTTTCAACAAAACGAGAATTCTCGGATAAAAAAAAAAAAATTTCTCCGATTCTGGTTTTCCACAAAACGAGAATTCTCGGGAAAAAAAAAAAAAAAAAAAAAAAATTTCTCCGATTCTGGTTTTCCACAAAACGAGAATTCTCGGAAAAAAAAAAAAAATTTCTCCGATTCTCGTTTTCCGCAAAACGAGATTTCTCGGATAAAAAAAAAAAAAAAAAAATTTCTTCGATTCTGGTTTTCCAAAAAACGAGAATTCTCGGATAAAAAAAAAAAAAAAATTTCTCCGATTCTCTTTTTCCACAAAACGAGAATTCTCGGATAAAAAAAAAAAAAAAAAAAATTCTCGGATTCTCATTTTTCGCAAAACGAGAATTTTCGGAGAAAAAAAAAAAAAAAAAATTTCTCCGATTCTGGTGTTCCACAAAACGAGAAGTCTCGGATAAATAAATAAAAAAAAAAAATTTCTCTGATTCTCGTTTTCCACAAAACGAGAATTCTCGGATAAAAAAAAAAAAAGAAAAAAATTTCTCCCATTCTCGTTTTCCACAAAACGAGAATTCTCGGATAAAAAAAAAAAAAAATTTCTCGGATTCTGGTTTTCCACAAAACGAGAATTCTCGGATAAAAAAAAAAAAAAAATTTCTCCGATTCTGGTTTTCCGGAAAACGAGAATTCTGGGAAAAAAAAAAAAAAAAAATTTCTCCGATTCTGGTTTTCCACAAAACGAGAATTCTCGGAAAAAAAAAAAAAAATTTCTCCGATTCTCGTTTTCCGCAAAACGAGATTTCTCGGATAAAAAAAAAAAAAAAAAAATTTCTTCGATTCTGGTTTTCGAAAAAACGAGAATTCTCGGATAAAAAAAAAAAAAAAAAATTTCTCCGATTCTCTTTTTCCACAAAACGAGAATTCTCGGATAAAAAAAAAAAAAAATTTCTGCGATTCTGGTTTTCAACAAAACGAGAATTCTCGGATAAAAAAAAAAAAAAAAAATTTCTCCGATTCTCGTTTTCCACAAAACGAGAATACTCGGATAAAAAAAAAACAAAAAAAATTTCTCCGATTCTGGTTTTCCAAAACAGGAGAATTCCGGATAAAAAAAAAAAAAAATTTCTCTGATTCTGGTTTTCCACAAGAAGAGAATTCTCGGATAAAAAAAAAAAAAAAAAATTTCTCCGATTCTGGTTTTTCACAAAACGAGAATTCTCGGATAAAAAAAAAAAATTTCTCGGATTCTCGTTTTCCACAAAACGAGAATTCTCGGATGGAAAAAAAAAAAAAAATTTCTCCAATTCTCGTTTTCCGCAAAACGAGAATTCTCGGATAAAAAAAAAAAAATTTCTCCGATTCTCGTTTTCCACAAAACGAGAATTCTCGCATAAAAAAAAAAAAAAAATTTCTCCGATTCTGGTTTTCCACAAAACGAGAATTCTCGGATAAAAAAAAAAAAAAAATTTCTCCGATTCTCGTTTTCCACAAAACGAGAATTGTTGGATAAAAAAAAAAAAAAATTTCCCCGATTCTGATTTTTCACAAAACGAGAATTCTCGGATAAAAAAAAAAAAGAAAAATTTCTCCGATTCTCGTTTTCCACAAAACGAGAATTCTCGGATACAAAAAAAAAAAAAAAATTTCTCCGATTCTCGTTTTCCACAAAACGAGAATTCTCGGATAAAAAAAAAAAAAAAAATTTCTCCGATTCTCGTTTTCCACAAAACGAGAATTCTCGGATACAAAAAAAAACAAAGAAATTTCTCCAATTCTCGTTTTCCACAAAACGAGAATTCTCGGAAAAAAAAAAAAAAAAAAAATTTCTCCGATTCTGGTTTTCCACAAAACGAGAATTCTCGGAAAAAAAAAAAAAAATTTTCTCCGATTCTCGTTTTCCGCAAAACGAGATTTCTCGGATAAAAAAAAAAAAAAAATTTCTTCGATTCTGGTTTTCCACAAAACGAGAATTCTCGGATAAAAAAAAAAAAAAAAAAATTTCTCCGATTCTCGTTTTCGACAAAACGAGAAATCTCGGATAAAAGAAAAAAAAAAAAAAATTTCTCCGATTCTCGTTTTCCACAAAACGAGAATTCTCGGATAAAAATAAAAAAAAAAAAATTTCTCCGATTCTGATTTTTCACAAAACGAGAATTCTCGGATAAAAAAAAAAAAAAAATTTCTCCGATTCTCGTTTTCCACAAAACGAGAATTCTCGGATAAAAAAAAAAAAAAAAAATTTCTCCGATTCTCGTTTTCCACAAAACGAGAATTCTCGGATAAAAAAAAAAAAAAAAAATTTCTCCGATTCTAATTTTTCGCAAAACGAGAATTCTCGGATAAAAAAAAAAAAAAAAGAATTTCTCCGATTCTGGTTTTTCACAAAACGAGAATTCTCGGATAAAAAAAAAAAAAAAAATTTCTCCGATTCTCGTTTTCCACAAAACGAGAATTCTCGGATAAAAAAAAAAAAATTTCTCCGATTCTGGTTTTCAACAAAACGAGAATTCTCGGATAAAAAAAAAAAAAAAAAAATTTCTCGGATTCTCGTTTTCCAGAAAAAGGGAATTCTCGGATAAAAAAAAAAAAAAAAATTTCTCCGATTCTCGTTTTCCACAAAACGAGAATTCTGGGATAAAAAAAAAAAAAAATTTCTCCGATTCTGATTTTTCACAAAACGAGAATTCTCGGATAAAAAAAAAAAAAAAAAAATTTCTCCGATTCTCGTTTTCCACAAAACGAGAATTCTCGGATAAAAAAAAAAAAAAAAAATTTCTCCGATTCTCGTTTTCCGCAAAACGAGAATTCTCGGATAAAAAAAAAAGAAAAATTTCTCCGATTCTTCGTTTTCCACAAAACGAGAATTCTCGGATAAAAAAAAAAAAAAAAAAAAATTTCTCCGATTCTGGTTTTCCACAAAACGAGAATTCTCGGATAAAAAAAAAAAAAAAAAAAAATTTCTCCGATTCTCGTTTTCCACAAAACGAGAATTCTCGGATAAAAAAAGAAAAAAAATTTCTCCGATTCTGATTTTTCACAAAACGAGAATTCTCGGATAAAAAAAAAAAAAAAAAAAATTTCTCTGATTCTCGTTTTCCACAAAACGAGAATTCTCGGATAAAAAAAAAAAAAAAAATTTCTCCGATTCTCGTTTTCCACAAAACGAGAATTCTCGGATAAAAAAAAAAAAAAAAAATTTCTCCGATTCTGGTTTTCCACAAAACGAGAAGTCTCGGATAAAAAAAAAAAAAAAAAATTTCTCCGATTCTCGTTTTCCACAAAACGAGAATTCTCGGATAAAAAAAAAAAGAAAAAAAAATGTCTCGGATTCTCGTTTTCCACAAAACGAGAATTCTCGGATAAAAAAAAAAAAAAAAAATTTCTCCGATTCTCGTTTTCCACAAAACGAGAATTCTCGGAAAAAAAGAAAAAAAAAATATTTCTCCGATTCTGGTTTTCCACAAAACGAGAATTCTCGGAAAAAAAAAAAAAAAAAATTTCTCCGATTCTCGTTTTCCGCAAAACGAGATTTCTCGGATAAAAAAAAAAAAAAAATTTCTTCGATTCTGGTTTTCCACAAAACGAGAATTCTCGGATAAAGAAAAAAAAAAAAAAAATTTCTCCGAATCTCGTTTTCCACAAAACGAGAATTCTCGGATAAAAAAAAATTTTTTTTTCTCCGATTCTGGTTTTCAACAAAACGAGAATTCTCGGATAAAAAAAAAAAAAAAAATTTCTCCGATTCTCGTTTTCCGCAAAACGAGAATTCTCGGATAAAAAAAAAAAAAAATTTCTCCGATTCTCGTTTTCCACAAAACGAGAATTCTCGGATAAAAAAAAAAAAAAAAAAAAATTTCTCCGATTCTGGTTTTCCACAAAACGAGAATTCTCGGATAAAAAAAAAAAAAAAAAAAATTTCTCCGATTCTCGTTTTCCACAAAACGAGAATTCTCGGATAAAAAAAAAAAAAAAAATTTCTCCGATTCTGATTTTTCACAAAACGAGAATTCTCGGATAAAAAAAAAAAAAAAAAATTTCTCTGATTCTCGTTTTCCACAAAACGAGAATTCTCGGATAAAAAAAAAAAAAAAAATTTCTCCGATTCTCGTTTTCCACAAAACGAGAAATCTCGGATAAAAAAAAAAAAAAAAAATTTCTCCGATTCTGATTTTTCGCAAAACGAGAATTCTCGGATAAAAAAAAAAAAAAAAAAATTTCTCCGATTCTGGTTTTCCACAAAACGAGAAGTCTCGGATAAAAAAAAATAAAAAAAAAAATTTCTCCGATTCTCGTTTTCCACAAAACGAGAATTCTCGGATAAAAAAAAAAAGAAAAAAATTTCTCCCATTCTCGTTTTCCACAAAACGAGAATTCTCGGATAAAAAAAAAAAGAAAAAAAAATGTCTCCGATTCTCGTTTTCCACAAAACGAGAATTCTCGGATAAAAAAAAAAAAAAAAAAATTTCTCCGATTCTCGTTTTCCACAAAACGAGAATTCTCGGAAAAAAAAAAAAAAAAAATATTTCTCCGATTCTGGTTTTCCACAAAACGAGAATTCTCGGAAAAAAAAAAAAAAAAATTTCTCCGATTCTCGTTTTCCGCAAAACGAGATTTCTCGGATAAAAAAAAAAAAAAATTTCTTCGATTCTGGTTTTCCACAAAACGAGAATTCTCGGATAAAAAAAAAAAAAAAAAAAATTTCTCCGAATCTCGTTTTCCACAAAACGAGAATTCTCGGATAAAAAAAAAAAATTTTCTCCGATTCTGGTTTTCAACAAAACGAGAATTCTCGGATAAAAAAAAAAAAAAAAAATTTCTCCGATTCTAGTTTTCCACAAAACGTGAATTCTGGGATAAAAAAAAAAAAAAAATTTCTCCCATTCTGATTTTTCACAAAACAAGAATTCTAGGATAAAAAAAAAAAAAAAAAAATTTCTCCGATTCTCGTTTTCCACAAAACGAGAATTCTCGGATAAAAAAAAAAAAAAAAAATTTCTCCGATTCTCGTTTTCCGCAAAACGAGAATTCTCGGATAAAAAAAAAAAAATTTCTCCGATTC
The DNA here is from genome assembly GCA_964036045.1 of Eutreptiella sp. 'Long Island Sound 2002'. NCBI lineage: Eukaryota > Euglenozoa > Euglenophyceae > Eutreptiales > Eutreptiaceae > Eutreptiella > Eutreptiella sp. 'Long Island Sound 2002'. Next base: position 13,396,690 of record OZ038403.1, read on the forward strand.
TCGTTTTCCACAAAACGAGAATTCTCGGATAAAAAAAAAAAAAAAAAATTTCTCCGATTCTGGTTTTCCTCAAAACGAGAATTCTCGGATAAAAAAAAAAAAAAAAAATATTTCTCTGATTCTCGGTTTCCACAAAACGAGAATTCTCGGATAAAAAAAAAAAAAAAAAAATTTCTCCGATTCTCGTTTTCCGCAAAACGAGAATTCTCGGATAAAAAAAATAAAAAAATTTCTCCGATTCTCGTTTTCCACAAAACGAGAATTCTCGGATAAAAAAAAAAAAAAAATTTCTCCGATTCTGGTTTTCCTCAAAACGAGAATTCTCGGATAAAAAAAAAAAAAAAAAAAAATTTCTCTGATTCTCGGTTTCCACAAAACGAGAATTCTCGGATAAAAAAAAAAAAAAAAAATTTCTCCGATTCTCGTTGTCCACAAAACGAGAATTCTCGGATAAAAAAAAAATAAAAAAATTTCTCCGATTCTGATTTTTCACAAAACGAGAATTCTCGGATAAAAAAAAAAAAAAAAATTTCTCCGATTCTCGTTTTCCACAAAACGAGAATTCTCGGATACAAAAAAAAAAAAAAATTTCTCCGATTCTCGTTTTCCACAAAACGAGAATTCTCGGATAAAAAAAAAAAGAAAAAAATTTCTCCCATTCTCGTTTTCCACAAAACGAGAATTCTCGGATAAAAAAAAAAAAAAAAAAAATTTCTCCGATTCTGGTTTTCCACAAAACGAGAATTCTCGGATAAAAAAAAAAAAAAAATTTCTCCGATTCTCGTTTTCCACAAAACGAGAATTCTCGGATAAAAAAAAAAAAAGAAAAAAATTTGTCCCATTCTCGTTTTCCACAAAACGAGAATTCTCCGATAAAAAAAAAAAAAAAAATTTTCTCCGATTCTGATTTTCCACAAAACGAGAATTCTCGGATAAAAAAAAAAAAAAAAAAAAATTTCTCCGATTCTCGTTTTCCACAAAACGAGAATTCTCGGATAAAAAAAAAATAAAAAAATTTCCCCGATTCTGATTTTTCACAAAACGAGAATTCTCGGATAAAAAAAAAAAAAAAAAAAATTTCTCCGATTCTCGTTTTCCACAAAACGAGAAGCCTCGGATAAAAAAAAAAAAAAAAATTTCTCCGATTCTCGTTTTCCACAAAACGAGAATTCTCGGATAAAAAAAAAAAAAGAAAAAAATTTGTCCCATTCTCGTTTTCCGAAAAACAAGAATTCTCCGATAAAAAAAAAAAAAAAAAAATGTCTCCGATTCTGGTTTTCCACAAAACGAGAGTTCTTGGATAAAAAAAAAAAAAAAAAAATTTCTCCGATTCTCGTTTTCCACAAAACGAGAATTCTCGGGAAAAAAAAAAAAAAAAAACAATTTCTCCGATTCTGGTTTTCCACAAAACGAGAATTCTCGGAAAAAAAAAAAAAAAAAATTTCTCCGATTCTCGTTTTCCGCAAAACGAGATTTCTCGGATAAAAAAAAAAAAAAAAAAATTCTTAGATTCTGGTTTTCCAAAAAACGAGAATTCTCGGATAAAAAAAAAAAAAAAATTTCTCCGATTCTCGTTTTCCACAAAACGAGAATTCTCGGATTGAAAAAAAAAAAAAATTTTTTTCCGATTCTGGTCTTCAACAAAACGAGAATCCTCGGATAAAAGAAAAAAAAAAAAAATTTCTCCGATTCTCGTTTTCCACAAAACGAGAATACTCGGATAAAAAAAAAATTTTTTTCTCCGATTCTGGTTTTCCGCAAAACGAGGATTCTCGGTTAAAAAAAAAAAAAAAAAAAAATTTCTCAAGTTTCTCGTTTTCCACAAAACGAGAATTCTCGGATAAAAAAAAAAAAAAAAAAAATTTCTCCGATTCTGGTTTTCCGCAAAACGAGGATTCTCGGTTAAAAAAAAAAAAAAAAAAATTTCTCCGATTCTCGTTTTCCACAAAACGAGAATTCTCGGATAAAAAAAAAAAAAAAAAATTTCTCCGATTCTGATTTTTCGCAAAACGAGAATTCTCGGATAAAAAAAAAAAAAAAAAATTTCTCCGATTCTGGTTTTCCACAAAACGAGAAGTCTCGGATATAAAAAAAAAAAAAAATTTCTCCGATTCTCATTTTCCACAAAACGAGAATTCTCGGATAAAAAAAAAAAAGAGAAAAGTTTCTCCCATTCTCGTTTTCCACAAAACGAGAATTCTCGGATAAGAAAAAAAAAAAAAATTTCTCGGATTCTGGTTTTCCACAAAACGAGAATTCTCGGATAAAAAAAAAAAAAAATTTCTCCGATTTCGGTTTTTCCACAAAACGAGAATTCTCGGAAAAAAAAAAAAAAAAAAAAAAAATTCTCTGATTCTGGTTTTCCACAAAACGAGAATTCTCGGAAAAAAAAAAAAAAATTTCTCCGATTCTCGTTTTCCGCAAAACGAGATTTCTCGGAAAAAAAAAAAAAAAAAAATTTCTTCGATTCTGGTTTTCCAAAAAACGAGAATTCTCGGATAAAAAAAAAAAAAAAAAAAATTTCTCCGATTCCCGTTTTCCACAAAACGAGAATTCTCGGATAAAAAAAAAAAAAAAAAAATTCTCCGATTCTGATTTTTCACAAAACGAGAATTCTCGGATAAAAAGAAAAAAAAAAAAATTTCTCCGATTCTCGTTTTCCACAAAACGAGAATTCTCGGATAAAAAAAAAAAAAGAAAAAAATTTCTCCCATTCTCGTTTTCCACAAAACGAGAATTCTCGGATAAAAAAAAAAAAAAAAAAATGTCTCGGATTCTCGTTTTCAACAAAACGAGAATTCTCGGATAAAAAAAAAAAAAAAAATTTCTCCGATTCTCGTTTTCCAGAAAACGAGAATTCTCGGAAAAAAAAAAAAAAAAAAATTTCTCCGATTCTGGTTTTCCACAAAACGAGAATTCTCGGAAAAAAAAATAAAAAAATTTCTCCGATTCTCGTTTTCCGCAAAACGAGATTTCTCGGATAAAAAAGAAAAAAAAATTTCTTCGATTCTGGTTTTCCACAAAACGAGAATTCTCGGATAAAAAAAAAAAAAATTTCTCCGATTCTCGTTTTCCACAAAACGAGAATTCTCGGATAAAAAAAAAAAAAAAAAATTTCTCCGATTCTGGTTTTCAACAAAACGAGAATTCTCGGATAAAAAAAAAAAAAAAAAAATTTCTCCGATTCTCGTTTTCCACAAAACGAGAATTCTCGGATAAAAAAAAAAAAAAAAAATTTCTCCGATTCTCGTTTTCCACAAAACGAGAATTCTGGGATAAAAAAAAAAAAAAAAAATTTCTCCGATTCTGATTTTTCACAAAACGAGAATTCTCGGATAAAAAAAAAAAAAAAAAAATTCTCCGATTCTCGTTTTCCACAAAACGAGAATTCTCGGATAAAAAAAAAAAAAAAAAAAATTCTCCGATTCTCGTTTTCCACAAAACGAGAATTCTCGGATAAAAAAAAAAAAAATTCTCCGATTCTGGTTTTCCACAAAACGAGAATTCTCGGATGAAAAAAAAAAAAATTTTTCTCCGATTCTGATTTTTCGCAAAACGAGAATTCTCGGATAAAAAAAAAAAAAAAAAAAATTTCTCCGATTCTGGTTTTCCACAAAACGAGAAGTCTCGGATAAATAAAAAAAAAAAAAAAATTTCTCCGATTCTCGTTTTCCACAAAACGAGAATTCTCGCATAAAAAAAAAAAAGAAAAAAATTTCTCCCATTCTCGTTTTCCACAAAACGAGAATTCTCGGATAAAAAAAAAAAAAAAAAATGTCTCGGATTCTCGTTTTCAACAAAACGAGAATTCTCGGATAAAAAAAAAAAAAAAAATTTCTCCGATTCTGGTTTTCCACAAAACGAGAATTCTCGGAAAAAAAAAAAATTTCTCCGATTCTCGTTTTCCGCAAAACGAGATTTCTCGGATAAAAAAAAAAAAAAAAAAATTTCTTCGATTCTGGTTTTCCAAAAAACAGGAATTCTCGGATAAAAAAAAAATAAAATTTCTCCGATTCTCTTTTTCCACAAAACGAGAATTCTCGGATAAAAAAAAAAAAAAAAAATTCTCCGATTCTCATTTTTCGCAAAACGAGAATTTTCGGAGAAAAAAAAAAAAAAAAAATTTCTCCGATTCTGGTTTTCCACAAAACGAGAAGTCTCGGATAAATAAAAAAAAAAAAAAATTTCTCCGATTCTCGTTTTCCACAAAACGAGAATTCTCGGATAAAAAAAAAAAACGAAAAAAATTTCTCCCATTCTCGTTTTCCACAAAACGAGAATTCTCGGATAAAAAAAAAAAAAAAATTTCTCGGATTCTGGTTTTCCACAAAACGAGAATTCTCGGATAAAAAAAAAAAAAAAATTTCTCCGATTCTGGTTTTCCACAAAACGAGAATTCTCGGAAAAAAAAAAAAAAAAAAATTTCTCCGATTCTGGTTTTCCACAAAACGAGAATTCTCGGAAAAAAAAAAAAAAAAAATTTCTCCGATTCTCGTTTTCCGCAAAACGAGATTTCTCGGATAAAAAAAAAAAAAAAGAAATTTCTTCGATTCTGGTTTTCGAAAAAACGAGAATTCTCGGATAAAAAAAAAAAAAAAAATTTCTCCGATTCTCTTTTTCCACAAAACGAGAATTCTCGGATAAAAAAAAAAAAAAATTTCTGCGATTCTGGTTTTCAACAAAACGAGAATTCTCGGATAAAAAAAAAAAAAAAAAAATTTCTCCGATTCTCGTTTTCCACAAAACGAGAATTCCGGATTAAAAAAAAAAAAAATTTCTCTGATTCTGGTTTTCCACAAGAAGAGAATTCTCGGATAAAAAAAAAAAAAAAATTTCTCCGATTCTGGTTTTCCACAAAACGAGAATTCTCGGATAAAAAAAAAAAAAAAATTTCTCTGATTCTCGTTTTCCACAAAACGAGAATTCTCGGATGGAAAAAAAAAAAAAAAATTTCTCCGATTCTCGTTTTCCGCAAAACGAGAATTCTCGGATAAAAAAAAAAAAATTTCTCTGATTCTCGTTTTCCACAAAACGAGAATTCTCGCATAAAAAAAAAAAAAAATTTCTCCGATTCTGGTTTTCCACAAAACGAGAATTCTCGGATAAAAAAAAAAAAAAATTTCTCCGATTCTCGTTTTCCACAAAACGAGAATTGTTGGATAAAAAAAAAAAAAAAATTTCCCCGATTCTGATTTTTCACAAAACGAGAATTCTCGGATAAAAAAAAAAAAAAAAAATTTCTCCGATTCTCGTTTTCCACAAAACGAGAATTCTCGGATACAAAAAAAAAAAAAAAATTTTCTCCGATTCTCGTTTTCCACAAAACGAGAATTCTCGGATAAAAAAAAAAAAAAAATTTCTCCGATTCTCGTTTTCCACAAAACGAGAATTCTCGGATACAAAAAAAAAAAAAGAAATTTCTCCGATTCTCGTTTTCCACAAAACGAGATTTCTCGGAAAAAAAAAAAAAAAAAAAATTCTCCGATTCTGCTTTTCCACAAAACGAGAATTCTCGGAAAAAAAAAAAAAATTTCTCCGATTCTCGTTTTCCGCAAAACGAGATTTCTCGGATAAAAAAAAAAAAAATTTCTTCGATTCTGGTTTTCCACAAAACGAGAATTCTCGGATAAAAAAAAAAAAAAATTTCTCCGATTCTCGTTTTCCACAAAACGAGAATTCTCGGATAAAAAAAAAAAAAAAAAAATTTCCCCGATTCTGGTTTTCAACAAAACGAGAATTCTCGGATAAAGAAAAAAAAAAATTTCTCCGATTCTCGTTTTCCACAAAACGAGAATACTCGGATAAAAAAAAAAAAAAATTTCTCCGATTCTGGTTTTCCAAAACACGAGAATTCCGGATAAAAAAAAAAAAATTTTCTCTGATTCTGGTTTTCCACAAGAAGAGAATTCTCGGATAAAAAAAAAAAAAAATTTCTCTGATTCTCGTTTTCCACAAAACGAGAATTCTCGGATGAAAAAAAAAAAAAAAATTTCTCCGATTCTCGTTTTCCGCAAAACGAGAATTCTCGGATAAAAAAAAAAAAAATTTCTCCGATTCTCGTTTTCCACAAAACGAGAATTCTCGCATAAAAAAAAAAAAAAAATTTCTCCGATTCTGGTTTTCCACAAAACGAGCATTCTCGGATAAAAACAAAAAAAAAAATTTCTCCGATTCTCGTTTTCCACAAAACGAGAATTCCCGGAAAAAAAAAAAAAAAATTTCTCCGATTCTGATTTTTCACAAAACGAGAATTTACGGATAAAAAAAAAAAAAAAATTTCTCCGATTCTCGTTTTCCACAAAACGAGAATTCTCGGATACAAAAAAAAAAAAAAATTTCTCCGATTCTCGTTTTCCACAAAACGAGAATTCTCGGATAAAAAAAAAAAGAAAAAAATTTCTCCCATTCTCGTTTTCCACAAAACGAGAATTCTCGGATAAAAAAAAAAAAAAAAATTTCTCCGATTCTGGTTTTCCACAAAACGAGAATTCTCGGATAAAAAAAAAAAAAAAAAATTTCTCCGATTCTCGTTTTCCACAAAACGAGAAGTCTCGGATAAAAAAAAAAAAAAAATTTCTCCGATTCTCGTTTTCCACAAAACGAGAATTCTCGGATAAAAAAAAAAAAAAAATTTCTCAGATTCTCGTTTTCCACAAAACGAGAATTCTCGGATAAAAAAAAAAAGAAAAAAATTTGTCCCATTCTCGTTTTCCACAAAACGAGAATTCTCCGATAAAAAAAAAAAAAAAAAATGTCTCCGATTCTGGTTTTCCACAAAACGAGAATATTCGGATAAAAAAAAAAAAAAAAAATTTCTCCGATTCTCGTTTTCCACAAAACGAGAATTCTCGGAAAAAAAAAAAAAAAAAAATTTCTCCGATTCTGGTTTTTCCACAAAACGAGAATTCTCGGAAAAAAAAAAAAAAAAAATTTCTCCGATTCTCGTTTTCCGCAAAACGAGATTTCTCGGATAAAAAAAAAAAAAAAAATTTCTTAGATTCTGGTTTTCCACAAAACGAGAATTCTCGGATATAAAAAAAAAAAAAAAAATTTCTCCGATTCTCGTTTTCCACAAAACGAGAATTCTCCAAAAAAAAAAAAAAAAAATTTCTCCGATTCTGGTTTTCAACAAAACGAGAATTCTCGGATAAAAAAAAGAAAAAAATTTCTCCGATTCTGGTTTTCCGAAAAAAGAGTATTCTCGGTTAAAAAAAAAAAAAAAAAAAATTTCTCCGATTCTCGTTTTCCACAAAACGAGAATTCTCGGATAAAAAAAAAAAAAAAAAATTTCTCCGATTCTCGTTTTCCACAAAACGAGAATTCTCGGATAAAAAAAAAAAAAACAAAAATTTCTCCGATTCTGATTTTTCGCAAAACGAGAATTCTCGGATCAAAAAAAAAAAAAAAAAATTTCTCCGATTCTGGTTTTCCACAAAACGAGAAGTCTCGGATAAAAAAAAAAAAAAAAAAATTTCTCCGATTCTCATTTTCCACAAAACGAGAATTCTCGGATAAAAAAAAAAAAGAAAAAAATTTCTCCCCTTCTCGTTTTCCACAAAACGAGAATTCTCGGATAAAAAAAAAAAAAAAAATTTCTCGGATTCTGGTTTTCCACAAAACGAGAATTCTCGGATAAAAAAAAAAAAAATTTCTCCGATTCTGGTTTTCCACAAAACGAGAATTCTCGGATAAAAAAAAAAAGAAAAAAATTTGTCCCATTCTCGTTTTCCACAAAACGAGAATTCTCCGATAAAAAAAAAAAAAAAAAAATGTCTCCGATTCTGGTTTTCCACAAAACGAGAATATTCGGATAAAAAAAAAAAAAAAAAATTTCTCCGATTCTCGTTTTCCACAAAACGAGAATTCTCGGAAAAAAAAAAAAAAAAAAAAATTTCTCCGATTCTGGTTTTTCCACAAAACGAGAATTCTCGGAAAAAAAAAAAAAAAAAAATTTCTCCGATTCTCGTTTTCCGCAAAACGAGATTTCTCGGATAAAAAAAAAAAAAAAATTTCTTGGATTCTGGTTTTCCACAAAACGAGAATTCTCGGATAAAAAAAAAAAAAAAAAAAAATTTCTCCGATTCTCGTTTTCCACAAAACGATTATTCTCTAAAAAAAAAAAAAAAAAATTTCTCCGATTCTGGTTTTCAACAAAACGAGAATTCTCGGATAAAAAAAAGAAAAAAATTTCTCCGATTCTGGTTTTCCGAAAAAAGAGTATTCTCGGTTAAAAAAAAAAAAAAAAAAAAATTTCTCCGATTCTCGTTTTCCACAAAACGAGAATTCTCGGATAAAAAAAAAAAAAAAAAAAATTTCTCCGATTCTCGTTTTCCACAAAACGAGAATTCTCGGATAAAAAAAAAAAAAAACAAAAATTTCTCCGATTCTGATTTTTCGCAAAACGAGAATTCTCGGATCAAAAAAAAAAAAAAAAATTTCTCCGATTCTGGTTTTCCACAAAACGAGAAGTCTCGGATAAAAAAAAAAAAAAAAAAATTTCTCCGATTCTCATTTTCCACAAAACGAGAATTCTCGGATAAAAAAAAAAAAAGAAAAAAATTTCTCCCATTCTCGTTTTCCACAAAACGAGAATTCTCGGATAAAAAAAAAAAAAAAAAATTTCTCGGATTCTGGTTTTCCACAAAACGAGAATTCTCGGATAAAAAAAAAAAAAATTTCTCCGATTCTGGTTTTCCACAAAACGAGAATTCTCGGAAAAAAAAAAAAAAAAAATTTCTCCGATTCTGGTTTTCCACAAAACGAGAATTCTCGGAAAAAAAAAAAAAAAAATTTCTCCGATTCTCGTTTTCCGCAAAACGAGATTTCTCGGAAAAAAAAAAAAAAAAATTTCTTCGATTCTGGTTTTCCACAAAACGAGAATTCTCGGATAAAAAAAAAAAAAAAAAATTTCTGCGATTCTGGTTTTCAACAAAACGAGAATTCTCGGATAAAAAAAAAAAAAATTTCTCCGATTCTCGTTTTCCACAAAACGAGAATTCTCGCATAAAAAAAAAAAAAAAAAATTTCTCCGATTCTGGTTTTCCACAAAACGAGAATTCTCGGATAAAAAAAAAAAAAAAAATTTCTCCGATTCTCGTTTTCCACAAAACGAGAATTCTCGGATAAAAAAAAAAAAAAAAATTTCTCCGATTCTGATTTTTCACAAAACGAGAATTCTCGGATAAAAAAAAAAAAAAAAAATTTCTCAGATTCTCGTTTTCCACAAAACGAGAATTCTCGGATACAAAAAAAAAAAAAAAATTTCTCCGATTCTCGTTTTCCACAAAACGAGAATTCTTGCATAAAAAAAAAAAAGAAAAAAATTTCTCCCATTCTCGTTTTCCACAAAACGAGAATTCTCGGATAAAAAAAAAAAAAAAAAAATTTCTCTGATTCTCGTTTTCCACAAAACGAGAATTCTCGGATAAAAAAAAAAAAAAAAAACAATTTCTCCGATTCTCGTTTTCCGCAAAACGAGAATTCTCGGAAAAAAAAAAAAATTTCTCTGATTCTCGTTTTCGGCAAAACGAGAATTCTCGGATAAAAAAAAAAAAAAAATTTCTCCGATTCTGGTTTTCCAAAACACGAGAATTCCGGATAAAAAAAAAAAAAATTTCTCTGATTCTGGTTTTCCACAAGAAGAGAATTCTCGGATAAAAAAAAAAAAAAAAAAATTTCTCCGATTCTGGTTTTCCACAAAACGAGAATTCTCGGATAAAAAAAAAAAAAAGAAAATTTCTCTGATTCTCGTTTTCCACAAAACGAGAATTCTCGGATAAAAAAAAAAAAAAAAAAATTTCTCCGATTCTCGTTTTCCGCAAAACGAGAATTCTCGGAAAAAAAAAAAAAAAATTTCTCTGATTCTCGTTTTCGGCAAAACGAGAATTCTCGGATAAAATAAAAAAAAAAAAAATTTCTCCGATTCTGGTTTTCCAAAACAAGAGAATTCCGGATAAAAAAAAAAAAAATTTTCTCTGATTCTGGTTTTCCACAAGAAGAGAAATCTCGGATAAAAAAAAAAAAAAAAAATTTCTCCGATTCTGGTTTTCCACAAAACGAGAATTCTCGGATAAAAAAAAAAAAGAAATTTCTCTGATTCTCGTTTTCCACAAAACGAGAATTCTCGGATAAAAAAAAAAAAAAAAAAATTTCTCCGATTCTCGTTTTCCGCAAAACGAGAATTCTCGGATAAAAAAAAAAAAAATTTCTCCGATTCTCGTTTTCCACAAAACGAGAATTCTCGGATAAAAAAAAAAAAAAAATTTCTCCGATTCTGGTTTTCCACAAAACGAGAATTCTCGGATAAAAAAAAAAAAAAAATTTCTCCGATTCTCGTTTTCCACAAAACGAGAATTCTCGGATAAAAAAAAAAAAAAAATTTCTCCGATTCTGATTTTTCACAAATCAGGAATTCTCGGATAAAAAAAAAAAAAAAAATTTCTCCGATTCTCGTTTTCCGCAAAACGAGATTTCTCGGAAAAAAAAAAAAAAAAAATTTCTTCGATTCTGGTTTTCCACAAAACGAGAATTCTCGGATAAAAAAAAAAAAAAAAAATTTCTGCGATTCTGGTTTTCAACAAAACGAGAATTCTCGGATAAAAAAAAAAAAATTTCTCCGATTCTCGTTTTCCACAAAACGAGAATTCTCGCATAAAAAAAAAAAAAAAAAAAATTTCTCCGATTCTGGTTTTCCACAAAACGAGAATTCTCGGATAAAAAAAAAAAAAAAAATTTCTCCGATTCTCGTTTTCCACAAAACGAGAATTCTCGGATAAAAAAAAAAAAAAAAATTTCTCCGATTCTGATTTTTCACAAAACGAGAATTCTCGGATAAAAAAAAAAAAAAAAAATTTCTCCGATTCTCGTTTTCCACAAAACGAGAATTCTCGGATACAAAAAAAAAAAAAAAATTTCTCCGATTCTCGTTTTCCACAAAACGAGAATTCTTGCATAAAAAAAAAAAAGAAAAAAATTTCTCCCATTCTCGTTTTCCACAAAACGAGAATTCTCGGATAAAAAAAAAAAAAAAAAAATTTCTCTGATTCTCGTTTTCCACAAAACGAGAATTCTCGGATAAAAAAAAAAAAAAAAAAAAATTTCTCCGATTCTCGTTTTCCGCAAAACGAGAATTCTCGGAAAAAAAAAAAAAATTTCTCTGATTCTCGTTTTCGGCAAAACGAGAATTCTCGGATAAAAAAAAAAAAAAAAATTTCTCCGATTCTGGTTTTCCAAAACACGAGAATTCCGGATAAAAAAAAAAAAATTTCTCTGATTCTGGTTTTCCACAAGAAGAGAATTCTCGGATAAAAAAAAAAAAAAAAAAAATTTCTCCGATTCTGGTTTTCCACAAAACGAGAATTCTCGGATAAAAAAAAAAAAAAGAAAATTTCTCTGATTCTCGTTTTCCACAAAACGAGAATTCTCGGATAAAAAAAAAAAAAAAAAATTTCTCCGATTCTCGTTTTCCGCAAAACGAGAATTCTCGGAAAAAAAAAAAAAAAAAATTTCTCTGATTCTCGTTTTCGGCAAAACGAGAATTCTCGGATAAAATAAAAAAAAAAAAAATTTCTCCGATTCTGGTTTTCCAAAACAAGAGAATTCCGGATAAAAAAAAAATTTTTTTTCTCTGATTCTGGTTTTCCACAAGAAGAGAATTCTCGGATAAAAAAAAAAAAAAAAAAAAATTTCTCCGATTCTGGTTTTCCACAAAACGAGAATTCTCGGATAAAAAAAAAAAAAAAATTTCTCTGATTCTCGTTTTCCACAAAACGAGAATTCTCGGATAAAAAAAAAAAAAAAAAATTTCTCCGATTCTCGTTTTCCGCAAAACGAGAATTCTCGGATAAAAAAAAAAAAATTTCTCCGATTCTCGTTTTCCACAAAACGAGAATTCTCGGATAAAAAAAAAAAAAAAATTTCTCCGATTCTGGTTTTCCACAAAACGAGAATTCTCGGATAAAAAAAAAAAAAAAAAATTTCTCCGATTCTCGTTTTCCACAAAACGAGAATTCTCGGATAAAAAAAAAAAAAAAAATTTCTCCGATTCTGATTTTTCACAAATCAGGAATTCTCGGATAAAAAAAAAAAAAAAAAAATTTCTCCGATTCTCGTTTTCCACAAAACGAGAATTCTCGGATAAAAAAAAAAAAAAAAATTTCTCCGATTCTGATTTTTCGCAAAACGAGAATTCTCGGATAAAAAAAAAAAAAAAAAATTTCTCCGATTCTGGTTTTCCACAAAACGAGAAGTCTCGGATAAAAAAAAAAAAAAAATTTCTCCGATTCTCGTTTTCCACAAAACGAGAATTCTCGGATAAAAAAAAAAAAAGAAAAAAATTTCTCCTATTCTCGTTTTCCACAAAACGAGAATTCTCGGATAAAAAAAAACAAAAAAAAATGTCTCGGATTCTCGTCCTCCACAAAACGAGAATTCTCGGATAAAAAAAAAAAAAAAACAAATTTCTCCGATTCTCGTTTTCCACAAAACGAGAATTCTCGGAAAAAAAAAAAAAAAAAATATTTCTCCGATTCTGGTTTTCCACAAAACGAGAATTCTCGGAAAAAAAAAAAAAAAAAATTTCTCCGATTCTCGTTTTCCGCAAAACGAGATTTCTCGGATAAAAAAAAAAAAAAATTTCTTCGATTCTGGTTTTCCACAAAACGAGAATTCTCGGATAAAAAAAAAAAAAAAATTTCTCAGATTCTCGTTCTCCACAAAACGTGAATTCTCGGATAAAAAAAAAAAAAAATTTCTCCGATTCTCGTTTTCCACAAAACGAGAATTCTCGGATAAAAAAAAAAAAAAAAATTTCTCCGATTTTGGTTTTCCACAAAACGAGAATTCTCGGATAAAAAAAAAAAAAAGAAAATTTCTCCGATTCTCGTTTTCCACAAAACGAGAATTCTCGGATAAAAAAAAAAAAAAAATTTCTCCGATTCTCGTTTTCCGCAAAACGAGAATTCTCGGAAAAAAAAAAAAAAAAAAAATTTCTCTGATTCTCGTTTTCGGCAAAACGAGAATTCTCGGATAAAAAAACAAAAAAAATTTCTCCGATTCTGGTTTTCCAAAACAAGAGAATTCCGGATAAAAAAAAAAAATTTTTTTTCTCTGATTCTGGTTTTCCACAAGAAGAGAATTCTCGGATAAAAAAAAAAAAAAAAAAATTTCTCCGATTCTGGTTTTCCACAAAACGAGAATTCTCGGATAAAAAAAAAAAAAAATTTCTCTGATTCTCGTTTTCCACAAAACGAGAATTCTCGGATAGAAAAAAAAAAAAAAAAAAATTTCTCCGATTCTCGTTTTCCGCAAAACGAGAATTCTCGGATAAAAAAAAAAAAAAATTTCTCCGATTCTCGTTTTCCACAAAACGAGAATTCTCGGATGAAAAAAAAAAAAAAAATTTCTCCGATTCTCGTTTTCCACAAAACGAGAATTCTCGGATAAAAAAAAAAAAAAAATTTCTCCGATTCTGATTTTTCACAAATCAGGAATTCTCGGATAAAAAAAAAAAAAAAAAATTTCTCCGATTCTCGTTTTCCACAAAACGAGAATTCTCGGATAAAAAAAAAAAAAAAAAATTTCTCCGATTCTGGTTTTCCACAAAACGAGAATTCTCGGATAAAAAAAAAAAAAAAAAAATTTCTCCGATTCTGATTTTTCGCAAAACGAGAATTCTCGGATAAAAAAAAAAAAAAAAAAATTTCTCCGATTCTGGTTTTCCACAAAACGAGAAGTCTCGGATAAAAAAAAAAAAAAAAAAAATTTCTCCGATTCTGGTTTTCCACAAAACGAGAATTCTCGGATAAAAAAAAAAAAAAAATTTCTCCGATTCTCGTTTTCCACAAAACGAGAATTCTCGGATAAAAAAAAAAAAAAAATTTCTCCGATTCTGATTTTTCACAAATCAGGAATTCTCGGATAAAAAAAAAAAAAAAAATTTCTCTGATTCTCGTTTTCCACAAAACGAGAATTCTCGGATAAAAAAAAAAAAAAAATTTCTCCGATTCTGGTTTTCCACAAAACGAGAATTCTCGGATAAAAAAAAAAAAAAAAATTTCTCCGATTCTGATTTTTCGCAAAACGAGAATTCTCGGATAAAAAAAAAAAAAAAAAATTTCTCCGATTCTGGTTTTCCACAAAACGAGAAGTCTCGGATAAAAAAAAAAAAAAAAAAAATTTATCCGATTCTCGTTTTCCACAAAACGAGAATTCTCGGATAAAAAAAAAAAAGAAAAAAATTTCTCCCATTCTCGTTTTCCACAAAACGAGAATTCTCGGATAAAAAAAAAAAAAAAAAATGTCTCGGATTCTCGTTTTCCACAAAACGAGAATTCTCGGATAAAAAAAAAAAAAAAAATTTCTCCGATTCTCGTTTTCCACAAAACGAGAATTCTCGGGGAAAAAAAAAAAAAAAATATTTCTCCGATTCTGGTTTTCCACAAAACGAGAAGTCTCGGATAAAAAAAAAAAAAAAAAAAATTTCTCCGATTCTCGTTTTCCACAAAACGAGAATTCTCGGATAAAAAAAAAAAAAGAAAAAATTTCTCCCATTCTCGTTTTCCACAAAACGAGAATTCTCGGATAAAAAAAAATAAAAAAAAAATGTCTCGGATTCTCGTCCTCCACAAAACGAGAATTCTCGGATAAAAAAAAAAAAAAAAAATTTCTCCGATTCTCGTTTTCCACAAAACGAGAATTCTCGAAAAAAAAAAAAAAAAATATTTCTCCGATTCTGGTTTTCCACAAAACGAGAATTCTCGGAAAAAAAAAAAAAAAAAATTTCTCCGATTCTCGTTTTCCGCAAAACGAGATTTCTCGGATAAAAAAAAAAAAAAATTTCTTCGATTCTGGTTTTTTGACAAAACGAGAATTCTCGGCTAAAAAAAAAAAAAAAAAATTTCTCAGATTCTCGTTTTCCACAAAACGTGAATTCTCGGATAAAAAAAAAAAAAAAAAAATTTCTCCGATTCTCGTTTTCCACAAAACGAGAATTCTGGGATAAAAAAAAAAAAAAAATTTCTCCGATTTTGGTTTTCCACAAAACGAGAATTCTCGGATAAAAAAAAAAAAAAGAAAATTTCTCCGATTCTCGTTTTCCACAAAACGAGAATTCTCGGATAAAAAAAAAAAAAAAAATTTCTCCGATTCTCGTTTTCCGCAAAACGAGATTTCTCGGGAAAAAAAAAAAAAAAAATTCTCTGATTCTCGTTTTCGGCAAAACGAGAATTCTCGGATAAAAAAAAAAAAAAAAATTTCTCCGATTCTGGTTTTCCAAAACAAGAGAATTCCGGATAAAAAAAAAATTTTTTTTTTCTCTGATTCTGGTTTTCCACAAGAAGAGAATTCTCGGATAAAAAAAAAAAAAAAAAAATCTCTCCGATTCTGGTTTTCCACAAAACGAGAATTCTCGGATAAAAAAAAAAAAAAAAATTTCTCTGATTCTCGTTTTCCACAAAACGAGAATTCTCGGATAAAAAAAAAAAAAAAAAAAATTTCTCCGATTCTCGTTTTCCAGAAAACGAGAATTCTCGGATAAAAAAAAAAAAAAATTTCTCCGATTCTCGTTTTCCACAAAACGAGAATTCTCGGATAAAAAAAAAAAAAAAAAAAAAATTCACCGATTCTGGTTTTCCACAAAACGAGAATTCTCGGATAAAAAAAAAAAAAAAATTTCTCCGATTCTCGTTTTCCACAAAACGAGAATTCTCGGATAAAAAAAAAAAAAAATTTCTCCGATTCTGATTTTTCACAAATCAGGAATTGTCGGATAAAAAAAAAAAAAAAAAAAAATTTCTCCGATTCTCGTTTTCCACAAAACGAGAATTCTCGGATAAAAAAAAAAAAAAAAATTTCTCCGATTCTCGTTTTCCACAAAACGAGAATTCTCGGATAAAAAAAAAAAAAAAAATTTCTCCGATTCTGATTTTTCGCAAAACGAGAATTCTCGGATAAAAAAAAAAAAAAAAAAAATTTCTCCGATTCTGGTTTTCCACAAAACGAGAAGTCTCGGATAAAAAAAAAAAAAAAAAAAATTTCTCCGATTCTCGTTTTCCACAAAACGAGAATTCTCGGATAAAAAAAAAAAGAAAAAAATTTCTCCCATTCTCGTTTTCCACAAAACGAGAATTCTCGGATAAAAAAAAAAAAAAAAAAAATGTCTCGGATTCTCGTTTTCCACAAAACGAGAATTCTCGGATAAAAAAAAAAAAAAAAAATTTCTCCGATTCTCGTTTTCCACAAAACGAGAATTCTCGGGAAAAAAAAAAAAAAAATATTTCTCCGATTCTGGTTTTCCACAAAACGAGAATTCTCGGAAAAAAAAAAAAAAAATTTCTCCGATTCTCGTTTTCCACAAAACGAGAATTCTCGGATAAAAAAAAAAAAAAAAATTTCTCGGATTCTGGTTTTCCACAAAACGAGAATTCTCGGATAAAAAAAAAAAAAAAATTTCTCCGATTCTGGTTTTCCACAAAACGAGAATTCTCGGAAAAAAAAAAAAAAAAAATTTCTCCGATTCTGGTTTTCCACAAAACGAGAATTCTCGGAAAAAAAAAAAAAAATTTCTCCGATTCTCGTTTTCCGCAAAACGAGATTTCTCGGAAAAAAAAAAAAAAAAAATTTCTTCGATTCTGGTTTTCCACAAAACGAGAATTCTCGGATAAAAAAAAAAAAAAAATTTCTGCGATTCTGGTTTTCAACAAAACGAGAATTCTCGGATAAAAAAAAAAAGGAATTTCTCCGATTCTCGTTTTCCACAAAACGAGAATTCTCGCATAAAAAAAAAAAAAAAAAAAAATTCTCCGATTCTGGTTTTCCACAAAACGAGAATTCTCGGATAAAAAAAAAAAAAAAAATTTCTCCGATTCTCGTTTTCCACAAAACGAGAATTCTCTGTTAAAAAAAAAAAAAAATTTCTCCGATTCTGATTTTTCACAAAACGAGAATCCTCGGATAAAAAAAAAAAAAAAAATTTCTCCGATTCTCGTTTTCCACAAAACGAGAATTCTCGGATACAAAAAAAAAAAAAAAAATTTCTCCGATTCTCGTTTTCCACAAAACGAGAATTCTTGCATAAAAAAAAAAAGAAAAAAATTTCTCCCATTCTCGTTTTCCACAAAACGAGAATTCTCGGATAAAAAAAAAAAAAAAAAAATTTCTCTGATTCTCGTTTTCCACAAAACGAGAATTCTCGGATAAAAAAAAAAAAAAAAAAATTTCTCCGAACTCGTTTTCCGCAAAACGAGAATTCTCGGAAAAAAAAAAAAATTTCTCTGATTCTCGTTTTCGGCAAAACGAGAATTCTCGGATAAAAAAAAAAAAAAAAAATTCTCCGATTCTGGTTTTCCAAAACACGAGAATTCCGGATAAAAAAAAAAAAACAATTTCTCTGATTCTGGTTTTCCACAAGAAGAGAATTCTCGGGTAAAAAAAAAAAAAAAAAAAATTTCTCCGATTCTGGTTTTCCACAAAACGAGAATTCTCGGATAAAAAAAAAAAAAGAAAATTTCTCTGATTCTCGTTTTCCACAAAACGGGAATTCTCGGATAAAAAAAAAAAAAAAAAAATTTCTCCGATTCTCGTTTTCCGCAAAACGAGAATTCTCGGAAAAGAAAAAAAATTTCTCTGATTCTCGTTTTCGGCAAAACGAGAATTCTCGGATAAAAAAAAAAAAAAAAATTTCTCCGATTCTGGTTTTCCAAAACACGAGAATTCCGGATAAAAAAAAAAAAACAATTTCTCTGATTCTGGTTTTCCACAAGAAGAGAATTCTCGGGTAAAAAAAAAAAAAAAAAAAATTTCTCCGATTCTGGTTTTCCACAAAACGAGAATTCTCGGATAAAAAAAAAAAAAGAAAATTTCTCTGATTCTCGTTTTCGGCAAAACGAGAATTCTCGGATAGAAAAAAAAAAAAAAAAATTTCTCCGATTCTGGTTTTCCAAAACAAGAGAATTCCGGATAAAAAAAAAAATTTTCTCTGATTCTGGTTTTCCACAAGAAGAGAATTCTCGGATAAAATAAAAAAAAAAATTTTTTCCGATTCTGGTTTTCCACAAAACGAGAATTCTCGGATAAAAAAAAAAAAAAAAATTTCTCTGATTCTCGTTTTCCACAAAACGAGAATTCTCGGATAAAAAAAAAAAAAAAAAATTTCTCCGATTCTCGTTTTCCGCAAAACGAGAATTCTCCGATAAAAAAAAAAAATTTCTCCGATTCTCGTTTTCCACAAAACGAGAATTCTCGGATAAAAAAAAAAAAAAAATTTCTCCGATTCTGGTTTTCCACAAAACGAGAATTCTCGGATAAAAAAAAAAAAAAAATTTTCTCCGATTCTCGTTTTCCACAAAACGAGAATTCTCGGATAAAAAAAAAAAAAAAAATTTCTCCGATTCTGATTTTTCACAAATCAGGAATTCTCGGATAAAAAAAAAAAAAAAAAAATTTCTCCGATTCTCGTTTTCCACAAAACGAGAATTCTCGGATAAAAAAAAAAAAAGAAAAAAATTTCTCCCATTCTCGTTTTCGTCAAAACGAGAATTCTCGGATAAAAAAAAAAAAAAAAAAATGTCTCGGATTCTCGTCCTCCACAAAACAAGAATTCTCGGATAAAAAAAAAAAAAAAACAAATTTCTGCGATTCTCGTTTTCCACAAAACGAGAATTCTCGGAAAAAAAAAAAAATGATATTTCTCCGATTCTGGTTTTCCGCAAAACGAGAATTCTCGGAAAAAAAAAAAAAAAAATTTCTCCGATTCTCGTTTTCCGCAAAACGAGATTTCTCGGATAAAAAAAAAAAAAAATTTTCTTCGATTCTGGTTTTCCACAAAACGAGAATTCTCGGATAAAAAAAAAAAGAAATTTCTCAGATTCTCGTTTTCCACAAAACATGAATTCTCGGATAAAAAAAAAAAAAAAAATTTCTCCGATTCTCGTTTTCCACAAAACGAGAATTCTGGGATAAAAAAAAAAAAAAAAATTCTCCGATTTTGGTTTTCCACAAAACGAGAATCCTCGGATAAAAGAAAAAAAAAGAAAATTTCTCCGATTCTCGTTTTCCACAAAACGAGAATTCTCGGATAAAAAAAAAAAAAAAATTTCTCCGATTCTCGTTTTCCGCAAAACGAGAATTCTCGGAAAAAAAAAAAAAAAAAATTTCTCTGATTCTCGTTTTCGGCAAAACGAGAATTCTCGGATAAAAAAAAAAAAAAATTTCTCCGATTCTGGTTTTCCACAAAACGAGAATTCTCGGATAAAAAAAAAAAAAAAATTTCTCTGATTCTCGTTTTCCACAAAACGAGAATTCTCGGATAAAAAAAAAAAAAAAAAATTTCTCCGATTCTCGTTTTCCGCAAAACGAGAATTCTCGGATAAAAAAAGAAAAAAATTTCTCCGATTCTCGTTTTCCACAAAACGAGAATTCTCGGATAAAAAAAAAAAAAAAATTTCTCCGATTCTGGTTTTCCACAAAACGAGAATTCTCGGATAAAAAAAAAAAAAAAAATTTCTCCGATTCTCGTTTTCCACAAAACGAGAATTCTCGAATAAAAAAAAAAAAAAAAAATTTCTCCGATTCTGATTTTTCACAAATCAGGAATTCTCGGATAAAAAAAAAAAAAAAAAATTTCTCCGATTCTCGTTTTCCACAAAACGAGAATTCTCGGATAAAAAAAAAAAAAAAAATTTCTCCGATTCTCGTTTTCCACAAAACGAGAATTCTCGGATAAAAAAAAAAAAAAAAAAATTTCTCCCATTCTCGTTTTCCACAAAACGAGAATTCTCGGATAAAAAAAAAAAAAAAAAAAATGTCTCGGATTCTCGTTTTCCACAAAACGAGAATTCTCGGATAAAAAAAAAAAAAAAAATTTCTCCGATTTTCGTTTTCCACAAAACGAGAATTCTCGGGAAAAAAAAAAAAAAAAAAAATTTCTCCGATTCTGGTTTTCCACAAAACGAGAAGTCTCGGATAAAAAAAAAAAAAAAAAAATTTCTCCGATTCTCGTTCTCCACAAAACGAGAATTCTCGGATAAAAAAAAAAAAGAAAAAAATTTCTCCCATTCTCGTTTTCCACAAAACGAGAATTCTCGGATAAAAAAAAAAAAAAAAAAAATGTCTCGGATTCTCGTCCTCCACAAAACGAGAATTCTCGGATAAAAAAAAAAAAAAAAATTTCTCCGATTCTGGTTTTTCACAAAACGAGAATTCTCGGATAAAAAAAAAAAAAAATTTCTCCGATTCTCGTTTTCCACAAAACGAGAATTCTCGGATAAAAAAAAAAAAAAAATTTCTCCGATTCTGATTTTTCACAAATCAGGAATTCTCGGATAAAAAAAAAAAAAAAAAAAAATTTCTCCGATTCTCGTTTTCCACAAAACGAGAATTCTCGGATAAAAAAAAAAAAAAAAATTTCTCCGATTCTCGTTTTCCACAAAACGAGAATTCTCGGATAAAAAAAAAAAAAAAAAAATTTCTCCGATTCTGGTTTTCCACAAAACGAGAAGTCTCGGATAAAAAAAAAAAAAAAAAAAAATTTCTCCGATTCTCGTTTTCCACAAAACGAGAATTCTCGGATAAAAAAAAAAAAGAAAAAAATTTCTCCCATTCTCGTTTTCCACAAAACGAGAATTCTCGGATAAAAAAAAAAAAAAAAAAATGTCTCGGATTCTCGTTTTCCACAAAACGAGAATTCTCGGATAAAAAAAAAAAAAAAAAATTTCTCCGATTCTCGTTTTCCACAAAACGAGAATTCTCGGGAAAAAAAAAAAAAAAAAATATTTCTCCGATTCTGGTTTTCCACAAAACGAGAAGTCTCGGATAAAAAAAAAAAAAAAAAAAATTTCTCCGATTCTCGTTTTCCACAAAACGAGAATTCTCGGATAAAAAAAAAAAAAGAAAAAAATTTCTCCCATTCTCGTTTTCCACAAAACGAGAATTCTCGGATAAAAAAAAAAAAAAAAAAAAATGTCTCGGATTCTCGTCCTCCACAAAACGAGAATTCTCGGATAAAAAAAAAAAAAAAAATTTCTCCGATTCTCGTTTTCCACAAAACGAGAATTCTCGGAAAAAAAAAAAAAAAAATATTTCTCCGATTCTGGTTTTCCACAAAACGAGAACTCTCGGAAAAAAAAAAAAAAAAATTTCTCCGATTCTCGTTTTCCGCAAAACGAGATTTCTCGGATAAAAAAAAAAAAAAATTTCTTCGATTCTGGTTTTCCACAAAACGAGAATTCTCGGATAAAAAAAAAAAAAAAAAAATTTCTCAGATTCTCGTTTTCCACAAAACGTGAATTCTCGGATAAAAAAAAAAAAAAAAAATTTCTCCGATTCTCGTTTTCCACAAAACGAGAATTCTGGGATAAAAAAAAAAAAAAAATTTCTCCGATTTTGGTTTTCCACAAAACGAGAATTCTCGGATAAAAAAAAAAAAGAAAAAATTTCTCCGATTGTCGTTTTCCACAAAACGAGAATTCTCGGATAAAAAAAAAAAAAAAAATTTCTCCGATTCTCGTTTTCCGCAAAACGAGAATTCTCGGAAAAAAAAAAAAAAAAAATTTCTCTGATTCTCGTTTTCGGCAAAACGAGAATTCTCGGATAAAAAAAAAAAAAAAAATTTCTCCGATTCTGGTTTTCCAAAACAAGAGAATTCCGGATAAAAAAAAAAAATTTTTTTTCTCTGATTCTGGTTTTCCACAAGAAGAGAATTCTCGGATAAAAAAAAAAAAAAACAAAAATTTCTCCGATTCTGGTTTTCCACAAAACGAGAATTCTCGGATAAAAAAAAAAAAAAAATTTCTCTGATTCTCGTTTTCCACAAAACGAGAATTCTCGGATAAAAAAAAAAAAAAAAATTTCTCCGATTCTCGTTTTCCGCAAAACGAGAATTCTCGGATAAAAAAAAAAAAAAATTTCTCCGATTCTCGTTTTCCACAAAACGAGAATTCTCGGATAAAAAAAAAAAAAAAATTTCTCCGATTCTGGTTTTCCACAAAACGAGAATTCTCGGATAAAAAAAAAAAAAAAAATTTCTCCGATTCTCGTTTTCCACAAAACGAGAATTCTCGGATAAAAAAAAAAAAAAAATTTCTCCGAATCTGATTTTTCACAAATCAGGAATTCTCGGATAAAAAAAAAAAAAAAAAAATTTCTCCGATTCTCGTTTTCCACAAAACGAGAATTCTCGGATAAAAAAAAAAAAAAAAAATTTCTCCGATTCTCGTTTTCCACAAAACGAGAATTCTCGGATAAAAAAAAAAAAAAAAAATTTCTCCGATTCTGATTTTTCGCAAAACGAGAATTCTCGGATAAAAAAAAAAAAAAAAAAATTTCTCCGATTCTGGTTTTCCACAAAACGAGAAGTCTCGGATAAAAAAAAAAAAAAAAAATTTCTCCGATTCTCGTTTTCCACAAAACGAGGATTCTCGGATAAAAAAAAAAAGAAAAAAATTTCTCCCATTCTCGTTTTCCACAAAACGAGAATTCTCGGATAAAAAAAAAAAAAAAAAAAATGTCTCGGATTCTCGTTTTCCACAAAACGAGAATTCTCGGATAAAAAAAAAAAAAAAAATTTCTCCGATTCTCGTTTTCCACAAAACGAGAATTCTCGGGAAAAAAAAAAAAAGAAAAAATATTTCTCCGATTCTGGTTTTCCACAAAACGAGAATTCTCGGAAAGAAAAAAAAAAAAATTTCTCCGATTCTCGTTTTCCACAAAACGAGAATTCTCGGATAAAAAAAAAAAAAAAATTTCTCCGATTCTCGTTTTCCGCAAAACGAGAATTCTCGGATAAAAAAAAAAAAAATTTCTCCGATTCTCGTTTTCCACAAAACGAGAATTCTCGGATAAAAAAAAAAAAAAAAAAAAATTTCTCCGATTCTGGTTTTCCACAAAACGAGAGTTCTCGGATAAAAAAAAAAAAAAAAATTTCTCCGATTCTCGTTTTCCACAAAACGAGAATTCTCGGATAAAAAAAAAAAAAAAATTTCTCCGATTCTGATTTTTCACAAAACGAGAATTCTCGGATTAAAAAAAAAAAAAAAAAATTTTCTCCGATTCTCGTTTTCCACAAAACGAGAATTCTCGGATAAAAAAAAAAAAAGAAAAAAATTTCTCCCATTCTCGTTTTCCACAAAACGAGAATTCTCGGATAAAAAAAAAAAAAAAAAAATGTCTCGGATTCTCGTTTTCCACAAAACGAGAATTCTCGGAAAAAAAAAAAAAAAAAATATTTCTCCGATTCTGGTTTTCCACAAAACGAGAATTCTCGGAAAAAAAAAAAAAAAAAATTTCTCCGATTCTCGTTTTCCGCAAAACGAGATTTCTCGGATAAAAAAAAAAAAAATTTTCTTCGATTCTGGTTTTCCACAAAACGAGAATTCTCGGATAAAAAAAAAAAAAAAAATTTCTCAGATTCTCGTTTTCCACAAAACGTGAATTCTCGGATAAAAAAAAAAAAAAAAAATTTCTCCGATTCTGGTTTTCCACAAAACGAGAATTCTCGGATAAAAAAAAAAATAAAAATTTCTCCGATTCTCGTTTTCCACAAAACGAGAATTCTCGGATAAAAAAAAAAAAAAATTTCTCCGATTCTGATTTTTCACAAATCAGGAATTCTCGGATAAAAAAAAAAAAAAAAAAATTTCTCCGATTCTCGTTTTCGACAAAACGAGAATTCTCGGATAAAAAAAAAAAAAAAAATTTCTCCGATTCTCGTTTTCCACAAAACGAGAATTCTCGGATAAAAAAAAAAAAAAAAATTTCTCCGATTCTGATTTTTCGCAAAACGAGAATTCTCGGATAAAAAAAAAAAAAAAAAAATTTCTCCGATTCTGGTTTTCCACAAAACGAGAAGTCTCGGATAAAAAAAAAAAAAAAAAAAAATTTCTCCGATTCTCGTTTTCCACAAAACGAGAATTCTCGGATAAAAAAAAAAAGAAAAAAATTTCTCCCATTCTCGTTTTCCACAAAACGAGAATTCTCGGATAAAAACAAAAAAAAAAAAAAATGTCTCGGATTCTCGTTTTCCACAAAACGAGAATTCTCGGATAAAAAAAAAAAAAAAAATTTCTCCGATTCTCGTTTTCCACAAAACGAGAATTCTCGGGAAAAAAAAAAAAAAAAATATTTCTCCGATTCTGGTTTTCCACAAAACGAGAATTCTCGGAAAAAAAAGAAAAAAAATTTCTCCGATTCTCGTTTTCCACAAAACGAGAATTCTCGGATAAAAAAAAAAAAAAATTTCTCGGATTCTGGTTTTCCACAAAACGAGAATTCTCGGATAAAAAAAAAAAAAAATTTCTCCGATTCTGGTTTTCCACAAAACGAGAATTCTCGGAAAAAAAAAAAAAAAAAAATTTCTCCGATTCTGGTTTTCCACAAAACGAGAATTCTCGGAAAAAAAAAAAAAAAAAATTTCTCCGATTCTCGTTTTCCGCAAAACGAGATTTCTCGGAAAAAAAAAAAAAAAAAATTTCTTCGATTCTGGTTTTCCACAAAACGAGAATTCTCGGATAAAAAAAAAAAAAAAATTTCTGCGATTCTGGTTTTCAACAAAACGAGAATTCTCGGATAAAAAAAAAAAAAAATTTCTCCGATTCTCGTTTTCCACAAAACGAGAATTCTCGCATAAAAAAAAAAAAAAAAAAATTTCTCCGATTCTGGTTTTCCACAAAACGAGAATTCTCGGATAAAAAAAAAAAAAAAAAATTTCTCCGATTCTCGTTTTCCACAAAACGAGAATTCTCGGATAAAAAAAAAAAAAAAATTTCTCCGATTCTGATTTTTCACAAAACGAGAATTCTCGGATAAAAAAAAAAAAAAAATTTCTGCGATTCTCGTTTTCCACAAAACGAGAATTCTCGGATACAAAAAAAAAAAAAAAATTTCTCCGATTCTCGTTTTCCACAAAACGAGAATTCTCGCATAAAAAAAAAAAAGAAAAAAATTTCTCCCATTCTCGTTTTCCACAAAACGAGAATTCTCGGATAAAAAAAAAAAAAAAAAAAATTTCTCCGATTCTCGTTTTCCGCAAAACGAGAATTCTCGGAAAAAAAAAAAAATTTCTGTGATTCTCGTTTTCGGCAAAACGAGAATTCTCGGATAAAAAAAAAAAAAAATTTCTCCGATTCTGGTTTTCCAAAACACGAGAATTCCGGATAAAAAAAAAAAAATTTCTCTGATTCTGGTTTTCCACAAGAAGAGAATTCTCGGATAAAAAAAAAAAAAAAAAAAAAATTTCTCCGATTCTGGTTTTCCACAAAACGAGAATTCTCGGATAAAAAAAAAAAAAAGAAAATTTCTCTGATTCTCGTTTTCCACAAAACGAGAATTCTCGGATAAAAAAAAAAAAAAAAATTTCTCCGATTCTCGTTTTCCGCAAAACGAGAATTCTCGGAAAAAAAAAAAAAAATTTCTCTGATTCTCGTTTTCGGCAAAACGAGAATTCTCGGATAAAAGAAAAAAAAAAAAATTTCTCCGATTCTGGTTTTCCAAAACAAGAGAATTCCGGATAAAAAAAAAAATTTTCTCTGATTCTGGTTTTCCACAAGAAGAGAATTCTCGGATAAAAAAAAAAAAAAAAATTTCTCCGATTCTGGTTTTCCACAAAACGAGAATTCTCGGATAAAAAAAAAAAAAAAAATTTCTCTGATTCTCGTTTTCCACAAAACGAGAATTCTCGGATGAAAAAAAAAAAAAAATTCTCCGATTCTCGTTTTCCGCAAAACGAGAATTCTCGGATAAAAAAAAAAAATTTCTCCGATTCTCGTTTTCCACAAAACGAGAATTCTCGGATAAAAAAAAAAAAAAAAAAAATTTCTCCGATTCTGGTTTTCCACAAAACGAGAATTTCCGGATAAAAAAAAAAAAAAATTTTCTCCGATTCTCGTTTTCCACAAAACGAGAATTCTCGGATAAAAAAAAAAAAAAAAAATTTCTCCGATTCTGATTTTTCACAAATCAGGAATTCTCGGATAAAAAAAAAAAAAAAAATTTCTCCGATTCTCGTTCTCCACAAAACGAGAATTCTCGGATAAAAAAAAAAAATAAATAAATTTCTCCGATTCTCGTTTTCCACAAAACGAGAATTCTCGGATAAAAAAAAAAAAAAAAATTTCTCCGATTCTGATTTTTCGCAAAACGAGAATTCTCGGATAAAAAAAAAAAAAAATTTCTCCGATTCTGGTTTTCCACAAAACGAGAAGTCTCGGATAAAAAAAAAAAAAAAAAAAATTTCTCCGATTCTCGTTTTCCACAAAACGAGAATTCTCGGATAAAAAAAAAAAAGAAAAAAATTTCTCCCATTCTCGTTTTCCACAAAACGAGAATTCTCGGATAAAAAAAAAAAAAAAAAAATGTCTCGGATTCTCGTCCTCCACAAAACGAGAATTCTCGGATAAAAAAAAAAAAAAAACAAATTTCTCCGATTCTCGTTTTCCACAAAACGAGAATTCTCGGAAAAAAAAAAAAAATATTTCTCCGATTCTGGTTTTCCACAAAACGAGAATTCTCGGAAAAAAAAAAAAAAAAAATTTCTCCGATTCTCGTTTTCCGCAAAACGAGATTTCTCGGATAAAAAAAAAAAAAAAATTTCTTCGATTCTGGTTTTCCACAAAACGAGAATTCTCGGATAAAAAAAAAAAAAAAAAATTTCTCAGATTCTCGTTTTCCACAAAACGTGAATTCTCGGATAAAAAAAAAAAAAAATTTCTCCGATTCTCGTTTTCCACAAAACGAGAATTCTGGGATAAAAAAAAAAAAAAAAATTTCTCCGATTTTGGTTTTCCACAAAACGAGAATTCTCGGATAAAAAAAAAAAAAGAAAATTTCTCCGATTCTCGTTTTCCACAAAACGAGAATTCTCGGATAAAAAAAAAAAAAAAATTTCTCCGATTCTCGTTTTCCGCAAAACGAGAATTCTCGGAAAAAAAAAAAAAATTTCTCTGATTCTCGTTTTCGGCAAAACGAGAATTCTCGGATAAAAAAAAAAAAAAAATTTCTCCGATTCTGGTTTTCCAAAACAAGAGAATTCCGGATAAAAAAAAAATTTTTTCTTCTCTGATTCTGGTTTTCCACAAGAAGAGAATTCTCGGATAAAAAAAAAAAAAAAAAAATTTCTCCGATTCTGGTTTTCCACAAAACGAGAATTCTCGGATAAAAAAAAAAAAAAAAAATTTCTCTGATTCTCGTTTTCCACAAAACGAGAATTCTCGGATAAAAAAAAAAAAAAAAAAATTTCTCCGATTCTCGTTTTCCGCAAAACGAGAATTCTCGGATAAAAAAAGAAAAAAATTTCTCCGATTCTCGTTTTCCACAAAACGAGAATTCTCGGATAAAAAAAAAAAAAAAAAATTTTCTCCGATTCTGGTTTTCCACAAAACGAGAATTCTCGGATAAAAAAAAAAAAAAAAAATTTCTCCGATTCTCGTTTTCCACAAAACGAGAATTCTCGGATAAAAAAAAAAAAAAAAATTTCTCCGATTCTGATTTTTCACAAATCAGGAATTCTCGGATACAAAAAAAAAAAAAAAAAAATTTCTCCGATTCTCGTTTTCCACAAAACGAGAATTCTCGGATAAAAAAAAAAAAAAAAATTTCTCCGATTCTCGTTTTCCACAAAACGAGAATTCTCGGATAAAAAAAAAAAAAAATTTCTCCGATTCTGGTTTTCCAGAAAACGAGAAGTCTCGGATAAAAAAAAAAAAAAAAAAAATTTCTCCGATTCTCGTTTTCCACAAAACGAGAATTCTCGGATAAAAAAAAAAAAGAAAAAAATTTCTCCCATTCTCGTTTTCCACAAAACGAGAATTCTCGGATAAAAAAAAAAAAAAAAAATTTCTCCGATTCTGGTTTTCCACAAAACGAGAAGTCTCGGATAAAAAAAAAAAAAAAAAAATTTCTCCGATTCTCGTTTTCGACAAAACTAGAATTCTCGGATAAAAAAAAAAAAAGAAAAAAATTTCTCCCATTCTCGTTTTCCACAAAACGAGAATTCTCGGATAAAAAAAAAAAAAAAAAAAAATGTCTCGGATTCTCGTCCTCCACAAAACGAGAATTCTGGGATAAAAAAAAAAAAAAAAAAAATTTCTCCGATTCTGGTTTTCCACAAAACGAGAATTCTCGGATAAAAAAAAAAAAAAAATTTCTCCGATTCTCTTTTTCCACAAAACGAGAATTCTCGGATAAAAAAAAAAAAAAAAATTTCTCCGATTCTGATTTTTCACAAATCAGGAATTCTCGGATAAAAAAAAAAAAAAAAAAAATTTCTCCGATTCTCGTTTTCCACAAAACGAGAATTCTCGGATAAAAAAAAAAAAAAAAATTTCTCCGATTCTGGTTTTCCACAAAACGAGAAGTCTCGGATAAAAAAAAAAAAAAAAAAAATTTCTCCGATTCTCGTTTTCCACAAAACGAGAATTCTCGGATAAAAAAAAAAAGAAAAAAATTTCTCCCATTCTCGTTTTCCAAAAAACGAGAATTCTCGGATAAAAAAAAAAAAAAAAAAAATGTCTCGGATTCTCGTTTTCCACAAAACGAGAATTCTCGGATAAAAAAAAAAAAAAAAAATTTCTCCGATTCTCGTTTTCCACAAAACGAGAATTCTCGGGAAAAAAAAAAAAAAAAATATTTCTCCGATTCTGGTTTTCCACAAAACGAGAAGTCTCGGATAAAAAAAAAAAAAAAAATTTCTCCGATTCTCGTTTTCCACAAAACGGGAATTCTCGGATAAAAAAAAAAAAAGAAAAAAATTTGTCCCATTCTCGTTTTCCACAAAACGAGAATTCTCGGATAAAAAAAAAAAAAAAAAAATGTCTCGGATTCTCGTCCTCCACAAAACGAGAATTCTCGGATAAAAAAAAAAAAAAAAAATTTCTCCGATTCTCGTTTTCCACAAAACGAGAATTCTCGGAAAAAAAAAAAAAAATATTTCTCCGATTCTGGTTTTCCACAAAACGAGAACTCTCGGAAAAAAAAAAAAAAAAAATTTCTCCGATTCTCGTTTTCCGCAAAACGAGATTTCTCGGATAAAAAAAAAAAAAAAATTTCTTCGATTCTGGTTTTCCACAAAACGAGAATTCTCGGATAAAAAAACAAAAAAAAAATTTCTCAGATTCTCGTTTTCCACAAAACGTGAATTCTCGGATAAAAAAAAAAAAAAAAAAATTTCTCCGATTCTCGTTTTCCACAAAACGAGAATTCTGGGATAAAAAAAAAAAAAAAATTTCTCCGATTTTGGTTTTCGGCAAAACGAGAATTCTCGGATAAAAAAAAAAAAAAAAATTTCTCCGATTCTGGTTTTCCAAAACAAGAGAATTCCGGATAAAAAAAAATTTTTTTTCTCTGATTCTGGTTTTCCACAAGAAGAGAATTCTCGGATAAAAAAAAAAAAAAAAAAATTTCTCCGATTCTGGTTTTCCACAAAACGAGAATTCTCGGATAAAAAAAAAAAAAAAATTTCTCTGATTCTCGTTTTCCACAAAACTAGAATTCTCGGATAAAAAAAAAAAAAAAAAAATTTCTCCGATTCTCGTTTTCCGCAAAACGAGAATTCTCGGAGAAAAAAAAAAAAAAATTTCTCCGATTCTCGTTTTCCACAAAACGAGAATTCTCGGATAAAAAAAAAAAAAAAAAATTTCTCCGATTCTGGTTTTCCACAAAACGAGAATTCTCGGATAAAAAAGAAAAAAAAAATTTCTCCGATTCTCGTTTTCCACAAAACGAGAATTCTCGGATAAAAAAAAAAAAAAAATTTCTCCGATTCTGATTTTTCACAAATCAGGAATTCTCGGATAAAAAAAAAAAAAAAAAAAAATTTCTCCGATTCTCGTTTTCCACAAAACGAGAATTCTCGGATAAAAAAAAAAAAAAAAAATTTCTCCGATTCTCGTTTTCCACAAAACGAGAATTCTCGGATAAAAAAAAAAAAAAAAAATTTCTCCGATTCTGATTTTTCGCAAAACGAGAATTCTCGGATAAAAAAAAAAAAAAAAAAATTTCTCCGATTCTGGTTTTCCACAAAACGAGAAGTCTCGGATAAAAAAAAAAAAAAAAATTTCTCCGATTCTCGTTTTCCACAAAACGAGAATTCTCGGATAAAAAAAAAAAGAAAAAAATTTCTCCCATTCTCGTTTTCCACAAAACGAGAATTCTCGGATAAAAAAAAAAAGAAAAAAAATGTCTCGGATTCTCGTTTTCCACAAAACGAGAATTCTCGGATAAAAAAAAAAAAAAAATTTCTCCGATTCTCGTTTTCCACAAAACGAGAATTCTCGGGAAAAAAAAAAAAAGAAAAAATATTTCTCCGATTCTGGTTTTCCACAAAACGAGAATTCTCGGAAAAAAAAAAAAAAAAATTTCTCCGATTCTCGTTTTCCACAAAACGAGAATTCTCGGATAAAAAAAAAAAAAAAAAACTTCTCCGATTCTCGTTTTCCGCAAAACGAGAATTCTCGGATAAAAAAAAAAAATTTCTCCGATTCTCGTTTTCCACAAAACGAGAATTCTCGGATAAAAAAAAAAAAAAAAAAAAATTTCTCCGATTCTGGTTTTCCACAAAACGAGAATTCTCGGATAAAAAAAAAAAAAAAATTTCTCCGATTCTCGTTTTCCACAAAACGAGAATTCTCGGATAAAAAAAAAAAAAAAAATTTCTCCGATTCTGATTTTTCACAAAACGAGAATTCTCGGATTAAAAAAAAAAAAAAAAATTTTTCTCCGATTCTCGTTTTCCACAAAACGAGAATTCTCGGATAAAAAAAAAAAAAGAAAAAAATTTCTCCCATTCTCGTTTTCCACAAAACGAGAATTCTCGGATAAAAAAAAAAAAAAAAATGTCTCGGATTCTCGTTTTCCACAAAACGAGAATTCTCGGATAAAAAAAAAAAAAAAATTTCTCCGATTCTCGTTTTCCACAAAACGAGAATTCTCGGAAAAAAAAAAAAAAAAAAATATTTCTCCGATTCTGGTTTTCCACAAAACGAGAATTCTCGGATAAAAAAAAAAAAAAAAATTTCTCCGATTCTGATTTTTCACAAAACGAGAATTCTCGGATTAAAAAAAAAAAAAAAAAAATTTTCTCCGATTCTCGTTTTCCACAAAACGAGAATTCTCGGATAAAAAAAAAAAAAGAAAAAAATTTCTCCCATTCTCGTTTTCCACAAAACGAGAATTCTCGGATAAAAAAAAAAAAAAAAAAATGTCTCGGATTCTCGTTTTCCACAAAACGAGAATTCTCGGATAAAAAAAAAAAAAAAATTTCTCCGATTCTCGTTTTCCACAAAACGAGAATTCTCGGAAAAAAAAAAAAAAGAAAAAAATTTCTCCCATTCTCGTTTTCCTCAAAACGAGAATTCTCGGATAAAAAAAAAAAAAAAAAAATGTCTCGGATTCTCGTTTTCCACAAAACGAGAATTCTCGGATAAAAAAAAAAAAAAAAATTTCTCCGATTCTCGTTTTCCACAAAACGAGAATTCTCGGAAAAAAAAAAAAAAAAAAATATTTCTCCGATTCTGGTTTTCCACGAAACGAGAATTCTCGGAAAAAAAAAAAAAAAAATTTCTCCGATTCTCGTTTTCCGCAAAACGAGATTTCTCGGATAAAAAAAAAAAAATTTTCTTCGATTCTGGTTTTCCACAAAACGAGAATTCTCGGATAAAAAAAAAAAAAAAATTTCTCAGATTCTCGTTTTCCACAAAACGTGAATTCTCGGATAAAAAAAAAAAAAAAATTTCTCCGATTCTCGTTTTCCACAAAACGAGAATTATGGGATAAAAAAAAAAAAAAAAAAATTTCTCCGATTCTGATTTTTCACAAAACGAGAATTCTCGGATAAAAAAAAAAAAAAAATTTCTCCGATTCTCGTTTTCCACAAAACGAGAATTCTCGGATAAAAAAAAAAAAAAAAAAATTTCTCTGATTCTCGTTTTCCGCAAAACGAGAATTCTCGGATAAAAAAAAAAAAAATTTCTCCGATTCTCGTTTTCCACAAAACGAGAATTCTCGGATAAAAAAAAAAAAAAAAAAAAAAATTTCTCCGATTCTGGTTTTCCACAAAACGAGAATTCTCGGATAAAAAAAAAAAAAAAAAATTTCTTCGATTCTCGTTTTCCACAAAACGAGAATTCTCGGATTAAAAAAAAAAAAAAAAATTTCTCCGATTCTGATTTTTCACAAAACGAGAATTCTCGGATAAAAAAAAAAAAAAAAAAATTTCTCCGATTCTCGTTTTCCACAAAACGAGAATTCTCGGATAAAAAAAAAAAAAAAAAAAATTTCTCCGATTCTCGTTTTCCACAAAACGAGAATTCTCGAATAAAAAAAAAAAAAAAAAATTTCTCCGATTCTGATTTTTCGCAAAACGAGAATTCTCGGATAAAAAAAAAAAAAAAATTTCTCCGATTCTGGTTTTCCACAAAACGAGAAGTCTCGGATAAAAAAAAAAAAAAAAAAATTTCTCCGATTCTCGTTTTCCACAAAACGAGAATTCTCGGATAAAAAAAAAAAAGAAAAAAATTTCTCCCATTCTCGTTTTCCACAAAACGAGAATTCTCGGATAAAAGAAAAAAAAAAAAATGTCTCGGATTCTCGTTTTCCACAAAACGAGAATTCTCGGATAAAAAAAAAAAAAAAATTTCTCCGATTCTCGTTTTCCACAAAACGAGAATTCTCGGAAAGAAAAAAAAAAAATATTTCTCCGATTCTGGTTTTCCACAAAACGAGAATTCTCGGAAAAAAAAAAAAAAAAATTTCTCCGATTCTGGTTTTCCGCAAAACGAGATTTCTCGGATAAAAAAAAAAAAAAAATTTCTTCGATTCTGGTTTTCCACAAAACGAGAATTCTCGGATAAAAAAAAAAAAAAAATTTCTCCGATTCTCGTTTCCCACAAAACGAGAATTCTCGGATAAAAAAAAAAAAAAAAATTTCTCCGATTCTGGTTTTCAACAAAACGAGAATTATCGGATAAAAAAAAAAAAAAAAAATTTCTCCGATTCTCGTTTTCCACAAAACGTGAATTCTCGGATAAAAAAAAAAAAAAAAAAAAATTTCTCCGATTCTCATTTTCCAAAAAACGAGAATTCTCGGATAAAAAAAAAGAAAGAAAAAAATTTCTCCCATTCTCGTTTTCCACAAAACGAGAATTCTCGGATAAAAAAAAAAAAAAAATTTTCTCGGATTCTGGTTTTCCACAAAACGAGAATTCTCGGATAAAAAAAAAAAAAAATTTCTCCGATTCTGGTTTTCCACAAAACGAGAATTCTCGGAAAAAAAAAAAAAAAAATTTCTCAGATTCTGGTTTTCCACAAAACGAGAATTCTCGGAAAAAAAAAAAAAAAAATTTCTCCGATTCTCGTTTTCCGCAAAACGAGATTTCTCGGAAAAAAAAAAAAAAAAAAAATTTCTCCGATTCTCGTTTTCCACAAAACGAGAATTGTCGGATAAAAAAAAAAAAAAAATTTTTCTCCGATTCTCGTTTTCCACAAAACCAGAATTCTCGGATAAAAAAAAAAAAAAAAAATTTCCCCGATTCTGATTTTTCGCAAAACGAGAATTCTCGGATAAAAAAAAAAAAAAAAAAATTTCTCCGATTCTTGTTTTCCACAAAACGAGAATTCTCGGATAAAAAAAAAAAAAGAAAAAAATTTCTCCCATTCTCGTTTTCCACAAAACGAGAATTCTCGGATAAAAAAAAAAAAAAAAAAATGTCTCGGATTCTCGTTTTCAACAAAACGAGAATTCTCGGATAAAAAAAAAAAAAAAAATTTCTCCGATTCTCGTTTTCCACAAAACGAGAATTCTCGGAAAAAAAAAAAAAAAAAATTTCTCCGATTCTCGTTTTCCACAAAACGAGAATTCTCGGATAAAAAAAAAAAAAAAATTTCTCCGATTCTGGTTTTCAACAAAACGAGAATTCTCGGATAAAAAAAAAAAAAAAAAAATTTCTCCGATTCTCGTTTTTCACAAAACGAGAATTCTCGGATAAAAAAAAAAAAAAAAATTTCTCCGATTCTCGTTTTCCACAAAACGAGAATTCTGGGATAAAAAAAAAAAAAAATTTCTCCGATTCTGATTTTTCACAAAACGAGAATTCTCGGATAAAAAAAGAAAAAAAAAAAAAAATTCTCCGATTCTCGTTTTCCACAAAACGAGAATTCTCGGATAAAAAAAAAAAAAAAATTTCTCCGATTCTCGTCTTCCACAAAACGAGAATTCTCGGATAAAAAAAAAAAAACAAAAAATTTCTCCGATTCTGATTTTTCGCAAAACGAGAATTCTCGGATAAAAAAAAAAAAAAAATTTCTCCCATTCTCGTTTTCCACAAAACGAGAATTCTCGGATAAAAAAAAAAAAAAAAATTTCTCCGATTCTGGTTTTCCACAAAACGAGAAGTCTCGGATAAATAAAAAAAAAAAAAAATTTCTCCGATTCTCGTTTTCCACAAAACGAGAATTCTCGGATAAAAAAAAAAAAGAAAAAAATTTCTCCCATTCTCGTTTTCCACAAAACGAGAATTCTCGGATAAAAAAAAAAAAAAAATTTCTCGGATTCTGGTTTTCCACAAAACGAGAATTCTCGGATAAAAAAAAAAAAAAAAATTTCTCCGATTCTGGTTTTCCACAAAACGAGAATTCTCGGAAAAAAAAAAAAAATAAAAATAAATTTCTCCGATTCTCGTTTTCCACAAAACGAGAATTCTCGGATAAAAAAAAAAAAGAAAAAAATTTCTCCCATTCTCGTTTTCCACAAAACGAGAATTCTCGGATAAAAAAAAAAAAAAAATTTCTCGGATTCTGGTTTTCCACAAAACGAGAATTCTCGGATAAAAAAAAAAAAAAATTTCTCCGATTCTGGTTTTCAACAAAACGAGAATTATCGGATAAAAAAAAAAAAAAAAAAATTTCTCCGATTCTCGTTTTCCACAAAACGTGAATTCTCGGATAAAAAAAAAAAAAAAAAAAAAAATTTCTCCGATTCTCATTTTCCAAAAAACGAGAATTCTCGGATAAAAAAAAAGAAAGAAAAAAATTTCTCCCATTCTCGGATAAAAAAAAAAAAAAATTTTTTTTCTCGGATTCTGGTTTTCCACAAAACGAGAATTCTCGGATAAAAAAAAAAAAAAAATTTCTCCGATTCTGGTTTTCCACAAAACGAGAATTCTCGGAAAAAAAAAAAAAAAAAAAAATTTCTCCGATTCTGGTTTTCCACAAAACGAGAATTCTCGGAAAAAAAAAAAAAAAAATTTCTCCGATTCTCGTTTTCCGCAAAACGAGATTTCTCGGAAAAAAAAAAAAAAAAAAAAATTCTCCGATTCTCGTTTTCCACAAAACGAGAATTGTCGGATAAAAAAAAAAAAAAAAAAATTTCTCCGATTCTCGTTTTCCACAAAACCAGAATTCTCGGATAAAAAAAAAAAAAAAAAAATTTCCCCGATTCTGATTTTTCGCAAAACGAGAATTCTCGGATAAAAAAAAAAAAAAAAAAAATTTCTCCGATTCTTGTTTTCCACAAAACGAGAATTCTCTGATAAAAAAAAAAAAAGAAAAAAATTTCTCCCATTCTCGTTTTCCACAAAACGAGAATTCTCGGATAAAAAAAAAAAAAAAAAAATTTCTCCGATTCTCGTTTTCCACAAAACGAAAATTCTCGGAAAAAAAAAAAAAAAAAAAATTTCTCCGATTCTCGTTTTCCACAAAACGAGAATTCTCGGATAAAAAAAAAAAAAAAAATTTCTCCGATTCTGGTTTTCAACAAAACGAGAATTCTCGGATAAAAAAAAAAAAAAAAAAAAATTTCTCCGATTCTCGTTTTTCACAAAACGAGAATTCTCGGATAAAAAAAAAAAAAAAAATTTCTCCGATTCTCGTTTTCCACAAAACGAGAATTCTGGGATAAAAAAAAAAAAAAATTTCTCCGATTCTGATTTTTCACAAAACGAGAATTCTCGGATAAAAAAAGAAAAAAAAAAAAAAATTCTCCGATTCTCGTTTTCCACAAAACGAGAATTCTCGGATAAAAAAAAAAAAAAAAATTTCTCCGATTCTCGTCTTCCACAAAACGAGAATTCTCGGATAAAAAAAAAAAACAAAAAATTTCTCCCATTCTCGTTTTCCACAAAACGAGATTTCTCGGATAAAAAAAAAAAAAAAAATTTTCTCTGATTCTCGTTTTCCACAAAACGAGAATTCTCGGATAAAAAAAAAAAAGAAAAAAATTTCTCCCATTCTCGTTTTCCACAAAACGAGAATTCTCGGATAAAAAAAAAAAAAAAAAATTTCTCGGATTCTGGTTTTCCACAAAACGAGAATTCTCGGATAAAAAAAAAAAAAAAAATTTCTCCGATTCTGGTTTTCCACAAAACGAGAATTCTCGGAAAAAAAAAAAAAATAGAAATAAATTTCTCCGATTCTCGTTTTCCACAAAACGAGAATTCTCGGATAAAAAAAAAAAAGAAAAAAATTTCTCCCATTCTCGTTTTCCACAAAACGAGAATTCTCGGATAAAAAAAAAAAAAAAATTTCTCGGATTCTGGTTTTCCACAAAACGAGAATTCTCGGATAAAAAAAAAAAAAAAATTTCTCCGATTCTGGTTTTCCACAAAACGAGAATTCTCGGATAAAAAAAAAAAAAAAATTTCTTCGATTCTGGTTTCCAAAAAAACGAGAATTCTCGGATAAAAAAAAAAAAAAAAAATTTCTCCGATTCTCGTTTTCCACAAAACGAGAATTCTCGGATAAAAAAAAAAAAAAAAAATTTCTGCGATTCTAGTTTTCAACAAAACGAGAATTCTCGGATAAAAAAAAAAAAAAAAAAATTTCTCCGATTCTCGTTTTCCACAAAACGAGAATACTCGGATAAAAAAAAAAACAAAAAAACTTCTCCGATTCTGGTTTTCCACAACACGAGAATTCCGGATAAAAAAAAAAAAAAAAATTTCTCTGATTCTGGTTTTCCGGAAAAAGGGGAATTCTCGGATAAAAAAAAAAAAAAAAAAAATTTCTCCGATTCTCGTTTTCCACAAAACGAGAATTCTGGGATAAAAAAAAAAAAAAAAATTTCTCCGATTCTGATTTTTCACAAAACGAGAATTCTCGGATAAAAAAAAAAAAAAAAAATTTCTCCGATTCTCGTTTTCCACAAAACGAAAATTCTCGGATAAAAAAAAAAAAAAAAAAAATTCTCCGATTCTCGTTTTCCGCAAAACGAGAATTCTCGGATAAAAAAAAAAAAAATTTCTCCGATTCTCGTTTTCCACAAAACGAGAATTCTCGGATAAAAAAAAAAAAAAAAAAAAAAAAATTTCTCCGATTCTGGTTTTCCACAAAACGAGAATTCTCGGATAAAAAAAAAAAAAAAAAATTTCTCCGATTCTCGTTTTCCACAAAACGAGAATTCTCGGATTAAAAAAAAAAAAAAAATTTCTCCGATTCTGATTTTTCACAAAACGAGAATTCTCGGATAAAAAAAAAAAAAAAAAAAATTTCTCCGATTCTCGTTTTCCACAAAACGAGAATTCTCGGATAAAAAAAAAAAAAAAAAAATTTCTCCGATTCTCGTTTTCCACAAAACGAGAATTCTCGGATAAAAAAAAAAAAAAATAATATCTCCGATTCTGATTTTTCGCAAAACGAGAATTCTCGGATAAAAAAAAAAAAAAATTTCTCCGATTCTGGTTTTCCACAAAACGAGAAGTCTCGGATAAAAAAAAAAAAAAAAAAAATTTCTCCGATTCTCGTTTTCCACAAAACGAGAATTCTCGGATAAAAAAAAAAAAAGAAAAAAGTTTCTCCCATTCTCGTTTTCCACAAAACGAGAATTCTCGGATAAAAAAAAAAAAAAATGTCTCGGATTCTCGTTTTCCACAAAACGAGAATTCTCGGATATAAAAAAAAAAAAAAAAAATTCTCCGATTCTCGTTTTCCACAAAACGAGAATTCTCGGAAAAAAAAAAAAAAAAATATTTCTCCGATTCTGGTTTTCCACAAAACGAGAATTCTCGGAAAAAAAAAAAAAAAAAATATTTCTCCGATTCTGGTTTTCCGCAAAACGAGATTTCTCGGATAAAAAAAAAAAAAAATTTCTTCGATTCTGGTTTTCCACAAAACGAGAATTCTCGGATAAAAAAAAAAAAAAAATTTCTCCGATTCTCGTTTCCCACAAAACGAGAATTCTCGGATAAAAAAAAAAAAAAAATTTCTCCGATTCTGGTTTTCAACAAAACGAGAATTCTCGGATAAAAAAAAAAAAAAAAAAAATTTCTCCGATTCTTGTTTTCCACAAAACGTGAATTCTCGGATAAAAAAAAAGAAAGAAAAAAATTTCTCCCATTCTCGTTTTCCACAAAACGAGAATTCTCGGATAAAAAAAAAAAAAAAAATTTCTCGGATTCTGGTTTTCCACAAAACGAGAATTCTCGGATAAAAAAAAAAAAAAAATTTCTCCGATTCTGGTTTTCCACAAAACGAGAATTCTCGGAAAAAAAAAAAAAAAAAATTTCTCCGATTCTGGTTTTCCACAAAACGAGAATTCTCGGAGAAAAAAAAAAAAAAAAATTCCTCCGATTCTCGTTTTCCGCAAAAAGAGATTTCTCGGAAAAAAAAAAAAAAAAAAAAATTCTCCGATTCTCGTTTTCCACAAAACGAGAATTCTCGGATAAAAAAAAAAAAAAAAAATTTCTCCGATTCTCGTTTTCCACAAAACGAGAATTCTCGGAAAAAAAAAAAAAAAAAATTTCTCCGATTCTCGTTTTCCACAAAACGAGAATTCTCGGATAAAAAAAAAAAAAAAAAATTTCTCCGATTCTGGTTTTCAACAAAACGAGAATTCTCGGATAAAAAAAAAAAAAAAAAAAATTTCTCCGATTCTCGTTTTTCACAAAACGAGAATTCTCGGATAAAAAAAAAAAAAAAAAATTTCTCCGATTCTCGTTTTCTCACAAAACGAGAATTCTGGGATAAAAAAAAAAAAAATTTCTCCGATTCTGATTTTTCACAAAACGAGAATTCTCGGATAAAAAAAGAAAAAAAAAAAAAAATTCTCCGATTCTCGTTTTCCACAAAACGAGAATTCTCGGATAAAAAAAAAAAAAAAAATTTCTCCGATTCTCGTCTTCCACAAAACGAGAATTCTCGGATAAAAAAAAAAAACAAAAAATTTCTCCGATTCTGATTTTTCGCAAAACGAGAATTCTCGGATAAAAAAAAAAAAAAAAAATTTCTCCCATTCTCGTTTTCCACAAAACGAGAATTCTCGGATAAAAAAAAAAAAAAAAATTTCTCCGATTCTGGTTTTCCACAAAACGAGAAGTCTCGGATAAATAAAAAAAAAAAAAAATTTCTCCGATTCTCGTTTTCCACAAAACGAGAATTCTCGGATAAAAAAAAAAAAGAAAAAAATTTCTCCCATTCTCGTTTTCCACAAAACGAGAATTCTCGGATAAAAAAAAAAAAAAAATTTCTCGGATTCTGGTTTTCCACAAAACGAGAATTCTCGGATAAAAAAAAAAAAAAAATTTCTCCGATTCTGGTTTTCCACAAAACGAGAATTCTCGGAAAAAAAAAAAAAATAAAAATAAATTTCTCCGATTCTCGTTTTCCACAAAACGAGAATTCTCGGATAAAAAAAAAAAAGAAAAAAATTTCTCCCATTCTCGTTTTCCACAAAACGAGAATTCTCGGATAAAAAAAAAAAAAAAATTTCTCGGATTCTGGTTTTCCACAAAACGAGAATTCTCGGATAAAAAAAAAAAAAAAAATTTCTCCGATTCTGGTTTTCAACAAAACGAGAATTATCGGATAAAAAAAAAAAAAAAAAAAATTTCTCCGATTCTCGTTTTCCACAAAACGTGAATTCTCGGATAAAAAAAAAAAAAAAAAAAAATTTCTCCGATTCTCATTTTCCAAAAAACGAGAATTCTCGGATAAAAAAAAAGAAAGAAAAAAATTTCTTCCATTCTCGGATAAAAAGAAAAAAAAATTTTTTTTCTCGGATTCTGGTTTTCCACAAAACGAGAATTCTCGGATAAAAAAAAAAAAAAATTTTCTCCGATTCTGGTTTTCCACAAAACGAGAATTCTCGGATAAAAAAAAAAAAAAAATTTCTCCGATTCTGGTTTTCCACAAAACGAGAATTGTCGGATAAAAAAAAAAAAAAAAAAATTTCTCCGATTCTCGTTTTCCACAAAACCAGAATTCTCGGATAAAAAAAAAAAAAAAAAAATTTCTCCGATTCTTGTTTTCCACAAAACGAGAATTCTCTGATAAAAAAAAAAAAAGAAAAAAATTTCTCCCATTCTCGTTTTCCACAAAACGAGAATTCTCGGATAAAAAAAAAAAAAAAAAAATGTCTCGGATTCTCGTTTTCAACAAAACGAGAATTCTCGGATAAAAAAAAAAAAAAAAAAATTTCTCCGATTCTCGTTTTCCACAAAACGAAAATTCTCGGAAAAAAAAAAAAAAAAAAAATTTCTCCGATTCTCGTTTTCCACAAAACGAGAATTCTCGGATAAAAAAAAAAAAAAAATTTCTCCGATTCTGGTTTTCAACAAAACGAGAATTCTCGGATAAAAAAAAAAAAAAAAAAAAATTTCTCCGATTCTCGTTTTTCACAAAACGAGAATTCTCGGATAAAAAAAAAAAAAAAAAATTTCTCCGATTCTCGTTTTCCACAAAACGAGAATTCTGGGATAAAAAAAAAAAAAAATTTCTCCGATTCTGATTTTTCACAAAACGAGAATTCTCGGATAAAAAAAGAAAAAAAAAAAAAAATTCTCCGATTCTCGTTTTCCACAAAACGAGAATTCTCGGATAAAAAAAAAAAAAAAAAATTTCTCCGATTCTCGTCTTCCACAAAACGAGAATTCTCGGATAAAAAAAAAAAACAAAAAATTTCTCCCATTCTCGTTTTCCACAAAACGAGATTTCTCGGATAAAAAAAAAAAAAAAAAAAATTTCTCCGATTCCGGTTTTCCACAAAACGAGAAGTCTCGGATAAATAAAAAAAAAAAAATTTTTCTCTGATTCCCGTTTTCCACAAAACGAGAATTCTCGGATAAAAAAAAAAAAGAAAAAAATTTCTCCCATTCTCGTTTTCCACAAAACGAGAATTCTCGGATAAAAAAAAAAAAAAAAAATTTCTCGGATTCTGATTTTCCACAAAACGAGAATTCTCGGATAAAAAAAAAAAAAAAAATTTCTCCGATTCTGGTTTTCCACAAAACGAGAATTCTCGGAAAAAAAAAAAAAATAAAAATAAATTTCTCCGATTCTCGTTTTCCACAAAACGAGAATTCTCGGATAAAAAAAAAAAAGAAAAAAATTTCTCCCATTCTCGTTTTCCACAAAACGAGAATTCTCGGATAAAAAAAAAAAAAAAATTTCTCCGATTCTGGTTTTCCACAAAACGAGAATTCTCGGATAAAAAAAAAAAAAAATTTCTCCGATTCTGGTTTTCCACAAAACGAGAATTCTCGGAAAAAAAAAAAAAAAAAAAATTTCTCCGATTCTGGTTTTCCACAAAACGAGAATTCTCGGAAAAAAAAAAAAAAAAAATTTCTCCGATTCTCGTTTTCCGCAAAACGAGATTTCTCGGAAAAAAAAAAAAAAAAAAATTCTCCGATTCTCGTTTTCCACAAAACGAGAATTGTCGGATAAAAAAAAAAAAAAAAAAATTTCTCCGATTCTCGTTTTCCACAAAACCAGAATTCTCGGATAAAAAAAAAAAAAAAAAAATTTCCCCGATTCTGATTTTTCGCAAAACGAGAATTCTCGGATAAAAAAAAAAAAAAAAAAAATTTCTCCGATTCTCGTTTTCCACAAAACGAGAATTCTCTGATAAAAAAAAAAAAAGAAAAAAATTTCTCCCATTCTCGTTTTCCACAAAACGAGAATTCTCGGATAAAAAAAAAAAAAAAAAAATGTCTCGGATTCTCGTTTTCAACAAAACGAGAATTCTCGGATAAAAAAAAAAAAAAAAAAATTTCTCCGATTCTCGTTTTCCACAAAACGAAAATTCTCGGAAAAAAAAAAAAAAAAAAAAATTTCTCCGATTCTCGTTTTCCACAAAACGAGAATTCTCGGATAAAAAAAAAAAAAAAATTTCTCCGATTCTGGTTTTCAACAAAACGAGAATTCTCGGATAAAAAAAAAAAAAAAAAAAAAATTTCTCCGATTCTCGTTTTTCACAAAACGAGAATTCTCGGATAAAAAAAAAAAAAAAAAATTTCTCCGATTCTCGTTTTCCACAAAACGAGAATTCTGGGATAAAAAAAAAAAAAAATTTCTCCGATTCTGATTTTTCACAAAACGAGAATTCTCGGATAAAAAAAGAAAAAAAAAAAAAAATTCTCCGATTCTCGTTTTCCACAAAACGAGAATTCTCGGATAAAAAAAAAAAAAAAAAATTTCTCCGATTCTCGTCTTCCACAAAACGAGAATTCTCGGATAAAAAAAAAAAACAAAAAATTTCTCCCATTCTCGTTTTCCACAAAACGAGATTTCTCGGATAAAAAAAAAAAAAAAAAAAATTTCTCCGATTCCGGTTTTCCACAAAACGAGAAGTCTCGGATAAATAAAAAAAAAAAAATTTTTCTCTGATTCTCGTTTTCCACAAAACGAGAATTCTCGGATAAAAAAAAAAAAGAAAAAAATTTCTCCCATTCTCGTTTTCCACAAAACGAGAATTCTCGGATAAAAAAAAAAAAAAAAAATTTCTCGGATTCTGATTTTCCACAAAACGAGAATTCTCGGATAAAAAAAAAAAAAAAATTTCTCCGATTCTGGTTTTCCACAAAACGAGAATTCTCGGAAAAAAAAAAAAAATAAAAATAAATTTCTCCGATTCTCGTTTTCCACAAAACGAGAATTCTCGGATAAAAAAAAAAAAGAAAAAAATTTCTCCCATTCTCGTTTTCCACAAAACGAGAATTCTCGGATAAAAAAAAAAAAAAAAATTTCTCGGATTCTGGTTTTCCACAAAACGAGAATTCTCGGATAAAAAAAAAAAAAAAAATTTCTCCGATTCTGGTTTTCCACAAAACGAGAATTCTCGGAAAAAAAAAAAAAAAAAATTTCTCCGATTCTCGTTTTCCGCAAAACGAGATTTCTCGGATAAAAAAAAAAAAAAA
The DNA here is from genome assembly GCA_964036045.1 of Eutreptiella sp. 'Long Island Sound 2002'. NCBI lineage: Eukaryota > Euglenozoa > Euglenophyceae > Eutreptiales > Eutreptiaceae > Eutreptiella > Eutreptiella sp. 'Long Island Sound 2002'. The sequence continues at coordinate 13,439,796 of OZ038403.1, forward strand.
ATTTCTTCGATTCTGGTTTCCAAAAAAACGAGAATTCTCGGATAAAAAAAAAAAAAAAAATTTCTCCGATTCTCGTTTTCCACAAAACGAGAATTCTCGGATAAAAAAAAAAAAAAAAAATTTCTGCGATTCTAGTTTTCAACAAAACGAGAATTCTCGGATAAAAAAAAAAAAAAAAAAATTTCTCCGATTCTCGTTTTCCACAAAACGAGAATACTCGGATAAAAAAAAAAACAAAAAAATTTCTCCGATTCTGGTTTTCCAAAACACGAGAATTCCGGATAAAAAAAAAAAAAAAAATTTCTCTGATTCTGGTTTTCCACAAAACGTGAATTCTCGGATAAAAAAAAAAAAAAAAAAATTTCTCCGATTCTCGTTTTCCACAAAACGAGAATTCTGGGATAAAAAAAAAAAAAAAAAATTTCTCCGATTCTGATTTTTCACAAAACGAGAATTCTCGGATAAAAAAAAAAAAAAAAAATTTCTCCGATTCTCGTTTTCCACAAAACGAAAATTCTCGGATAAAAAAAAAAAAAAAAAAATTTCTCCGATTCTCGTTTTCCGCAAAACGAGAATTCTCGGATAAAAAAAAAAAAAATTTCTCCGATTCTCGTTTTCCACAAAACGAGAATTCTCGGATAAAAAAAAAAAAAAAAAAAAAAAATTTCTCCGATTCTGGTTTTCCACAAAACGAGAATTCTCGGATAAAAAAAAAAAAAAAAATTTCTCCGATTCTCGTTTTCCACAAAACGAGAATTCTCGGATTAAAAAAAAAAAAAAAATTTCTCCGATTCTGATTTTTCACAAAACGAGAATTCTCGGATAAAAAAAAAAAAAAAAAAAATTTCTCCGATTCTCGTTTTCCACAAAACGAGAATTCTCGGATAAAAAAAAAAAAAAAAAAATTTCTCCGATTCTCGTTTTCCACAAAACGAGAATTCTCGGATAAAAAAAAAAAAAAAAAATTTCTCCGATTCTGATTTTTCGCAAAACGAGAATTCTCGGATAAAAAAAAAAAAAAATTTCTCCGATTCTGGTTTTCCACAAAACGAGAAGTCTCGGATAAAAAAAAAAAAAAAAAAAAATTTCTCCGATTCTCGTTTTCCACAAAACGAGAATTCTCGGATAAAAAAAAAAAAAGAAAAAAGTTTCTCCCATTCTCGTTTTCCACAAAACGGGAATTCTCGGATAAAAAAAAAAAAAAAATGTCTCGGATTCTCGTTTTCCACAAAACGAGAATTCTCGGATATAAAAAAAAAAAAAAAAAATTCTCCGATTCTCGTTTTCCACAAAACGAGAATTCTCGGAAAAAAAAAAAAAAAAAATATTTCTCCGATTCTGGTTTTCCACAAAACGAGAATTCTCGGAAAAAAAAAAAAAAATTTCTTCGATTCTGGTTTTCCACAAAACGAGAATTCTCGGATAAAAAAAAAAAAAAAATTTCTCCGATTCTCGTTTCCCACAAAACGAGAATTCTCGGATAAAAAAAAAAAAAAAATTTCTCCGATTCTGGTTTTCAACAAAACGAGAATTCTCGGATAAAAAAAAAAAAAAAAAAAATTTCTCCGATTCTTGTTTTCCACAAAACGTGAATTCTCGGATAAAAAAAAAGAAAGAAAAAAATTTCTCCCATTCTCGTTTTCCACAAAACGAGAATTCTCGGATAAAAAAAAAAAAAAAAATTTCTCGGATTCTGGTTTTCCACAAAACGAGAATTCTCGGATAAAAAAAAAAAAAAAATTTCTCCGATTCTGGTTTTCCACAAAACGAGAATTCTCGGAAAAAAAAAAAAAAAAAATTTCTCCGATTCTGGTTTTCCACAAAACGAGAATTCTCGGAAAAAAAAAAAAAAAAAAATTCCTCCGATTCTCGTTTTCCGCAAAAAGAGATTTCTCGGAAAAAAAAAAAAAAAAAAATTCTCCGATTCTCGTTTTCCACAAAACGAGAATTCTCGGATAAAAAAAAAAAAAAAAAAATTTCTCCGATTCTCGTTTTCCACAAAACCAGAATTCTCGGATAAAAAAAAAAAAAAAAAAAATTTCCCCGATTCTGATTTTTCGCAAAACGAGAATTCTCGGATAAAAAAAAAAAAAAAAAAAAATTTCTCCGATTCTTTTTTTCCACAAAACGAGAATTCTCGGATAAAAAAAAAAAAAGAAAAAAATTTCTCCCATTCTCGTTTTCCACAAAACAAGAATTCTCGGATAAAAAAAAAAAAAAAAATGTCTCGGATTCTCGTTTTCAACAAAACGAGAATTCTCGGATAAAAAAAAAAAAAAAAAATTTCTCCGATTCTCGTTTTCCACAAAACGAGAATTCTCGGAAAAAAAAAAAAAAAATTTCCCCGATTCTGGTTCTCCACAAAACGAGAATTCTCGGAAAAAAAAAAAAAAAAATTTCTCCGATTCTCGTTTTCCGCAAAACGAGATTTCTCGGATAAAAAAAAAAAAAAATTTCTTCGGTTCTGGTTTTCCACAAAACGAGAATTCTCGGATAAAAAAAAAAAAAAAATTTCTCCGATTCTCGTTTTCCACAAAACGAGAATTCTCGGATAAAAAAAAAAAAAAATTTCTCCGATTCTGGTTTTAAACAAAACGAGAATTCTCGGATAAAAAAAAAAAAAAAATATTTCTCCGATTCTCGTTTTTCACAAAACGAGAATTCTCGGATAAAAAAAAAAAAAAAAAATTTCTCCGATTCTCGTTTTCCACAAAACGAGAATTCTGGGATAAAAAAAAAAAAAATTTCTCCGATTCTGATTTTTCACAAAACGAGAATTCTCGGATAAAAAAAGAAAAAAAAAAAATTCTCCGATTCTCGTTTTCCACAAAACGAGAATTCTCGGATAAAAAAAAAAAAAAAAAAATTTCTCCGATTCTCGTCTTCCACAAAACGAGAATTCTCGGATAAAAAAAAAAAAACAAAAAATTTCTCCGATTCTGATTTTTCGCAAAACGAGAATTCTCGGATAAAAAAAAAAAAAAAAAATTTCTCCGATTCTGGTTTTCCACAAAACGAGAAGTCTCGGATAAATAAAACAAAAAATAAATTTCTCCGATTCTCGTTTTCCACAAAACGAGAATTCTCGGATAAAAAAAAAAAAGAAAAAAATTTCTCCCATTCTCGTTTTCCACAAAACGAGAATTCTCGGATAAAAAAAAAAAAAAAATTTCTCGGATTCTGGTTTTCCACAAAACGAGAATTCTCGGATAAAAAAAAAAAAAAAAATTTCTCCGATTCTGGTTTTCCACAAAACGAGAATTCTCGGAAAAAAAAAAAAAATAAATAAATTTTCTCCGATTCTGGTTTTCCACAAAACGAGAATTCTCGGAAAAAAAAAAAAAAAAAACTTCTCCGATTCTCCTTTTCCGCAAAACGAGATTTCTCGGATAAAAAAAAAAAAAAAATTTCTTCGATTCTGGTTTCCAAAAAAACGAGAATTCTCGGATAAAAAAAAAAAAAAATTTTTCTCCGATTCTCGTTTTCCACAAAACGAGAATTCTCGGATAAAAAAAAAAAAAAAAATTTCTGCGATTCTGGTTTTCAACAAAACGAGAATTCTCGGATAAAAAAAAAAAAAAAAAATTTCTCCGATTCTCGTTTTCCACAAAACGAGAATACTCGGATAAAAAAAAAAACAAAAAAATTTCTCCGAATCTGGTTTTCCAAAACACGAGAATTCCGGATAAAAAAAAAAAAAAATTCTCTGATTCTGGTTTTCCACAAGAAGAGAATTCTCGGATAAACAAAAAAAAAAAAAAATTTCTCCGATTCTGATTTTCCACAAAACGAGAATTCTCGGATAAAAAAAAAAAAAAAATTTCTCCGATTCTCGTTTTCCATAAAACGAGAATTCTCGGATAAAAAAAAAAAAAGAAAAAATTTTCTCCCATTCTCGTTTTCCACAAAACGAGAATTCTCGGATAAAAAAAAAAAAAAAATTTCTCGGATTCTGGTTTTCCACAAAACGAGAATTCTCGGATAAAAAAAAAAAAAAAAAATTTCTCCGATTCTGGTTTTCCACAAAACGAGAATTCTCGGAAAAAAAAAAAAAAAAATTTCTCCGATTCTGGTTTTCCACAAAACGAGAATTCTCGGAAAAAAAAAAAAAAAAAAAAAAAAATTTCTCCGATTCTCGTTTTCCGCAAAACGAGATTTCTCGGATAAAAAAAAAAAAAAAATTTCTTCGATTCTGGTTTTCAAAAAAACGAGAATTCTCGGATAAAAAAAAAAAAAAAATTTCTCCGATTCTCGTTTTCCACAAAACGAGAATTCTCGGATAAAAAAAAAATTTTTTTTTCTGCGATTCTGGTTTTCAACAAAACGAGAATTCTCGGATAAAAAAAAAAAAAAAAAATTTCTCCGATTCTCGTTTTCCACAAAACGAGAATACTCGGATAAAAAACAAAACAAAAAAAATTTCTCCGATTCTGGTTTTCCAAAACACGAGAATTCGGGATAAAAAAATAAAAAAAAATTTCTCTGATTCTGGTTTTCCACAAGAAGAGAATTCTCGGATAAAAAAAAAAAAAAAATTTCTCCGATTCTGATTTTCCACAAAACGAGAATTCTCGGATAAAAAAAAAAAAGAATTTCTCTGATTCTCGTTTTCCACAAAACGAGAATTCTCGGATGAAAAAAAAAAACAAAAAAAAAATTTCTCCGATTCTCGTTTTCCGCAAAACGAGAATTCTCGGATAAAAAAAAAAAAAAATTTCTCCGATTCTTGTTTTCCACAAAACGAGAATTCTCGCATAAAAAAAAAAAAAATTTCTCCGATTCTGGTTTTCCACAAAACGAGAATTCTCGGATAAAAAAAAAAAAAAAAAATTTCTCCGATTCTCGTTTTCCACAAAACGAGAATTCTCGGATAAAAAAAAAAAAAAAATTTCTCCGATTCTCGTTTTCCACAAAACGAGAATTCTCGGATACAAAAAAAAAAAAAAGAAATTTCTCCGATTCTCGTTTTCCACAAAACGAGAATTCTCGGAAAAAAAAAAAAAAAATTTCTCCGATTCTGATTTTCCACAAAACGAGAATTCTCGGATAAAAAAAAAAAAGAATTTCTCTGATTCTCGTTTTCCACAAAACGAGAATTCTCGGATGAAAAAAAAAAACAAAAAAAAAATTTCTCCGATTCTCGTTTTCCGCAAAACGAGAATTCTCGGATAAAAAAAAAAAAAAATTTCTCCGATTCTCGTTTTCCACAAAACGAGAATTCTCGCATAAAAAAAAAAAAAAAAATTTCTCCGATTCTGGTTTTCCACAAAACGAGAATTCTCGGATAAAAAAAAAAAAAAAAAAATTTCTCCGATTCTCGTTTTCCACAAAACGAGAATTCTCGGATAAAAAAAAAAAAAAATTTCTCCGATTCTCGTTTTCCACAAAACGAGAATTCTCGGATACAAAAAAAAAAAAAAGAAATTTCTCCGATTCTCGTTTTCCACAAAACGAGAATTCTCGGAAAAAAAAAAAAAAAATTTCTCCGATTCTGATTTTCCACAAAACGAGAATTCTCGGATAAAAAAAAAAAAGAATTTCTCTGATTCTCGTTTTCCACAAAACGAGAATTCTCGGATGAAAAAAAAAAACAAAAAAAAAATTTCTCCGATTCTCGTTTTCCGCAAAACGAGAATTCTCGGATAAAAAAAAAAAAAAATTTCTCCGATTCTCGTTTTCCACAAAACGAGAATTCTCGCATAAAAAAAAAAAAAAAATTTCTCCGATTCTGGTTTTCCACAAAACGAGAATTCTCGGATAAAAAAAAAAAAAAAAAAATTTCTCCGATTCTCGTTTTCCACAAAACGAGAATTCTCGGATAAAAAAAAAAAAAATTTCTCCGATTCTCGTTTTCCACAAAACGAGAATTCTCGGATACAAAAAAAAAAAAAAAGAAATTTCTCCGATTCTCGTTTTCCACAAAACGAGAATTCTCGGAAAAAAAAAAAAAAAAATTTCTCCGATTCTCGTTTTCCGCAAAACGAGATTTCTCGGATAAAAAAAAAAAAAAAATTTCTCCGATTCTCGTTTTCAACAAAACGAGAATTCTCGGATAAAAAAAAAAAAAAAATTTCTCCGATTCTGGTTTTCAACAAAACGAGAATTCTCGGATAAAAAAAAAAAAAAAATTTCTCCGATTCTGGTTTTCAACAAAACGAGAATTCTCGGATAAAAAAAAAAAAAAAAAATTTCTCCGATTCTCGTTTTCCACAAAACGAGAATACTCGGATAAAAAAAAAAAAAAAATTTCTCCGATTCTGCTTTTCCAAAACACGAGAATTCCGGATAAAAAAAAAAAAAAATTTCTCTGATTCTGGTTTTCCACAAGAAGAGAATTCTCGGATAAATAAAAAAAAATTTCTCTGATTCTCGTTTTCCACAAAACGAGAATTCTCGGATGAAAAAAAAAAAAAAAATTTCTCCGATTCTCGTTTTCCGCAAAACGAGAATTCTCGGATAAAAAAAAAAAAAATTTCTCCGATTCTCGTTTTCCACAGAACGAGAATTCTCGCATAAAAAAAAAAAAAAAAAAATTTCTCCGATTCTGGTTTTCCACAAAACGAGCATTCTCGGATAAAAAAAAAAAAAAAATTTCTCCGATTCTCGTTTTCCACAAAACGAGAATTCTCGGATAAAAAAAAAAAAAAAATTTCTCCGATTCTGATTTTTCACAAAACGAGAATTCTCGGATAAAAAAAAAAAAAAAATTTCTCCGATTCTCGTTTTCCACAAAACGAGAATTCTCGGATACAAAAAAAAAAAAAAAATTTCTCCGATTCTCGTTTTCCACAAAACGAGAATTCTCGGATAAAAAAAAAAGAAAAGAATTTCTCCCATTCTCGTTTTCCACAAAACGAGAATTCTCGGATAAAAAAAAAAAAAAAATTTCTCCGATTCTGGTTTTCCACAAAACGAGAATTCTCGGATAAAAAAAAAAAAAAGAAAAAAATTTCTCCGATTCTCGTTTTCCACAAAACGAGAAATCTCGGATAAAAAAAAACAAAAAAAAAAATTTCTCCGATTCTGATTTTTCACAAAACGAGAATTCTCGGATAAAAAAAAAAAAAAAAATTTCTCCGATTTTCGTTTTCCACAAAACGAGAAGTCTCGGATAAAAGAAAAAAAAAAATTTCTCCGATTCTCGTTTTCCACAAAACGAGAATTCTCGGATAAAAAAAAAAAGAAAAAAATTTGTCCCATTCTCGTTTTCCACAAAACGAGAATTCTCCGATAAAAAAAAAAAAAAAAATGTCTCCGATTCTGGTTTTCCACAAAACGTGAATTCTCGGATAAAAAAAAAAAAAAAATTTCTCCGATTCTCGTTTTCCACAAAACGAGAATTCTCGGAAAAAAAAAAAAAAAAAAATTTCTCCGATTCTCGTTTTCCGCAAAACGAGATTTCTCGGATAAAAAAAAAAAAAAAAAATTTCTTAGATTCTGGTTTTCCACAAAACGAGAATTCTCGGATAAAAAAAAAAAAAAAATTTCTCCGATTCTCGTTTTCCACAAAACGAGAATACTCGGATAAAAAAAAAACAAAAAAAATTTCTCCGATTCTGGTTTTCCAAAACACGAGAATTCCGGATAAAAAAAAAAAAAATTTCTCTGATTCTGGTTTTCCACAAGAAGAGAATTCTCGGATAAAAAAAAAAAAAAAATTTCTCCGATTCTGATTTTCCACAAAACGAGAATTCTCGGATAAAAAAAAAAAAAAAATTTCTCTGATTCTCGTTTTCCACAAAACGAGAATTCTCGGATGAAGAAAAAAAAAAAAAAAAATTTCTCCGATTCTCGTTTTCCACAGAACGAGAATTCTCGCATAAAAAAAAAAAAAAAAATTTCTCCGATTCTGGTTTTCCACAAAACGAGCATTCTCGGATAAAAAAAAAAAAAAAAATTTCTCCGATTCTCGTTTTCCACAAAACGAGAATTCTCGGATAAAAAAAAAAAAAAAAATTTCCCCGATTCTGGTTTTTCACAAAACGAGAATTCTCGGATAAAAAAAAAAAAAAAATTTCTCCGATTCTCGTTTTCCACAAAACGAGAATTCTCGGATACAAAAAAAAAAAAAAAATTTCTCCGATTCTCGTTTTCCACAAAACGAGAATTCTCGGATAAAAAAAAAAGAAAAAAATTTCTCCCATTCTCGTTTTCCACAAAACGAGAATTCTCGGATAAAAAAAAAAAAAAAATTTCTCCGATTCTGGTTTGCCACAAAACGAGAATTCTCGGATAAAAAAAAAAAAAGAAAAAAATTTCTCCGATTCTCGTTTTCCACAAAACGAGAATTCTCCGATAAAAAAAAACAAAAAAAAATTTCTCCGATTCTGATTTTTCACAAAACGAGAATTCTCGGATAAAAAAAAAAAAAAAAATTTCTCCGATTTTCGTTTTCCACAAAACGAGAAGTCTCGGATAAAAAAAAAAAAAACATTTCTCCGATTCTCGTTTTCCACAAAACGAGAATTCTCGAATAAAAAAAAAAAGAAAAAAATTTGTCCCATTCTCGTTTTCCACAAAACGAGAATTCTCCGATAAAAAAAAAAAAAAAAAATTTCTCCGATTCTCGTTTTCCACAAAACGAGAATTCTCGGAAAAAAAAAAAAAAAAAAATTTCTCCGATTCTTGTTTTCCACAAAACGAGAATTCTCGGAGAAAAAAAAAAAAAAAATTTCTCCGATTCTCGTTTTCCGCAAAACGAGATTTCTCGGATAAAAAAAAAAAAAAAAAATTTCTTAGATTCTGGTTTTCCACAAAACGAGAATTCTCGGATAAAAAAAAAAAAAAATTTCTCCGATTCTCGTTTTCCACAAAACGAGAATACTCGGATAAAAAAAAAACAAAAAAAATTTCTCCGATTCTGGTTTTCCAAAACACGAGAATTCCGGAAAAAAAAAAAAAAGAAAATTTCTCTGATTCTGGTTTTCCACAAGAAGAGAATTCTCGGATAAAAAAAAAAAAAAAAAAATTTCTCCGATTCTGATTTTCCACAAAACGAGAATTCTCGGATAAAAAAAAAAAAAAATTTCTCTGATTCTCGTTTTCCACAAAACGAGAATTCTCGGATGAAAAAAAAAAAAAAAAAAAATTTCTCCGATTCTCGTTGTCCGCAAAACGAGAATTCTCGGATAAAAAAAAAAAAAATTTCTCCGATTCTCGTTTTCCACAAAACGAGAATTCTCGCATAAAAAAAAAAAAAAAAATTTCTCCGATTCTGGTTTTCCACAAAACGAGAATTCTCGGATAAAGAAAAAAAAAAAAAATTTCTCCGATTCTCGTTTTCCACAAAACGAGAATTGTCGGATAAAAAAAAAAAAAAAATTTCTCCGATTCTGATTTTTCACAAAACGAGAATTCTCGGATAAAAAAAAAAAAAAAAAATTTCTCCGATTCTCGTTTTCCACAAAACGAGAATTCTCGGATACAAAAAAAAAAAAAAAATTTCTCCGATTCTCGTTTTCCACAAAACGAGAATTCTCGGATAAAAAAAAAAAAAAAATTTCTCCGATTCTCGTTTTCCACAAAACGAGGATTCTCGGATACAAAAAAAAAAAAAGAAATTTCTCCGATTCTCGTTTTCCACAAAACGAGAATTCTCGGAAAAAAAAAAGAAAAAAAAAATTTCTCCGATTCTGGTTTTCCACAAAACGAGAATTCTCGGAAAAAAAAGAAAAAATTTCTCCGATTCTCGTTTTCCGCAAAACGAGATTTCTCGGATAAAAAAAAAAAAAAAAAAATTTCTTCGATTCTGGTTTTCCACAAAACGAGAATTCTCGGATAAAAAAAAAAAAAAAAATTTCTCCGATTCTCGTTTTCCACAAAACGAGAATTCTCGGATAAAAAAAAAAAAAAAAATTTCTCCGATTCTGGTTTTCAACAAAACGAGAATTCTCGGATAAAAAAAAAAAAAAAATTTCTCCGATTCTCGTTTTCCACAAAACGAGAATACTCGGATAAAAAGAAAAAAAAAATTTCTCCGATTCTGGTTTTCCCAAACACGAGAATTCCGGATAAAAAAAAAAAAATTTTCTCTGATTCTGGTTTTCCACAAGAAGAGAATTCTCGGATAAAAAAAAAAAAAAAACCTCTGATTCTCGTTTTCCACAAAACGAGAATTCTCGGAAAAAAAAAAAAATTTTTTTTCTCCGATTCTGGTTTTCCACAAAACGAGAATTCTCGGAAAAAAAAAAAAAATTTCTCCGATTCTCGTTTTCCGCAAAACGAGATTTCTCGGATAAAAAGAAAAAAAAAATTTCTTAGATTCTGGTTTTCCACAAAACGAGAATTCTCGGATAAAAAAAAAAAAAAAAAAATTTCTCCGATTCTCGTTTTCCACAAAACGAGAATTCTCGGATAAAAAAAAAAAAAAAAAATTTCTCCGATTCTGGTTTTCGACAAAACGAGAATTCTCGGATAAAAGAAAAAAAAAAAATTTCTCCGATTCTCGTTTTCCACAAAACGAGAATACTCGGATAAAAAAAAAAAAAAAATTTCTCCGATTCTGGTTTTCCACAAAACGAGGATTCTCGGTTAAAAAAAAAAAAAAAAAAAAATTTATCCGATTCTCGTTTTCCACAAAACGAGAATTCTCGGATAAAAAAAAAAAAAAAAAATTTCTCCGATTCTGATTTTTCGCAAAACGAGAATTCTCGGATAAAAAAAAAAAAAAAAAATTTCTCCGATTCTGGTTTTCCACAAAACGAGAAGTCTCGGATAAAAAAAAAAAAAAAAATTTCTCCGATTCTCATTTTCCACGAAAGAAGAATTCTCGGATAAAAAAAAAAAAGAAAAAAATTTCTCCCATTCTCGTTTTCCACAAAACGAGACTTCTCGGATAAAAAAAAAAAAAAAAAATTTCTCGGATTCTGGTTTTCCACAAAACGAGAATTCTCGGATAAAAAAAAAGAAAAAAAATTTCTCCGATTCTGGTTTTCCACAAAACGAGAATTCTCGGAAAAAAAAAAAAAAAAAAAAAAATTTCTCCGATTCTGGTTTTCCACAAAACGAGAATTCTCGGAAAAAAAAAAAAAAAAATTTCTCCGATTCTCGTTTTCCGCAAAACGAGATTTCTCGGAAAAAAAAAAAAAAAAAGAAAATTTCTTCGATTCTGGTTTTCCAAAAAACGAGAATTCTCGGATAAAAAAAAAAAAAAAAAAAAAATTTCTCCGATTCTCGTTTTCCACAAAACGAGAATTCTCGGATAAAAAAAAAAATTTTTTTTTTCTGCGATTCTGATTTTTCACAAAACGAGAATTCTCGGATAAAAAAAAAAACAAAAAATTTCTCCGATTCTCGTTTTCCACAAAACGAGAATTCTCGGATACAAAAAAAAAAAAAAATTTCTCCGATTCTCGTTTTCCACAAAACGAGAATTCTCGGATAAAAAAAAAAAAAAAATTTCCCCGATTCTGATTTTTCACAAAACGAGAATTCTCGGATAAAAAAAAAAAAAAAATTTCTCCGATTCTCGTTTTCCACAAAACGAGAATTCTCGGATACAAAAAAAAAAAAAAATTTCTCCGATTCTCGTTTTCCACAAAACGAGAATTCTTGCATAAAAAAAAAAAAGAAAAAAATTTCTCCCATTCTCGTTTTCCACAAAACGAGAATTCTCGGATAAAAAAAAAAAAAAAAATTTCTCTGATTCTGGTTTTCCACAAGAAGAGAATTCTCGGATAAAAAAAAAAAAAAAAAATTTCTCCGATTCTCGTTTTCCGCAAAACGAGAATTCTCGGAAAAAAAAAAATTTCTCTGATTCTCGTTTTCCACAAAACGAGAATTCTCGGATAAAAAAAAAAAAAAAAAAAATTTCTCCGATTCTCGTTTTCCGCAAAACGAGAATTCTCGGATAAAAAAAAAAAAATTTCTCCGATTCTCGTTTTCAATAAAACGAGAATTCTCGGATAAAAAAAAAAAAAAAAATTTCTCCGATTCTGGTTTTCCACAAAACGAGAATTCTCGGAAAAAAAAAAAAATTTTTTTCTCCGATTCTGGTTTTCCACAAAACGAGAATTCTCGGAAAAAAAAAAAAAAAAAATTTCTCCGATTCTCGTTTTCCGCAAAACGAGATTTCTCGGATAAAAAGAAAAAAAAATTTTTCTTAGATTCTGGTTTTCCACAAAACGAGAATTCTCGGATAAAAAAAAAAAAAAAAAATTTCTCCGATTCTCGTTTTCCACAAAACGAGAATTCTCGGATAAAAAAAAAAAAAAAAAATTTCTCCGATTCTGGTTTTCGACAAAACGAGAATTCTCGGATAAAAGAAAAAAAAAAAATTTCTCCGATTCTCGTTTTCCACAAAACGAGAATACTCGGATAAAAAAAAAAAAAAAAATTTCTCCGATTCTGGTTTTCCACAAAACGAGGCTTCTCGGTTAAAAAAAAAAAAAAAAAGTTTCTCCGATTCTCGTTTTCCACAAAACGAGAGATCTCGGATAAAAAAAAAAAAAAAAAATTTCTCCGATTCTCGTTTTCCACAAAACGAGAATTCTCGGATAAAAAAAAAAAAAAATTTCTCCCATTCTCGTTTTCCACTAAACGAGAATTCTCGGATAAAAAAAAAAAAAAAAAAAATTTCTCGGATTCTGGTTTTCCACAAAACGAGAATTCTCGGATAAAAAAAAAAAAAAATTTCTCCGATTCTGGTTTTCCACAAAACGAGAATTCTCGGAAAAAAAAAAAAAAAAAAAAAAATTTCTCCGATTCTGGTTTTCCACAAAACGAGAATTCTCGGAAAAAAAAAAAAAATTTCTCCGATTCTCGTTTTCCGCAAAACGAGATTTCTCGGAAAAAAAAAAAAAAAAAAATTTCTTCGATTCTGGTTTTCCAAAAAACGAGAATTCTCGGATAAACAAAAAAAAAAAAAAAATTTCTCCGAATCTCGTTTTCCACAAAACGAGAATTTTCGGATAAAAAAAAAAAAAAAATTTCCCCGATTCTGATTTTTCACAAAACGAGAATTCTCGGATAAAAAAAAAAAAGAAAAATTTCTCCGATTCTCGTTTTCCACAAAACGAGAATTCTCGGATACAAAAAAAAAAAAAATTTCTCCGATTCTCGTTTTCCACAAAACGAGAATTCTTGCATAAAAAAAAAAAAGAAAAAAATTTCTCCCATTCTCGTTTTCCACAAAACAAGAATTCTCGGATAAAAAAAAAAAAAAAAATTTCTCTGATTCTGGTTTTCCACAAGAAGAGAATTCTCGGATAAAAAAAAAAAAAAAAATTTCTCCGTTTCTCGTTTTCCGCAAAACGAGAATTCTCGGAAAAAAAAAAAAATTTCTCTGATTCTCGTTTTCCACAAAACGAGAATTCTCGGATAAAAAAAAAAAAAAAAAAATTTCTCCGATTCTCGTTTTCCGCAAAACGAGAATTCTCGGATAAGAAAAAAAAAAATTTCTCCGATTCTCGTTTTCCACAAAACGAGAATTCTCGGATAAAAGAAAAAAAAAAAAAATTTCTCCGATTCTGGTTTTCCACAAAACGAGAATTCTCGGATAAAAAAAAAAAAAAAAATTTCTCCGATTCTCGTTTTCCACAAAACGAGAATTCTCGGATAAAAAAAAAAAAAAAAATTTCTTCGATTCTGATTTTTCACAAAACGAGAATTCTCGGATAAAAAAAAAAAAAAAAAAAAATTTCTCCGATTCTCGTTTTCCACAAAACGAGAATTCTCGGATAAAAAAGAAAAAAAAAATTTCTCCGATTCTCGTTTTCCACAAAACAAGAATTCTCGGATAAAAAAAAAAAAAAAAAATTTCTCCGATTCTGATTTTTCGCAAAACGAGAATTCTCGGATAAAAAAAAAAAAAAAAAAAATTTCTCCGATTCTCGTTTTCCGCAAAACGAGATTTCTCGGATAAAAAAAAAAAAAAAATTTGTTCGATTCTGGTTTTCCACAAAACGAGAATTCTCGGATAAAAAAAAAAAAAAAATTTCTCCGATTCTCGTTTTCCACAAAACGAGAATTCTCGGATAAAAAAAAAAAAAAAATTTCTGCGATTCTCGTTTTCCACAAAACGTGAATTCTCGGATAAAAAAAAAAAAAAAAATTTCTCTGATTCTCGTTTTCCACAAAACGAGAATTCTGGGATAAAAAGAAAAAAAAAAAAATTTCTCCGATTCTGATTTTTCACAAAACGAGAATTCTCGGATAAAAAAAAAAAAAAAAAATTTCTCCGATTCTCGTTTTCCACAAAACGAGAATTCTCGGATAAAAAAAAAAAAAAAAAAATTTCTCCGATTCTCGTTTTCCGCAAAACGAGAATTCTCGGATAAAAAAAAAAAAATTTCTCCCATTCTCGTTTTCCACAAAACGAGAATTCTCGGATAAAAAAAAACAAAAAAAAAAATTTCTCCGATTCTGGTTTTCCACAAAACGAGAATTCTCAGATAAAAAAAAAAAAAAAAAAATTTCTCCGATTCTCGTTTTCCACAAAACGTGAATTCTCGGATAAAAAAAAAAAAAAAAATTTCTCCGATTCTCGTTTTCCACAAAACGAGAATTCTGGGATAAAAAAAAAAAAAAAATTTCTCCGATTCTGATTTTTCACAAAACGAGAATTCTCGGATAAAAAAAAAAAAAAAAATTTCTCCGATTCTCGTTTTCCACAAAACGAGAATTCTCGGATAAAAAAAAAAAAAAAAATTTCTCCGATTCTCGTCTTCCGCAAAACGAGAATTCTCGGATAAAAAAAAAAAAAATTTCTCCGATTCTCGTTTTCCACAAAACGAGAATTCTCGGATAAAAAAAAACAAAAAAAAAAAAATTTCTCCGATTCTGGTTTTTCACAAAACGAGAATTCTCGGATAAAAAAAAAAAAAAAAAAATTTCTCCGATTCTCGTTTTCCACAAAACGAGAATTCTCGGATAAAAAAATAAAAAAAAAATTTCTCCGATTCTGATTTTTCACAAAACGAGAATTCTCGGATAAAAAAAAAAAAAAAAAATTTCTCCGATTCTCGTTTTCCACAAAACGAGAATTCTCGGATAAAAAAAAAAAAAAAAAATTCTCCGATTCTCGTTTTCCACAAAACGAGAATTCTCGGATAAAAAAAAAAAAAAAAATTTCTCCGATTCTGATTTTTCGCAAAACGAGAATTCTCGGAAAAAAAAAAAAAAAAAAAATTTCTCCGATTCTGGTTTTCCACAAAACGAGAATTCTCGGATAAAAAAAAAAAAAGAAAAAAATTTCTCCCATTCTCGTTTTCCACAAAACGAGAATTCTCGGATAAAAAAAAAAAAAAAAAAATGTCTCGGATTCTCGTTTTCCACAAAACGAGAATTCTCGGACAAAAAAAAAAAAAAAATTTCTCCGATTCTCGTTTTCCACGAAACAAGAATTCTCGGAAAAAAAAAAAAAAAAAAAAAAATATTTCTCCCATTCTGGTTTTCCACAAAACGAGAATTCTCGGAAAAATAAAAAAAAAAATTTCTCCGATTCTCGTTTTCCGCAAAACGAGATTTCTCGGATAAAAAAAAAAAAAAAAAAATTTCTTCGATTCTGGTTTTCCACAAAACGAGAATTCTCGGATAAAAAAAAAAAAAAAATTTCTCCGATTCTCGTTTTCCACAAAACGTGAATTCTCGGATAAAAAAAAAAAAAAAAAAAATTTCTCCGATTCTCATTTTCCACAAAACGAGAATTCTCGGATAAAAAAAAAAAAGAAAAAAATTTCTCCCATTCTCGTTTTCCACAAAACGAGAATTCTCGGATTAAAAAAAAAAAAAAATTTTTCTCGGATTCTGGTTTTCCACAAAACGAGAATTCTCGGATAAAAAAAAAAAAAAAAATTTCTCCGATTCTGGTTTTCCACAAAACGAGAATTCTCGGAAGAAAAAAAAAAAAAAAAAATTTCTCCGATTCTGGTTTTCCACAAAACGAGAATTCTCGGAAAAAAAAAAAAAAAAATTTCTCCGATTCTCGTTTTCCGCAAAACGAGATTTCTCGGAAAAAAAAAAAAAAAAAATTTCTTCGATTCTGGTTTTCCAAAAAACGAGAATTCTCGGATAAAAAAAAAAAAAAAAAAATTTCTCCGATTCTCGTTTTCCACAAAACGAGAATTCTCGGATAAAAAAAAAAAAAAAAAATTTCTCCGATTCTGATTTTTCACAAAACGAGAATTCTCGGATAAAAAAAAAAAAAAAAAAATTTCTGCCATTCTCGTTTTCCACAAAAGGAGAATTCTCGGATAAAAAAAAAAAAAAAAATTTCTCCGATTCTCGTCTTCCACAAAACCAGAATTCTCGGATAAAAAAAAAAAAAAATTTCTCCGATTCTGATTTTTCGCAAAACGAGACTTTTTGGATAAAAAAAAAAAATTTCTCTGATTCTCGTTTTCCGCAAAACGAGATTTCTCGGATAAAAAAAAAAATTTCTTCGATTCTGGTTTTCCAAAAAACGAGAATTCTCGGATAAAAAAAAAAAAAAAAAAAAAATTTCTCCGATTCTGGTTTTCCACAAAACGAGAAGTCTCGGATAAAAAAAAAAAAAAAAAATTTCTCCGATTCTCGTCTTCCACAAAACCAGAATTCTCGGATAAAAAAAAAAAAAAATTTCTCCGATTCTGGTTTTCCACAAAACGAGAAGTCTCGGAAAAAAAAAAAAAAAATTTCTCTGATTCTCGTTTTCCGCAAAACGAGATTTCTCGGATAAAAAAAAAAAAATTTCTTCGATTCTGGTTTTCCAAAAAACGAGAATTCTCGGATAAAAAAAAAAAAAAAAAAAAATTTCTCCGATTCTGGTTTTCCACAAAACGAGAAGTCTCGGATAAAAAAAAAAAAAAAAAAAAATGTCTCGGATTCTCGTTTTCCACAAAACGAGAATTCTCGGATAAAAAAAAAAAAAAAAATTTCTCCGATTCTCGTTTTCCACAAAACGAGAATTCTCGGAAAAAAAAGAAAAAAAAATTTATTTCTCCGATTCTGGTTTTCCACAAAACGAGAATTCTCGGAAAAAAAAAAAAATTTCTCCGATTCTCGTTTTCCGCAAAACGAGATTTCTCGGATAAAAAAAAAAAAAAAAATTTCTTCGATTCTGGTTTTCCACAAAACGAGAATTCTCGGATAAGAAAAAAAAAAAAAAAATTTCTCCAATTCTCGTTTTCCACAAAACGAGAATTCTCGGATAAAAAAAAAAAAAATTTCTCCGATTCTGGTTTTCCACAAAACGAGCATTCTCGGATAAAAAAAAAAAAAAAAAATTTCTCCGATTCTCGTTTTCCACAAAACGTGAATTCTCGGATAAAAAAAAAAAAAAAAAAATTTCTCCGATTCTCGTTTTCCACAAAACGAGAATTCTGGGATAAAAAAAAAAAAAAAATTTCTCCGATTCTGATTTTTCACAAAACGAGAATTCTCGGATAAAAAAAAAAAAAAAAAAATTTCTCCGATTCTCGTTTTCCACAAAACGAGAATTCTCGGATAAAAAAAAAAAAAAAAAATTTCTCCGATTCTGATTTTTCGCAAAACGAGAATTCTCGGAAAAAAGAAAAAAAAAAAAATTTCTCCGATTCTGGTTTTCCACAAAACGAGAATTCTCGGATAAAAAAAAAAAAGAAAAAAATTTCTCCCATTCTCGTTTTCCACAAAACGAGAATTCTCGGATAAAAAAAAAAAAAAAAATGTCTCGGATTCTCGTTTTCCACAAAACGAGAATTCTCGGACAAAAAAAAAAAAAAAAAATTTCTCCGATTCTCGTTTTCCACAAAACGAGAATTGTCGGAAAAAAAAAAAAAAAAACATTTCTCTGATTCTGGTTTTCCACAAAACGAGAATTCTCGGAAAAAAAAAAAAAATTTCTCCGATTCTCGTTTTCCGCAAAACGAGATTTCTCGGATAAAAAAAAAAAAAAAAATTTCTTCGATTCTGGTTTTCCACAAAACGAGAATTCTCGGATAAAAAAAAAAAAAAAATTTCTCCGATTCTCGTTTTCCACAAAACGAGAATTCTCGGATAAAAAAAAAAAAAAAAATTTCTCCGATTCTGCTTTTCAACAAAACGAGAATTCTCGGATAAAAAAAAAAAAAAAAAATTTCTCCGATTCTCGTTTTCCACAAAACGTGAATTCTCGGATAAAAAAAAAAAAAAATTTCTTCGATTCTGGTTTTCCACAAAACGAGAATTCTCGGATAAGAAAAAAAAAAAAAAATTTCTCCGATTCTCGTTTTCCACAAAACGAGAATTCTCGGATAAAAAAAAAAAAAATTTCTCCGATTCTGGTTTTCAACAAAACGAGAATTCTCGGATAAAAAAAAAAAAAAAAAATTTCTCCGATTCTCGTTTTCCACAAAACGAGAATTCTCGGATAAAAAATAAAAAAAAAATTTCTCCGATTCTGCTTTTCAACAAAACGAGAATTCTCGGATAAAAAAAAAAAAAAAAAATTTCTCCGATTCTCGTTTTCCACAAAACGTGAATTCTCGGATAAAAAAAAAAAAAAATTTCTTCGATTCTGGTTTTCCACAAAACGAGAATTCTCGGATAAGAAAAAAAAAAAAAAATTTCTCCGATTCTCGTTTTCCACAAAACGAGAATTCTCGGATAAAAAAAAAAAAAATTTCTCCGATTCTGGTTTTCAACAAAACGAGAATTCTCGGATAAAAAAAAAAAAAAAAAATTTCTCCGATTCTCGTTTTACACAAAACGAGAATTCTCGGATAAAAAAATAAAAAAAAAATTTCTCCGATTCTGATTTTTCACAAAACGAGAATTCTCGGATAAAAAAAAAAAAAAAAATTTCTCCGATTCTCGTTTTCCACAAAACGAGAATTCTCGGATAAAAAAAAAAAAAAAAATTCTCCGATTCTCGTTTTCCACAAAACGAGAATTCTCGGATAAAAAAAAAAAAAAAAATTTCTCCGATTCTGATTTTTCGCAAAACGAGAATTCTCGGCAAAAAAAAAAAAAAAAAAATTTCTCCGATTCTGGTTTTCCACAAAACGAGAATTCTCGGATAAAAAAAAAAAAAGAAAAAAATTTCTCCCATTCTCGTTTTCCACAAAACGAGAATTCTCGGATAAAAAAAAAAAAAAAAAAAATGTCTCGGATTCTCGTTTTCCACAAAACGAGAATTCTCGGACAAAAAAAAAAAAAAAATTTCTCCGATTCTCGTTTTCCACGAAACAAGAATTCTCGGAAAAAAAAAAAAAAAAAAAAAATATTTCTCCCATTCTGGTTTTCCACAAAACGAGAATTCTCGGAAAAATAAAAAAAAAAATTTCTCCGATTCTCGTTTTCCGCAAAACGAGATTTCTCGGATAAAAAAAAAAAAAAAAAAATTTCTTCGATTCTGGTTTTCCACAAAACGAGAATTCTCGGATAAAAAAAAAAAAAAAATTTCTCCGATTCTCGTTTTCCACAAAACGTGAATTCTCGGATAAAAAAAAAAAAAAAAAAAATTTCTCCGATTCTCATTTTCCACAAAACGAGAATTCTCGGATAAAAAAAAAAAAGAAAAAAATTTCTCCCATTCTCGTTTTCCACAAAACGAGAATTCTCGGATTAAAAAAAAAAAAAAATTTTTCTCGGATTCTGGTTTTCCACAAAACGAGAATTCTCGGATAAAAAAAAAAAAAAAAATTTCTCCGATTCTGGTTTTCCACAAAACGAGAATTCTCGGAAGAAAAAAAAAAAAAAAAAATTTCTCCGATTCTGGTTTTCCACAAAACGAGAATTCTCGGAAAAAAAAAAAAAAAATTTCTCCGATTCTCGTTTTCCGCAAAACGAGATTTCTCGGAAAAAAAAAAAAAAAAATTTCTTCGATTCTGGTTTTCCAAAAAACGAGAATTCTCGGATAAAAAAAAAAAAAAAAAAAATTTCTCCGATTCTCGTTTTCCACAAAACGAGAATTCTCGGATAAAAAAAAAAAAAAAAAATTTCTCCGATTCTGATTTTTCACAAAACGAGAATTCTCGGATAAAAAAAAAAAAAAAAAAAATTTCTGCCATTCTCGTTTTCCACAAAAGGAGAATTCTCGGATAAAAAAAAAAAAAAAAATTTCTCCGATTCTCGTCTTCCACAAAACCAGAATTCTCGGATAAAAAAAAAAAAAAATTTCTCCGATTCTGATTTTTCGCAAAACGAGACTTTTTGGATAAAAAAAAAAAATTTCTCTGATTCTCGTTTTCCGCAAAACGAGATTTCTCGGATAAAAAAAAAAATTTCTTCGATTCTGGTTTTCCAAAAAACGAGAATTCTCGGATAAAAAAAAAAAAAAAAAAAAATTTCTCCGATTCTGGTTTTCCACAAAACGAGAAGTCTCGGATAAAAAAAAAAAAAAAAAATTTCTCCGATTCTCGTCTTCCACAAAACCAGAATTCTCGGATAAAAAAAAAAAAAAATTTCTCCGATTCTGGTTTTCCACAAAACGAGAAGTCTCGGAAAAAAAAAAAAAAAATTTCTCTGATTCTCGTTTTCCGCAAAACGAGATTTCTCGGATAAAAAAAAAAAAATTTCTTCGATTCTGGTTTTCCAAAAAACGAGAATTCTCGGATAAAAAAAAAAAAAAAAAAAATTTCTCCGATTCTGGTTTTCCACAAAACGAGAAGTCTCGGATAAAAAAAAAAAAAAAAAAAATGTCTCGGATTCTCGTTTTCCACAAAACGAGAATTCTCGGATAAAAAAAAAAAAAAAATTTCTCCGATTCTCGTTTTCCACAAAACGAGAATTCTCGGAAAAAAAAGAAAAAAAAAATTATTTCTCCGATTCTGGTTTTCCACAAAACGAGAATTCTCGGAAAAAAAAAAAATTTCTCCGATTCTCGTTTTCCGCAAAACGAGATTTCTCGGATAAAAAAAAAAAAAAAAATTTCTTCGATTCTGGTTTTCCACAAAACGAGAATTCTCGGATAAGAAAAAAAAAAAAAAAATTTCTCCAATTCTCGTTTTCCACAAAACGAGAATTCTCGGATAAAAAAAAAAAAAATTTCTCCGATTCTGGTTTTCCACAAAACGAGCATTCTCGGATAAAAAAAAAAAAAAAAAAATTTCTCCGATTCTCGTTTTCCACAAAACGTGAATTCTCGGATAAAAAAAAAAAAAAAAAAATTTCTCCGATTCTCGTTTTCCACAAAACGAGAATTCTGGGATAAAAAAAAAAAAAAAATTTCTCCGATTCTGATTTTTCACAAAACGAGAATTCTCGGATAAAAAAAAAAAAAAAAAAATTTCTCCGATTCTCGTTTTCCACAAAACGAGAATTCTCGGATAAAAAAAAAAAAAAAAAATTTCTCCGATTCTGATTTTTCGCAAAACGAGAATTCTCGGAAAAAAGAAAAAAAAAAAAATTTCTCCGATTCTGGTTTTCCACAAAACGAGAATTCTCGGATAAAAAAAAAAAAAGAAAAAAATTTCTCCCATTCTCGTTTTCCACAAAACGAGAATTCTCGGATAAAAAAAAAAAAAAAAATGTCTCGGATTCTCGTTTTCCACAAAACGAGAATTCTCGGACAAAAAAAAAAAAAAAAAATTTCTCCGATTCTCGTTTTCCACAAAACGAGAATTGTCGGAAAAAAAAAAAAAAACATTTCTCTGATTCTGGTTTTCCACAAAACGAGAATTCTCGGAAAAAAAAAAAAAATTTCTCCGATTCTCGTTTTCCGCAAAACGAGATTTCTCGGATAAAAAAAAAAAAAAAAATTTCTTCGATTCTGGTTTTCCACAAAACGAGAATTCTCGGATAAAAAAAAAAAAAAAATTTCTCCGATTCTCGTTTTCCACAAAACGAGAATTCTCGGATAAAAAAAAAAAAAAAAATTTCTCCGATTCTGCTTTTCAACAAAACGAGAATTCTCGGATAAAAAAAAAAAAAAAATTTCTTCGATTCTGGTTTTCCACAAAACGAGAATTCTCGGATAAGAAAAAAAAAAAAAAATTTCTCCGATTCTCGTTTTCCACAAAACGAGAATTCTCGGATAAAAAAAAAAAAAATTTCTCCGATTCTGGTTTTCAACAAAACGAGAATTCTCGGATAAAAAAAAAAAAAAAAAATTTCTCCGATTCTCGTTTTACACAAAACGTGAATTCTCGGATAAAAAAAAAAAAAAAAATTTCTCCGATTCTCGTTTTCCACAAAGCGAGAATTCTGGGATAAAAAAAAAAAAAAAATTTCTCCGATGCTGCTTTTTCACAAAACGAGAATTCTCGGATAAAAAAAAAAAAAAAAAAATTCTCCGATTCTCGTTTTCCACAAAACGAGAATTCTCGGATAAAAAAAAAAAAAAAAAATTTCTCCGATTCTGATTTTTCGCAAAACGAGAATTCTCGGAAAAAAAGAAAAAAAAAAAATTTCTCCGATTCTGGTTTTCCACAAAACGAGAATTCTCGAGAAAAAAAAAAAAAATTTCTCCGATTCTCGTTTTCCGCAAAACGAGATTTCTCGGAAAAAAAAAAAAAAAAAATTTCTTCGATTCTGGTTTTCCAAAAAACGAGAATTCTCGGATAAAAAAAAAAAAAAAAAATTTCTCCGATTCTCCTTTTCCACAAAACGAGAATTCTCGGATAAAAAAAAAAAAAAAAATTTCTCCGATTCTGATTTTTCACAAAACGAGAATTCTCGGATAAAAAAAAAAAAAAAATTTCTCCCATTCTCGTTTTCCACAAAACGAGAATTCTCGGATAAAAAAAAAAAAAAAATTTCTCCGATTCTCGTTTTCCACAAAACCAGAATTCTCGGATAAAAAAAAAAAAAAAATTTCTCCGATTGTGATTTTTCGCAAAACGAGAATTCTCGGATAAAAAAAAAAAAAAAATTTCTCCGATTCTGGTTTTCCACAAACCGAGAGGTCTCGGAAAAAAAAAAAAAAATTTCTCAGATTCTCGTTTTCCGCAAAACGAGATTTCTCGGATAAAAAAAAAAAAAAAAATTTCTGCGATTCTGGTTTTCAACAAAACGAGAATTCTCGGATAAAAAAAAAAAAAAAAAATTTCTCCGATTCTCGTTTTCCACAAAACGAGAATACTGGGATAAAAAAAAACAAAAAAAATTTCTCCGATTCTGGTTTTCCAAAACACGAGAATTCCGGATAAAATAAAAAAAAAAAATTTCTCTGATTCTGGTTTTCCACAAGAAGAGAATTCTCGGATAAAAAAAAAAAAAAATTCTCCGATTCTGATTTTCCACAAAACGAGAATTCTCGGATAAAAAAAAAAAAAAATTTCTCTGATTCTCGTTTTCCACAAAACGAGAATTCTCGGATGAAAAAAAAAAAAAAAAAATTTCTCCGGTTCTCGTTTTCCGCAAAACGAGAATTCTCGGATAAAAAAAAAAAAAAAATTTCTCCGATTCTCGTTTTCCACAAAACGAGAATTCTCGCATAAAAAAAAAAAAAAAAAATTTCTCCGATTCTCGTTTTCCACAAAACGAGAATTGTCGGATAAAAAAAAAAAAAAATTTCTCCGATTCTGATTTTGCACAAAACGAGAATTCTCGGATAAAAAAAAAAAAAAAAAATTTCTCCCATTCTCGTTTTCCACAAAACGAGAATTCTCGGATAAAAAAAAAAAAAAAAAAATTTCTCCGATTCTCGTTTTCCACAAAACCAGAATTCTCGGATAAAAAAAAAAAAAAAAAAAATTTCTCCGATTCTGATTTTTCGCAAAACGAGAATTCTCGGATAAAAAAAAAAAAAAAAAATTTCTCCGATTCTGGTTTTCCACAAAACGAGAATTCACGGAAAAAAAAAAAAAAATTTTCTCCGATTCTCGTTTTCCGCAAAACGAGATTTCTCGGATAAAAAACAAAAAAAAAAAATTTCTTCGATTCTGGTTTTCCACAAAACGAGAATTCTCGGATAAAAAAAAAAAAAAAGAAAAATTTCTCCGATTCTTGTTTTCAACAAAACGAGAATTCTCGGATAAAAAAAAAAAAAAAAAAATTTCACCGATTCTTGTTTTCAACAAAACGAGAATTCTCGGATAAAAAAAAAAAAAAAAAAATTTCTCCGATTCTCGTTTTCCACAAAACGAGAATACTCGGATAAAAAAAAAAAAAAAATTTCTCCGATTCTGGTTTTCCAAAACACGAGAATTCCGGATAAAAAAAAAAAAAATTTCTCTGATTCTGGTTTTCCACAAGAAGAGAATTCTCGGATAAAAAAAAAAAAAATTTCTCTGATTCTCGTTTTCCACAAAACGAGAATTCTCGGATGAAAAAAAAAAAAAAAAAATTTCTCCGATTCTCGTTTTCCGCAAAACGAGAATTCTCGGATAAAAAAAAAAAAATTTTCTCCGATTCTCGTTTTCCACAAAACGAGAATTCTCGCATAAAAAAAAAAAAAAAATTTCTCCGATTCTGGTTTTCCACAAAACGAGCATTCTCGGATAAAAAAAAAAAAAAAAAAATTTCTCCGATTCTCGTTTTCCACAAAACGAGAATTCTCGGATAAAAAAAAAAAAAAATTTCTCCGATTCTGATTTTTCACAAAACGAGAATTCTCGGATAAAAAAAAAAAATAAAAATTTCTCCGATTCTCCTTTTCCACAAAACGAGAATTCTCGGATACAAAAAAAAAAAAAAATTTCTCCGATTCTCGTTTTCCACAAAACGAGAATTCTCGGATAAAAAAAAAAAAAAAAAATTTCTCCGATTCTGATTTTTCGCAAAACGAGAATTCTCGGATAAAAAAAAAAAAAAAAAAATTTCTCCGATTCTGGTTTTCCACAAAACGAGAATTCACGGAAAAAAAAAAAAAAATTTCTCCGATTCTCGTTTTCCGCAAAACGAGATTTCTCGGATAAAAAAAAAAAAAAAACTTTCTTCGATTCTGGTTTTCCACAAAACGAGAATTCTCGGATAAAAAAAAAAAAAAGAAAAATTTCTCCGATTCTTGTTTTCAACAAAACGAGAATTCTCGGATAAAAAAAAAAAAAAAAATTTCTCCGATTCTTGTTTTCAACAAAACGAGAATTCTTGGATAAAAAAAAAAAAAAATTTCTCCGATTCTCGTTTTCCACAAAACGAGAATACTCGGATAAAAAAAAAAAAAAAATTTCTCCGATTCTGGTTTTCCAAAACACGAGAATTCCGGATAAAAAAAAAAAAAAAATTTCTCTGATTCTGGTTTTCCACAAGAAAAGAATTCTCGGATAAAAAAAAAAAATTTCTCTGATTCTCGTTTTCCACAAAACGAGAATTCTCGGATGAAAAAAAAAAAAAAAAAAAATTTCTCCGATTCTCGTTTTCCGCAAAACGAGAATTCTCGGATAAAAAAAAAAAAAATTTCTCCGATTCTCGTTTTCCACAAAACGAGAATTCTCGGATGAAAAAAAAAAAAAAAAAAAATTTCTCCGATTCTCGTTTTCCGCAAAACGAGAATTCTCGGATAAAAAAAAAAAAAATTTTCTCCGATTCTCGTTTTCCACAAAACGAGAATTCTCGCATAAAAAAAAAAAAAAAATTTCTCCGATTCTGGTTTTCCACAAAACGAGCATTCTCGGATAAAAAAAAAAAAAAAAAAATTTCTCCGATTCTCGTTTTCCACAAAACGAGAATTCTCGGATAAAAAAAAAAAAAAATTTCCCCGATTCTGATTTTTCACAAAACGAGAATTCTCGGATAAAAAAAAAAAATAAAAATTTCTCCGATTCTCCTTTTCCACAAAACGAGAATTCTCGGATACAAAAAAAAAAAAAAAATTTCTCCGATTCTCGTTTTCCACAAAACGAGAATTCTCGGATAAAAAAAAAAAAAAAATTTCTCCGATTCTGATTTTTCGCAAAACGAGAATTCTCGGATAAAAAAAAAAAAAAAAAAATTTCTCCGATTCTGGTTTTCCACAAAACGAGAATTCACGGAAAAAAAAAAAAAAATTTCTCCGATTCTCGTTTTCCGCAAAACGAGATTTCTCGGATAAAAAAAAAAAAAAAAACTTTCTTCGATTCTGGTTTTCCACAAAACGAGAATTCTCGGATAAAAAAAAAAAAAAGAAAAATTTCTCCGATTCTTGTTTTCAACAAAACGAGAATTCTCGGATAAAAAAAAAAAAAAAATTTCTCCGATTCTTGTTTTCAACAAAACGAGAATTCTTGGATAAAAAAAAAAAAAAATTTCTCCGATTCTCGTTTTCCACAAAACGAGAATACTCGGATAAAAAAAAAAAAAAAAATTTCTCCGATTCTGGTTTTCCAAAACACGAGAATTCCGGATAAAAAAAAAAAAAAAATTTCTCTGATTCTGGTTTTCCACAAGAAAAGAATTCTCGGATAAAAAAAAAAATTTCTCTGATTCTCGTTTTCCACAAAACGAGAATTCTCGGATGAAAAAAAAAAAAAAAAAATTTCTCCGATCCTCGTTTTCCGCAAAACGAGAATTCTCGGATAAAAAAAAAAAAAATTTCTCCGATTCTCGTTTTCCACAAAACGAGAATTCTCGCATAAAAAAACAAAAAAAAAAAATTTCTCCGATTCTGGTTTTCCACAAAACGAGCATTCTCGGATACAAAAAAAAAAAAAAATTTCTCCGATTCTCGTTTTCCACAAAACGAGAATTCTCGCATAAAAAAAAAAAAAAAAATTTCTCCGATTCTGGTTTTCCACAAAACGAGAATTCTCGGATAAAAAAAAAAAAAAAGAAAAATTTCTCCGATTCTTGTTTTCAACAAAACGAGAATTCTCGGATAAAAAAAAAAAAAAAAATTTCACCGATTCTCGTTTTCCACAAAACGAGAATACTCGGATAAAAAAAAAAAAATTTCTCTGATTCTGGTTTTCCACAAGAAGAGAATTCTCGGATAAAAAAAAAAAAAAATTTCTCTGATTCTCGTTTTCCACAAAACGAGAATTCTCGGATGAAAAAAAAAAAAAAAAAATTTCTCCGATTCTCGTTTTCCGCAAAACGAGAATTCTCGGATAAAAAAAAAAAAAATTTCTCCGATTCTCGTTTTCCACAAAACGAGAATTCTCGCATAAAAAAAAAAAAAAAATTTCTCCGATTCTGGTTTTCCACAAAACGAGGCTTCTCGGTTAAAAAAAAAAAAAAAAAAGTTTCTCCGATTCTCGTTTTCCACAAAACGAGAGATCTCGGATAAAAAAAAAAAAAAAAAAATTTCTCCGATTCTCGTTTTCCACAAAACGAGAATTCTCGGATAAAAAAAAAAAAAAAAATTTCTCCGATTCTGGTTTTCCACAAAACGAGGCTTCTCGGTTAAAAAAAAAAAAAAAAAAGTTTCTCCGATTCTCGTTTTCCACAAAACGAGAGATCTCGGATAAAAAAAAAAAAAAAAAATTTCTCCGATTCTCGTTTTCCACAAAACGAGAATTCTCGGATAAAAAAAAAAAAAAAATTTCTCCCATTCTCGTTTTCCACAAAACGAGAATCCTCGGATAAAAAAAAAAAAAAAAAAAATTTCTCGGATTCTGGTTTTCCACAAAACGAGAATTCTCGGATAAAAAAAAAAAAAAAAAATTTCTCCGATTCTGGTTTTCCACAAAACGAGAATTCTCGGAAAAAAAAAAAAAAAAAAAAAAATTTCTCCGATTCTGGTTTTCCACAAAACGAGAATTCTCGGAAAAAAAAAAAAAAATTTCTCCGATTCTCGTTTTCCGCAAAACGAGATTTCTCGGAAAAAAAAAAAAAAAAAAAATTTCTTCGATTCTGGTTTTCCAAAAAACGAGAATTCTCGGATAAAAAAAAAAAAAAAAAAAATTTCTCCGAATCTCGTTTTCCACAAAACGAGAATTTTCGGATAAAAAAAAAAAAAAAATTTCTGCGATTCTGGTTTTCAACAAAACGAGAATCCTCGGATAAAAAAAAAAATTTTTTCTCCGATTCTCGTTTACCACAAAACGAGAATTCTCGGATAAAAAAAAAAAAAAAAAATTTCCCCGATTCTGATTTTTCACAAAACGAGAATTCTCGGATAAAAAAAAAAAAGAAAAATTTCTCCGATTCTCGTTTTCCACAAAACGAGAATTCTCGGATACAAAAAAAAAAAAAATTTCTCCGATTCTCGTTTTCCACAAAACGAGAATTCTTGCATAAAAAAAAAAAAGAAAAAAATTTCTCCCATTCTCGTTTTCCACAAAACAAGAATTCTCGGATAAAAAAAAAAAAAAAAATTTCTCTGATTCTGGTTTTCCACAAGAAGAGAATTCTCGGATAAAAAAAAAAAAAAAAAATTTCTCCGTTTCTCGTTTTCCGCAAAACGAGAATTCTCGGAAAAAAAAAAAAAAATTTCTCTGATTCTCGTTTTCCACAAAACGAGAATTCTCGGATAAAAAAAAAAAAAAAAAATTTCTCCGATTCTCGTTTTCCGCAAAACGAGAATTCTCGGATAAGAAAAAAAAAATTTCTCCGATTCTCGTTTTTCACAAAACGAGAATTCTCGGATAAAAAAAAAAAAAAAAAATTTCTCCGATTCTGGTTTTCCACAAAACGAGAATTCTCGGATAAAAAAAAAAAAAAAATTTCTCCGATTCTCGTTTTCCACAAAACGAGAATTCTCGGATAAAAAAAAAAAAAAATTTCTTCGATTCTGATTTTTCACAAAACGAGAATTCTCGGATAAAAAAAAAAAAAAAAAAAAATTTCTCCGATTCTCGTTTTCCACAAAACGAGAATTCTCGGATAAAAAAGAAAAAAAAAAATTTCTCCGATTCTCGTTTTCCACAAAACAAGAATTCTCGGATAAAAAAAAAAAAAAAAAAATTTCTCCGATTCTGATTTTTCGCAAAACGAGAATTCTCGGATAAAAAAAAAAAAAAAAAAATTTCTCCGATTCTCGTTTTCCGCAAAACGAGATTTCTCGGATAAAAAAAAAAAAAAAATTTCTTCGATTCTGGTTTTCCACAAAACGAGAATTCTCGGATAAAAAAAAAAAAAAAATTTCTCTGATTCTCGTTTTCCACAAAACGAGAATTCTGGGATAAAAAGAAAAAAAAAAAAATTTCTCCGATTCTGATTTTTCACAAAACGAGAATTCTCGGATAAAAAAAAAAAAAAAAAAATTTCTCCGATTCTCGTTTTCCACAAAACGAGAATTCTCGGATAAAAAAAAAAAAAAAAAATTTCTCCGATTCTCGTTTTCCGCAAAACGAGAATTCTCGGATAAAAAAAAAAAAATTTCTCCCATTCTCGTTTTCCACAAAACGAGAATTCTCGGATAAAAAAAAACAAAAAAAAAATTTCTTGGATTCTGGTTTTCCACAAAACGAGAATTCTCAGATAAAAAAAAAAAACAAAAAATTTCTCCGATTCTCGTTTTCCACAAAACGTGAATTCTCGGATAAAAAAAAAAAAAAAAAAATTTCTCCGATTCTCGTTTTCCACAAAACGAGAATTCTGGGATAAAAAAAAAAAAAAATTTCTCCGATTCTGATTTTTCACAAAACGAGAATTCTCGGATAAAAAAAAAAAAAAAATTTCTCCGATTCTCGTTTTCCACAAAACGAGAATTCTCGGATAAAAAAAAAAAAAAAATTTCTCCGATTCTCGTCTTCCGCAAAACGAGAATTCTCGGATAAAAAAAAAAAAATTTCTCCGATTCTCGTTTTCCACAAAACGAGAATTCTCGGATAAAAAAAAACAAAAAAAAAAAAATTTCTCCGATTCTGGTTTTTCACAAAACGAGAATTCTCGGATAAAAAAAAAAAAAAAAAAAAATTTCTCCGATTCTCGTTTTCCACAAAACGAGAATTCTCGGATAAAAAAATAAAAAAAAAATTTCTCCGATTCTGATTTTTCACAAAACGAGAATTCTCGGATAAAAAAAAAAAAAAAAAAATTTCTCCGATTCTCGTTTTCCACAAAACGAGAATTCTCGGATAAAAAAAAAAAAAAAAAAATTCTCCGATTCTCGTTTTCCACAAAACGAGAATTCTCGGATAAAAAAAAAAAAAAAAATTTCTCCGATTCTGATTTTTCGCAAAACGAGAATTCTCGGGAAAAAAAAAAAAAAAAAATTTCTCCGATTCTGGTTTTCCACAAAACGAGAATTCTCGGATAAAAAAAAAAAAAGAAAAAAATTTCTCCCATTCTCGTTTTCCACAAAACGAGAATTCTCGGATAAAAAAAAAAAAAAAAAAATGTCTCGGATTCTCGTTTTCCACAAAACGAGAATTCTCGGACAAAAAAAAAAAAAATTTCTCCGATTCTCGTTTTCCACGAAACAAGAATTCTCGGAAAAAAAAAAAAAAAAAAATATTTCTCCGATTCTGGTTTTCCACAAAACGAGAATTCTCGGAAAAATAAAAAAAAAAATTTCTCCGATTCTCGTTTTCCGCAAAACGAGATTTCTCGGATAAAAAAAAAAAAAAAAAATTTCTTCGATTCTGGTTTTCCACAAAACGAGAATTCTCGGATAAAAAAAAAAAAAAAATTTCTCCGATTCTCGTTTTCCACAAAACGTGAATTCTCGGATAAAAAAAAAAAAAAAAAAAATTTCTCCGATTCTCATTTTCCACAAAACGAGAATTCTCGGATAAAAAAAAAAAAAAAAAATTTCTCCGATTCTCGTCTTCCGCAAAACGAGAATTCTCGGATAAAAAAAAAAAAATTTCTCCGATTCTCGTTTTCCACAAAACGAGAATTCTCGGATAAAAAAAAACAAAAAAAAAAAAATTTCTCCGATTCTGGTTTTTCACAAAACGAGAATTCTCGGATAAAAAAAAAAAAAAAAAAAAATTTCTCCGATTCTCGTTTTCCACAAAACGAGAATTCTCGGATAAAAAAATAAAAAAAAAATTTCTCCGATTCTGATTTTTCACAAAACGAGAATTCTCGGATAAAAAAAAAAAAAAAAAAAATTTCTCCGATTCTCGTTTTCCACAAAACGAGAATTCTCGGATAAAAAAAAAAAAAAAAATTCTCCGATTCTCGTTTTCCACAAAACGAGAATTCTCGGATAAAAAAAAAAAAAAAAATTTCTCCGATTCTGATTTTTCGCAAAACGAGAATTCTCGGAAAAAAAAAAAAAAAAAAAATTTCTCCGATTCTGGTTTTCCACAAAACGAGAATTCTCGGATAAAAAAAAAAAAAAAAAAAATGTCTCGGATTCTCGTTTTCCACAAAACGAGAATTCTCGGACAAAAAAAAAAAAAAAATTTCTCCGATTCTCGTTTTCCACGAAACAAGAATTCTCGGAAAAAAAAAAAAAAAAAAAAAATATTTCTCCGATTCTGGTTTTCCACAAAACGAGAATTCTCGGAAAAATAAAAAAAAAAATTTCTCCGATTCTCGTTTTCCGCAAAACGAGATTTCTCGGATAAAAAAAAAAAAAAAAAATTTCTTCGATTCTGGTTTTCCACAAAACGAGAATTCTCGGATAAAAAAAAAAAAAAAATTTCTCCGATTCTCGTTTTCCACAAAACGTGAATTCTCGGATAAAAAAAAAAAAAAAAAAAAATTTCTCCGATTCTCATTTTCCACAAAACGAGAATTCTCGGATAAAAAAAAAAAAGAAAAAAATTTCTCCCATTCTCGTTTTCCACAAAACGAGAATTCTCGGATTAAAAAAAAAAAAAAAAATTTCTCGGATTCTGGTTTTCCACAAAACGAGAATTCTCGGATAAAAAAAAAAAAAAAATTTCTCCGATTCTGGTTTTCCACAAAACGAGAATTCTCGGAAGAAAAAAAAAAAAAAAAAATTTCTCCGATTCTGGTTTTCCACAAAACGAGAATTCTCGGGAAAAAAAAAAAAAAAATTTCTCCGATTCTCGTTTTCCGCAAAACGAGATTTCTCGGAAAAAAAAAAAAAAAAAAATTTCTTCGATTCTGGTTTTCCAAAAAACGAGAATTCTCGGATAAAAAAAAAAAAAAAAAAAATTTCTCCGATTCTCGTTTTCCACAAAACGAGAATTCTCGGATAAAAAAAAAAAAAAAAAATTTCTCCGATTCTGATTTTTCACAAAACGAGAATTCTCGGATAAAAAAAAAAAAAAAAAAATTTCTGCCATTCTCGTTTTCCACAAAAGGAGAATTCTCGGATAAAAAAAAAAAAAAAAATTTCTCCGATTCTCGTCTTCCACAAAACCAGAATTCTCGGAAAAAAAAAAAAAAAAATTTCTCCGATTCTCGTTTTCCGCAAAACGAGATTTCTCGGAAAAAAAAAAAAAAAAATTTCTTCGATTCTGGTTTTCCAAAAAACGAGAATTCTCGGATAAAAAAAAAAAAAAAAAAATTTCTCCGATTCTCGTTTTCCACAAAACGAGAATTCTCGGATAAAAAAAAAAAAAAAAATTTCTCCGATTCTGATTTTTCACAAAACGAGAATTCTCGGATAAAAAAAAAAAAAAAAAAATTTCTGCCATTCTCGTTTTCCACAAAAGGAGAATTCTCGGATAAAAAAAAAAAAAAAAATTTCTCCGATTCTCGTCTTCCACAAAACCAGAATTCTCGGATAAAAAAAAAAAAATTTCTTCGATTCTGGTTTTCCAAAAAACGAGAATTCTCGGATAAAAAAAAAAAAAAAAAAAAATTTCTCCGATTCTGGTTTTCCACAAAACGAGAAGTCTCGGATAAAAAAAAAAAAAAAAAATTTCTCCGATTCTCGTCTTCCACAAAACCAGAATTCTCGGATAAAAAAAAAAAAAAATTTCTCCGATTCTGGTTTTCCACAAAACGAGAAGTCTCGGAAAAAAAAAAAAAAAATTTCTCTGATTCTCGTTTTCCGCAAAACGAGATTTCTCGGATAAAAAAAAAAAAATTTCTTCGATTCTGGTTTTCCAAAAAACGAGAATTCTCGGATAAAAAAAAAAAAAAAAAAATTTCTCCGATTCTGGTTTTCCACAAAACGAGAAGTCTCGGATAAAAAAAAAAAAAAAAAAAAATGTCTCGGATTCTCGTTTTCCACAAAACGAGAATTCTCGGATAAAAAAAAAAAAACAAAATTTCTCCGATTCTCGTTTTCCACAAAACGAGAATTCTCGGAAAAAAAAGAAAAAAAAAATTATTTCTCCGATTCTGGTTTTCCACAAAACGAGAATTCTCGGAAAAAAAATAAAAAATTTCTCCGATTCTCGTTTTCCGCAAAACGAGATTTCTCGGATAAAAAAAAAAAAAAAAAATTTCTTCGATTCTGGTTTTCCACAAAACGAGAATTCTCGGATAAGAAAAAAAAAAAAAAATTTCTCCAATTCTCGTTTTCCACAAAACGAGAATTCTCGGATAAAAAAAAAAAAAAATTTCTCCGATTCTGGTTTTCCACAAAACGAGCATTCTCGGATAAAAAAAAAAAAAAAAATTTCTCCGATTCTCGTTTTCCACAAAACGAGAATTCTCGGATAAAAAAAAAAAAATTTCTCCGATTCTGGTTTTCCACAAAACGAGCCTTCTCGGATAAAAAAAAAAAAAAAAATTTCTCCGATTCTCGTTTTCCACAAAACGAGAATTCTGGGATAAAAAAAAAAAAAAAATTTCTCCGATTCTGATTTTTCGCAAAACGAGAATTCTCGGAAAAAAAGAAAAAAAAAAAAATTTCTCCGATTCTGGTTTTCCACAAAACGAGAATTCTCGGATAAAAAAAAAAAAAGAAAAAAATTTCTCCCATTCTCGTTTTCCACAAAACGAGAATTCTCGGATAAAAAAAAAAAAAAAAAATGTCTCGGATTCTCGTTTTCCACAAAACGAGAATTCTCGGACAAAAAAAAAAAAAAAATTCTCCGATTCTCGTTTTCCACAAAACGAGAATTGTCGGAAAAAAAAAAAAAAAAACATTTCTCTGATTCTGGTTTTCCACAAAACGAGAATTCTCGGGAAAAAAAAAAAATTTTTCCGATTCTCGTTTTCCGCAAAACGAGATTTCTCGGATAAAAAAAAAAAAAAAATTTCTTCGATTCTGGTTTTCCACAAAACGAGAATTCTCGGATAAAAAAAAAAAAAAAATTTCTCCGATTCTCGTTTTCCACAAAACGAGAATTCTCGGATAAAAAAAAAAAAAAAAATTTCTCCGATTCTGCTTTTCAACAAAACGAGAATTCTCGGATAAAAAAAAAAAAAAAAATTTCTCCGATTCTCGTTTTCCACAAAACGTGAATTCTCGGATAAAAAAAAAAAAAAAAATTTCTTCGATTCTGGTTTTCCACAAAACGAGAATTCTCGGATAAGAAAAAAAAAAAAAAATTTCTCCGATTCTCGTTTTCCACAAAACGAGAATTCTCGGATAAAAAAAAAAAAAATTTCTCCGATTCTGGTTTTCAACAAAACGAGAATTCTCGGATAAAAAAAAAAAAAAAAAATTTCTCCGATTCTCGTTTTCCACAAAACGTGAATTCTCGGATAAAAAAAAAAAAAAAAAAATATCTCCGATTCTCGTTTTCCACAAAACGAGAATTCTGGGATAAAAAAAAAAAAAAAAATTTCTCCGATGCTGCTTTTTCACAAAACGAGAATTCTCGGATAAAAAAAAAAAAAAAAAAAATTCTCCGATTCTCGTTTTCCACAAAACGAGAATTCTCGGATAAAAAAAAAAAAAAAATTTCTCCGATTCTGATTTTTCGCAAAACGAGAATTCTCGGAAAAAAAGAAAAAAAAAAAATTTCTCCGATTCTGGTTTTCCACAAAACGAGAATTCTCGAGAAAAAAAAAAAAAATTTCTCCGATTCTCGTTTTCCGCAAAACGAGATTTCTCGGAAAAAAAAAAAAAAAAAATTTCTTCGATTCTGGTTTTCCAAAAAACGAGAATTCTCGGATAAAAAAAAAAAAAAAAATTTCTCCGATTCTCCTTTTCCACAAAACGAGAATTCTCGGATAAAAAAAAAAAAAAAATTTCTCCGATTCTGATTTTTCACAAAACGAGAATTCTCGGATAAAAAAAAAAAAAAAAAATTTCTCCCATTCTCGTTTTCCACAAAACGAGAATTCTCGGATAAAAAAAAAAAAAAAATTTCTCCGATTCTCGTTTTCCACAAAACCAGAATTCTCGGATAAAAAAAAAAAAAAAAATTTCTCCGATTGTGATTTTTCGCAAAACGAGAATTCTCGGATAAAAAAAAAAAAAAAATTTCTCCGATTCTGGTTTTCCACAAACCGAGAGGTCTCGGAAAAAAAAAAAAAAATTTCTCAGATTCTCGTTTTCCGCAAAACGAGATTTCTCGGATAAAAAAAAAAAAAAAAATTTCTGCGATTCTGGTTTTCAACAAAACGAGAATTCTCGGATAAAAAAAAAAAAAAAAAATTTCTCCGATTCTCGTTTTCCACAAAACGAGAATACTGGGATAAAAAAAAACAAAAAAAATTTCTCCGATTCTGGTTTTCCAAAACACGAGAATTCCGGATAAAATAAAAAAAAAAAATTTCTCTGATTCTGGTTTTCCACAAGAAGAGAATTCTCGGATAAAAAAAAAAAAAAATTCTCCGATTCTGATTTTCCACAAAACGAGAATTCTCGGATAAAAAAAAAAAAAAAATTTCTCTGATTCTCGTTTTCCACAAAACGAGAATTCTCGGATGAAAAAAAAAAAAAAAAAAAATTTTCTCCGGTTCTCGTTTTCCGCAAAACGAGAATTCTCGGATAAAAAAAAAAAAAAAATTTCTCCGATTCTCGTTTTCCACAAAACGAGAATTCTCGCATAAAAAAAAAAAAAAAATTTCTCCGATTCTCGTTTTCCACAAAACGAGAATACGCCGATAAAAAAAAAAAAAAAATTTCTCCGATTCTGGTTTTCCAAAACACGAGAATTCCGGATAAAAAAAAAAAAAATTTCTCTGATTCTGGTTTTCCACAAGAAGAGAATTCTCGGATAAAAAAAAAAAAAATTTCTCTGATTCTCGTTTTCCACAAAACGAGAATTCTCGGATGAAAAAAAAAAAAAAAAAAATTTCTCCGATTCTCGTTTTCCGCAAAACGAGAATTCTCGGATAAAAAAAAAAAAAATTTTCTCCGATTCTCGTTTTCCACAAAACGAGAATTCTCGCATAAAAAAAAAAAAAAAATTTCTCCGATTCTTCTTTTTCCACAAAACGAGCATTCTCGGATAAAAAAAAAAAAAAAAAAATTTCTCCGATTCTCCTTTTCCACAAAACGAGAATTCTCGGATACAAAAAAAAAAAAAAAATTTCTCCGATTCTCGTTTTCCACAAAACGAGAATTCTCGGATAAAAAAAAAAAAAAAAAATTTCTCCGATTCTGATTTTTCGCAAAACGAGAATTCTCGGATAAAAAAAAAAAAAAAAAAATTTCTCCGATTCTGGTTTTCCACAAAACGAGAATTCACGGAAAAAAAAAAAAAAATTTCTCCGATTCTCGTTTTCCGCAAAACGAGATTTCTCGGATAAAAAAAAAAAAAAAAACTTTCTTCGATTCTGGTTTTCCACAAAACGAGAATTCTCGGATAAAAAAAAAAAAAAGAAAAATTTCTCCGATTCTTGTTTTCAACAAAACGAGAATTCTCGGATAAAAAAAAAAAAAAAAATTTCTCCGATTCTTGTTTTCAACAAAACGAGAATTCTTGGATAAAAAAAAAAAAAAATTTCTCCGATTCTCGTTTTCCACAAAACGAGAATACTCGGATAAAAAAAAAAAAAAAATTTCTCCGATTCTGGTTTTCCAAAACACGAGAATTCCGGATAAAAAAAAAAAAAAAATTTCTCTGATTCTGGTTTTCCACAAGAAAAGAATTCTCGGATAAAAAAAAAAAAATTTCTCTGATTCTCGTTTTCCACAAAACGAGAATTCTCGGATGAAAAAAAAAAAAAAAAAAATTTCTCCGATTCTCGTTTTCCGCAAAACGAGAA
Source organism: Eutreptiella sp. 'Long Island Sound 2002' (assembly GCA_964036045.1). NCBI lineage: Eukaryota > Euglenozoa > Euglenophyceae > Eutreptiales > Eutreptiaceae > Eutreptiella > Eutreptiella sp. 'Long Island Sound 2002'. The sequence goes on from OZ038403.1 coordinate 13,476,459, forward strand.
TTCTCGGATAAAAAAAAAAAAATTTCTCCGATTCTCGTTTTCCACAAAACGAGAATTCTCGCATAAAAAAACAAAAAAAAAAAATTTCTCCGATTCTGGTTTTCCACAAAACGAGCATTCTCGGATACAAAAAAAAAAAAAAATTTCTCCGATTCTCGTTTTCCACAAAACGAGAATTCTCGCATAAAAAAAAAAAAAAAATTTCTCCGATTCTGGTTTTCCACAAAACGAGAATTCTCGGATAAAAAAAAAAAAAAAGAAAAATTTCTCCGATTCTTGTTTTCAACAAAACGAGAATTCTCGGATAAAAAAAAAAAAAAAAAATTTCACCGATTCTTGTTTTCAACAAAACGAGAATTCTCGGATAAAAAAAAAAAAAAAAATTTTCTCCGATTCTCGTTTTCCACAAAACGAGAATACTCGGATAAAAAAAAAAAAAATTTCTCTGATTCTGGTTTTCCACAAGAAGAGAATTCTCGGATAAAAAAAAAAAAAAATTTCTCTGATTCTCGTTTTCCACAAAACGAGAATTCTCGGATGAAAAAAAAAAAAAAAAAAATTTCTCCGATTCTCGTTTTCCGCAAAACGAGAATTCTCGGATAAAAAAAAAAAAAATTTCTCCGATTCTCGTTTTCCACAAAACGAGAATTCTCGCATAAAAAAAAAAAAAAAATTTCTCCGATTCTGGTTTTCCACAAAACGAGCATTCTCGGATAAAAAAAAAAAAAAAATTTCTCCGATTCTCGTTTTCCACAAAACGAGAATTCTCGGATAAAGAAAAAAAAAAATTTCTCCGATTCTGATTTTTCACAAAACGAGAATTCTCGGATAAAAAAAAAAAATAAAAATTTCTCCGATTCTCGTTTTCCACAAAACGAGAATTCTGGGATACAAAAAAAAAAAAAAAAAATTTCTCCGATTCTGATTTTTCGCAAAACGAGAATTCTCGGATAAAAAAAAAAAAAAAATTTCTCCGATTCTGGTTTTCCACAAAACGAGAATTCACGGAAAAAAAAAAAAAAATTTCTCCGATTCTCGTTTTCCGCAAAACGAGATTTCTCGGATAAAAAAAAAAAAAAGAAAAATTTCTCCGATTCTCGTTTTCCACAAAACGAGAATACTCGGATAAAAAAAAAAAAAAAAAATTTCTCCGATTCTGGTTTTCCAAAACACGAGAATTCCGGATAAAAAAAAAAAAAAATTTCTCTGATTCTGGTTTTCCACAAGAAGAGAATTCTCGGATAAAAAAAAAAAAAAATTTCTCTGATTCTCGTTTTCCACAAAACGAGAATTCTCGGATGAAAAAAAAAAAAAAAAAAATTTCTCCGATTCTCGTTTTCCGCAAAACGAGAATTCTCGGATAAAAAAAAAAAATTTCTCCGATTCTCGTTTTCCACAAAACGAGAATTCCCGCATAAAAAAAAAAAAAAAAAATTTCTCCGATTCTGGTTTTCCACAAAACGAGCATTCTCGGATAAAAAAAAAAAAAAAAATTTCTCCGATTCTCGTTTTCCACAAAACGAGAATTCTCGGATAAAAAAAAAAAAAAAAATTTCTCCGATTCTGATTTTTGACAAAACGAGAATTCTCGGATAAAAAAAAAAAACAAAAATTTCTCCGATTCTCGTTTTCCACAAAACGAGAATTCTCGGATACAAAAAAAAAAAAAAATTTCTCCGATTCTCGTTTTCCACAAAACGAGAATTCTCGCATAAAAAAAAAAAAAAAAAATTTCTCCGATTCTGGTTTTCCACAAAACGAGCATTCTCGGATAAAAAAAAAAAAAAAATTTCTCCGATTCTCGTTTTCCACAAAACGAGAATTCTCGGATAAAAAAGAAAAAAAAAAATTTCTCCGATTCTGATTTTTCACAAAACGAGAATTCTCGGATAAAAAAAAAAAAAAAATTTCTCCGATTCTGGTTTTCCACAAAACGAGAATTCTCGGATAAAGAAAAAAAAAAAAATTTCTCCGATTCTCGTTTTCCACAAAACGAGAATTCTCGGATAAAAAAAAAAAAAAAAATTTCTCCGATTCTGATTTTTCACAAAACGAGAATTCTGGGATAAAAAAAAAAAAAAAAAAATTTCTCCGATTCCCGTTTTCCACAAAACGAGAATTCTCGCATAAAAAAAAAAAAAAATTTCTCCGATTCTGGTTTTCCACAAAACGAGCATTCTCGGATAAAAAAAAAAAAAAAAATTTCTCCGATTCTCGTTTTCCACAAAACGAGAATTCTCGGATAAAAAAAAAAAAAAAATTTCTCCGATTCTGATTTTTCACAAAACGAGAATTCTCGGATAAAAAAAAAAAAAAAATTTCTCCGATTCTCGTTTTCCACAAAACGAGAATTCTCGGATACAAAAAAAAAAAAAAATTTCTCAGATTCTCGTTTTCCACAAAACGAGAATTCTCGGATAAAAAAAAAAAGAAAAAAATTTCTCCCATTCTCGTTTTCCACAAAACGAGAATTCTCGGATAAAAAAAAAAAAAAAAAATTTTCTCCGATTCTGGTTTTCCACAAAACGAGAAGTCTCGGATAAAAAAAATAAAAAAAAATTTCTCCGATTCTCGTTTTCCACAAAACGAGAATTCTCGGATAAAAAAAAAAAAGAAAAAAAATTTGTTTCATTCTCGTTTTCCACAAAACGAGAATTCTCCGATAAAAAAAAAAAAAAAATGTCTCCGATTCTGGTTTTCCACAAAACGAGAATTCTCGGAAAAAAAAAAAAAAAAAAAATTTCTCCGATTCTCGTTTTCCACAAAACGAGAATTCTCGGAAAAAAAAAAAAAAAAAATTTCTCCGATTCTGGTTTTCCACAAAACGAGAATTCTCGGATAAAAAAAAAAAAAAAAATTTCTCCGATTCTCGTTTTCCACAAAACGATAATTCTCGGACAAAAAAAAAAAAAAAATTTCTCCGATTCTGGTTTTCAACAAAACGAGAATTCTCGGATAAAAGAAAAAAAAAAAATTTCTCCGATTCTCGTTTTCCCCAAAACGAGAATACTCGGATAAAAAAAAAAAAAAAATTTCTCCGATTCTGGTTTTCCACAAAACGAGGATTCTCGGTTAAAAAAAAAAAAATTTTTTTCTCCGATTCTCGTTTTCCACAAAACGAGAATTCTCGGATAAAACAAAAAAAAAAAAAATTCTCCGATTCTCGTTTTCCAGAAAACGAGAATTCTCGGATAAGAAAAAAAAAAAAATTTCTCCGATTCTCGTTTTCCACAAAACGAGAATTCTCGGATAAAAAAAAAAAAAAAAATTTTCTCCGATTCTCGTTTTCCACAAAACGAGAATTCTCGGATAAAACAAAAAAAAAAAAATTTCTCCGATTCTGATTTTTCGCAAAACGAGAATTTTCGGATAAAAAAAAAAAATTTTTTTTTCTCCGATTCTGGTTTTCCACAAAACGAGAAGTCTCGGATAAAAAAAAAAAAAAAAATTTCTCCGATTCTCATTTTCCACAAAACGAGAATTCTCGGATAAAAAAAAAAAAAGAAAAAAATTTCTCCCATTCTCGTTTTCCACAAAACGAGAATTCTCGGATAAAAAAAAAAAAAAAAAAAAATTTCTCCGATTCTGGTTTTCAACAAAACGAGAATTCTCGGATAAAAAAAAAAAAAAAAAATTTCTCCGATTCTCGTTTTCCACAAAACGAGAACCCTCGGATAAAAAAAAAAAAAAAAATTTCCCCGATTCTGGTTTTCCAAAACACGAGAATTCCGGATAAAAAAAAAAAATTTCTCTGATTCTGGTTTTCCACAAGAAGAGAATTCTCGGATAAACAAAAAAAAAAAAAAATTTCTCCGATTCTCGTTTTCCACAAAACGAGAATTCTCGGATACAAAAAAAAAAAAAAAATTTCTCCGATTCTCGTTTTCCACAAAACGAGAATTCTCGGATAAAAAAAAAAAAAAAAAAATTTCTCCCATTCTCGTTTTCCACAAAACGAGAATTCTCGGATAAAAAAAAAAAAAAATTTCTCCGATTCTGGTTTTCCACAAAACGAGAATTCTCGGATAAAAAAAAAAAAAAAAAAAAATTTCTCCGATTCTCGTTTTCCACAAAACGAGAATTCTCGGATAAGAAAAAAAAAAAAAAAAATTTCTCCGATTCTGATTTTTCACAAAACGAGAATTCTCGGATAAAAAAAAAAAAAAAAAAAAAATCTCCGATTCTCATTTTCCACAAAACGAGAAGTCTCGGATAAAAAAAAAAAAAAAAATTTCTCCGATTCTCGTTTTCCACAAAACGAGAATTCTCGGATAAAAAAAAAAAAAGAAAAAAATTTGTCCCATTCTCGTTTTCCACAAAACGAGAATTCTCCGATAAAAAAAAAAAAAAAGTCTCCGATTCTGGGTTTCCACAAAACGAGAATTCTCGGATAAAAAAAAAAAAAAAAATTTCTCCGATTCTCGTTTTCCACAAAACGAGAATTCTCGGAAAAAAAAAAAAAAAATTTCTCCGATTCTCGTTTTCCGCAAAACGAGATTTCTCGGATAAAAAAAAAAAAAAAAAAATTTCTTAGATTCCGGTTTTCCACAAAACGAGAATTCTCGGATAAAAAAAAAAAAAAAATTTCTCCGATTCTCGTTTTCCACAAAACGAGAGTTCTCGGATAAAAAAAAAAAAAAAAATTTCTCCGATTCTGGTTTTCAACAAAACGAGAATTCTCGGGTAAAAGAAAAAAAAAAAAAATTTCTCCGATTCTCGTTTTCCACAAAACGAGAATACTCGGATAAAAAAAAAAAAAATTTCTCCGATTCTCGTTTTCCACAAAACGAGAATTCTCGGATAAAAAAAAAAAAAAAAATTTCTCCGATTCTCGTTTTCCACAAAACGAGAATTCTCGGATATAAAAAAAAAAAAAAAAATTTCTCCGATTCTCGTTTTCCACAAAACGAGAATTCTCGGATAAAAAAAAAAAAAAAAAAATTTCTCCGATTCTGATTTTTCGCAAAACGAGAATTCTCGGATAAAAAAAAAAAAAAACAAATTTCTCCGATTCTGGTTTTCCACAAAACGAGAATTCTCGGATAAAAAAAAAAAAAAAAAAATTTCTCGGATTCTGGTTTTCCACAAAACGAGAATTCTCGGATAAAAAAAAAAAAAATTTCTCCGATTCTCCTTTTCCACAAAACGAGAATTCTCGGATAAAAAAAAAAAAAAAATTTCCTAGATTCCGGTTTTCCACAAAACGAGAATTCTCGGATAAAAAAAGCAAAAAAAAATTTCTCCGGTTCTCGTTTTCCACAAAACGAGAATTCTCGGATAAAAAAAAAAAAAAAGAAAATTTCTCCGATTCTGGTTTTCAACAAAACGAGAATTCTCGGATAAAAGAAAAAAAAAAAAAATTTCTCCGATTCTCGTTTTCCACAAAACGAGAATACTCGGATAAAAAAAAAAAATTTTCTCCGATTCTGGTTTTCCACAAAACTAGGATTCTCGGTTAAAAAAAAAAAAAAAAAAAATTTCTCCGATTCTCGTTTTCCACAAAACGAGAATTCTCGGATAAAAAAAAAAAAAAAAAAATTTCTCCGATTCTCGTTTTCCACAAAACGAGAATTCTCGGATAAAAAAAAAAAAAAAAAATTTCTCCGATTCTCGTTTTCCACAAAACGAGAAGGCTGGGATAAAAAAAAAAAAAAAAAAAAATTCTCCGATTCTGGTTTTCCACAAAACGAGAAGTCTCGGATAAAAAAAAAAAAAAAAAAATTTCTCCGATTCTCATTTTCCACAAAACGAGAATTCTCGGATAAAAAAAAAAAAGAAAAAAATTTCTCCCATTCTCGTTTTCCACAAAACGAGAATTCTCGGATAAAAAAAAAAAAAAAAATTTCTCGGATTCTGGTTTTCCACAAAACGAGAATTCTCGGATAAAAAAAAAAAAAAATTTCTCCGATTCTCGTTTTCCACAAAACGAGAATTCTCGGATAAAAAAAAAAAAAAAAAAAATTTCTCCGATTCTGGTTTTCCACAAAACGAGAATTCTCGGATAAAAAAAAAAAAAAAAAAATTTCTCTGATTCTCGTTTTCCACAAAACGAGAATTCTCGGATAAAAAGAAAAAAAAAAAAAAATTTCTCCGATTCTCGTTTTCCGCAAAACGAGAATTCTCGCATAAAAAAAAAAAAATTTCTCCGATTCTCGTTTTCCACAAAACGAGAATTCTCGGATAAAAAAAAAAAAAAAAATTTCTCCGATTCTGGTTTTCCACAAAACGAGAATTCTCGGATAAAAAAAAAAAAAAAAAAAATTTCTCCGATTCTCGTTTTCCACAAAACGAGAATTCTCGGATAAAAAAAAAAAAGAAAAATTTCTCCGATTCTGATTTTTCACAAAACGAGAATTCTCGGATAAAAAAAAAAAAAAAAAAATTTCTCCGATTCTCGTTTTCCACAAAACGAGAATTCTCGGATTAAAAAAAAAAAAAAAAATTTCTCCGATTCTCGTTTTCCACAAAACGAGAATTCTCGGATAAAAAAAAAAAAAAAATTTCTCCGATTCTGATTTTTCGCAAAACGAGAATTCTCAGATAAAAAAAAAAAAAAAAATTTCTCCGATTCCAGTTTTCCACAAAACGAGAAGTCTCGGATAAAAAAAAAAAAAAAAATTTCTCCGATTCTCGTTTTCCACAAAACGAGAATTCTCGGATAAAAAAAAAAAAAGAAAAAAATTTCTCCCATTCTCGTTTTCCACAAAACGAGAATTCTCGGATAAAAAAAAAAAAAAAAAATGTCTCGGATTCTCGTTTTCCGCAAAACGAGAATTCTCGGATAAGAAAAAAAAAAAAAAAATTTCTCCGATTCTCGTTTTCCACAAAACGAGAATTCTCGGAAAAAAAAAATTTCTCCGATTCTGGTTTTCCACAAAACGAGAATTCTCGGAAAAAAAAAAAACAAATTTCTCCGATTCTCGTTTTCCGCAAAACGAGATTTCTCGGATAAAAAAAAAAAAAAAAATTTCTTCGATTCTGGTTTTCCACAAAACGAGAATTCTCGGATAAAAAAAAAAAAAAAAAAAATTTCTCCGATTCTCGTTTTCCACAAAACGAGAATTCTCGGATAGAAAAAAAAAAAAAAAAAATTTCTCCGATTCTGGTTTTCAAAAAAACCAGAATTCTCGGATAAAAAAAAAAAAAAAAATTTCTCCGATTCTCGTTTTCCACAAAACGAGAATTCTCGGATAAAAAAAAAAAAAAATTTCTCCGATTCTGATTTTTCAAAAAACGAGAATTCTCGGATAAAAAAAAAAAAAAAATTTCTCCGATTCTCGTTTTCCACAAAACGAGAAGTCTCGGATAAAAAAAAAAAAAAAATTTCTCCGATTCTCGTTTTCCGGTAAAACGAGAATTCTCGGATAAAAAAAAAAAAGAAAAAAATTTGTCCCATTCTCGTTTTCCACAAAACGAGAATTCTCCGATAAAAAAAAAAAAAAATATCTCCGATTCTGGTTTTCCACAAAACGAGAATTCTCGGAAAAAAAAAAAAAACAAAAATTTCTCCGATTCTGGTTTTCCACAAAACGAGAATTCTCGGAAAAAAAAAAAAAAAAAATTTCTCCGATTCTCGTTTTCCGCAAAACGAGATTTCTCGGATAAAAAAAAAAAAAAAAATTTCTTAGATTCTGGTTTTCAACAAAACGAGAATTCTCGGATAAAAGAAAAAAAAAAAAAATTTCTCCGATTCTCGCTTTCCACAAAACGAGAATACTCGGATAAAAAAAAAAAAAAATTTCTCCGATTCTGGTTTTCCACAAAACGAGGATTCTGGGTTAAAAAAAAAAAAAAAAAAATTTCTCCGATTCTCGTTTTCCACAAAACGAGAATTCTCGGATAAAAAAAAAAAAAAAAAATTTCTCCGATTCTCGTTTTCCACAAAACGAGAATTCTCGGATAAAAAAAAAAAAAAAAAATTTCTCCGATTCTCGTTTTCCACAAAACGAGAATTCTCGGATAAAAAAAAAAAAAAAAAAATTTCTCCGATTCTGATTTTTCGCAAAACGAGAATTCTCGGATAAAAAAAAAAAAAAAAATTTTTTTTCTCCGATTCTGGTTTTCCACAAAACGAGAAGTCTCGGATAAAAAAAAAAAAAAAAAATTTCTCCGATTCTCATTTTCCACAAAACGAGAATTCTCGGATAAAAAAAAAAAAAGAAAAAAATTTCTCCCATTCTCGTTTTCCACAAAACGAGAATTCTCGGATAAAAAAAAAAAAAAAAAAAATTTCTCGGATTCTGGTTTTCGACAAAACGAGAATTCTCGGATAAAAAAAAAAAAAAAATTTCTCCGATTCTGGTTTTCCACAAAACGAGAATTCTCGGAAAAAAAAAAAAAAAAATTTCTCCGATTCTGGTTTTCCACAAAACGAGAATTCTCGGAAAAAAGAAAAAAAAAATTTCTCCGATTCTCCTTTTCCGCAAAACGAGATTTCTCGGATAAAAAAAAAGAAAAAAAAATTTCTGCGATTCTGGTTTTCAACAAAACGAGACTTCTCGGATAAAAAAAAAAAAAAATTTCTCCGATTCTCGTTTTCCACAAAACGAGAATTCTCGGATAAAAAAAAAGAAAAAAAAATTTCTGCGATTCTGGTTTTCAACAAAACGAGACTTCTCGGATAAAAAAAAAAAAAATTTCTTCGATTCTGGTTTTCCAAAAAACGAGAATTCTCGGATAAAAAAAAAAAAAAAAAAAAATTTCTCCGATTCTCGTTTTCCACAAAACGAGAATTCTCGGATAGAAAAAAAAGAAAAAAAAATTTCTGCGATTCTGGTTTTCAACAAAACAGGACTTCTCGGATAAAAAAAAAAAAATTTCTCCGATTCTCGTTTTCCACAAAACGAAAATTCTCGCATAAAAAAAAAAAAAAAAAAAAATTTCTCCGATTCTGGTTTTCCACAAAACGAGAATTCTCGGATAAAAAAAAAAAAATTTTTTTTCTCCGATTCTGTGTTTCCACAAAACGAGAAGTCTCGGATAAAAAAAAAAAAAAAAAAAATTTCTCCGATTCTCGTTTTCCACAAAACAAGAATTCTCGGATAAAAAAAAAAAAGAAAAAAATTTGTCCCATTCTCGTTTTCCACAAAACGAGAATTCTCCGATAAAAAAAAAAAAAAATATCTCCGATTCTGGTTTTCCACAAAACGAGAATTCTCGGAAAAAAAAAAAAAAAAATTTCTCCGATTCTGGTTTTCGACAAAACGAGAATTCTCGGGAAAAAAAAAAAAAAAAAATTTCTCCGATTCTCGTTTTCCGCAAAACGAGATTTCTCGGATAAAAAAAAAAAAAAATTTCTTAGATTCTGGTTTTCCACAAAACGAGAATTCTGGGATAAAAAAAAAAAAAAAAAATTTCTCCGATTCTCGTTTTCCACGAAGCGATAATTCTCGGACAAAAAAAAAAAAAAAAATTTCTCCGATTCTGGTTTTCAACAAAACGAGAATTCTCGGATAAAAGAAAAAAGAAAAAAATTTCTCCGATTCTCGTTTTCCACAAAACGAGAATACTCGGATAAAAAAAAAAAAAATCTCTCCGATTCTGGTTTTCCACAAAACGAGGATTCTCGGTTAAAAAAAAAAAAAAAAAATTTCTCCGATTCTCGTTTTCCACAAAACGAGAATTCACGGATAAAAAAAAAAAAAAAATTTCTCCGATTCTCGTTTTCCACAAAACGAGAATTCTCGGATAAAAAAAAAAAAAAAAAATTTCTCCAATTCTCGTTTTCCACAAAACGAGAATTCTCGGATAAAAAAAAAAAAAAATTTCTCCGATTCTGATTTTTCGCAAAACGAGAATTCTCGGATAAAAAAAAAAAAAATTTTTTTCTCCGATTCTGGTTTTCCACAAAACGAGAAGTCTCGGATAAAAAAAAAAAAAAAAAATTTCTCCGATTCTCATTTTCCACAAAACGAGAATTCTCGGATAAAAAAAAAAAAAGAAAAAAATTTCTCCCATTCTCGTTTTCCACAAAACGAGAATTCTCGGATAAAAAAAAAAAAAAAAATTTCTCGGATTCTGGTTTTCGACAAAACGAGAATTCTCGGATAAAAGAAAGAAAAAAAAATTTCTCCGATTCTGGTTTTCCACAAAACGAGAATTCTCGGAAAAAAAAAAAAAAAAAAAATTTCTCCGACTCTGGTTTTCCACAAAACGAGAATTCTCGGAAAAAAAAAAAAAAAAAATTCTCCGATTCTCGTTTTCCGCAAAACGAGATTTCTCGGAAAAAAAAAAAAAAAAAATTTCTCCGATTCTCGTTTTCCGCAAAACGAGATTTCTCGGATAAAAAAAAAAAAAAAATTTCTTAGATTCTGGTTTTCCACAAAACGAGAATTCTCGGATAAAAAAAAAAAAAAAAATTTCTCCGATTCTCGTTTTCCACAAAACGATAATTCTCGGACAAAAAAAAAAAAAAAAAAAATTTCTCCGATTCTGGTTTTCAACAAAACGAGAATTCTCGGATAAAAGAAAAAAGAAAAAAATTTCTCCGATTCTCGTTTTCCACAAAACGAGAATACTCGGATAAAAAAAAAAAAAAAATTTCTCCGATTCTCGTTTTCCACAAAACGAGGATTCTCGGTTAAAAAAAAAAAAAAAAATTTCTCCGATTCTCGTTTTCCACAAAACGAGAATTCTCGGATAAAAAAAAAAAAAAAATTTCTCCGATTCTCGTTTTCCACAAAACGAGAATTCTCGGATAAAAAAAAAAAAAAAATTTCTCCGATTCTCGTTTTCCACAAAACGAGAATTCCCGGATAAAAAAAAAAAAAAAAAAATTTCTCCGATTCTGGTTTTCCACAAAACGAGAAGTCTCGGATAAAAAAAAAAAAGAAAAAAATTTCTCCGATTCTCATTTTCCACAAAACGAGAATTCTCGGATAAAAAAAAAAAAAGAAAAAAATTTCTCCCATTCTCGTTTTCCACAAAACGAGAATTCTCGGATAAAAAAAAAAAAATTTCTCGGATTCTGGTTTTCGACAAAACGAGAATTCTCGGATAAAAAAAAAAAAAAAATTTCTCCGATTCTGGTTTTCCACAAAACGAGAATTCTCGGAAAAAAAAAAAAAAAAAATTTCTCCGACTCTGGTTTTCCACAAAAAAAGAATTCTCGGGAAAAAAAAAAAAAAATTTCTCCGATTCCAGGGGTGTATGCTCACCGACTTTTCGGTGAGTGCGGTGAGTTCCCATTTTTGCCCGTTTTGCAGTCGCTGAGTGGTGGTGTGTAGTTTTTCATAACAGCGTGGGAAGGGGACTTCTCTTGCGTGTCTTGTACTGCTTGCATGGCTGGGGTTGTATTCAGGCTCAAGCTCAGACTCAACGGTGCAGTGTTCTCATGTTTCCCTCTTTTGTGCAGTGCTATGGATCCCCCAAGTTTTTGTGCACACAATGGTTCACTTTTTGTGAACAACAGTTGGGCAGTCAAGCAGGAGTGGTGGACTAGTTATGATGCCTCAAGGAAGTTGACACGTTTCAAAGCAAAGGATGGGTATCCATATGCAATCCAAACCTTGTGCATTCCGCACACCTCGTGTGACGTGGAGCGCTCCTTTTCCATGTGGAAAAATGTGCGCTCAGAAAAGCAATACAATATGCAACATGCGTTGCACAAAGCGTATGTCTCATTTGGATTCAACGGCGTCGTGGATGCCTCATAACAGCCGCATACTCAAAGGAAATGATGTCCATGGTGTTGCAATGTGCCCATTTGCCATTTGGCATTTGCCAATTTGCCCATGTGCCATTTCCCCATCTTCGCTTTTGACCATTCAAACAATTTGCACCCATTTTGCACCCATTTTGCACCCATTTTGCACCCATTTTGCACCGTTTTGCACCGTTTTGCACCGTTTTGCACCCGTTTTGCACCGTTTTGCACCGTTTTGCCTGTTTTGCCCGTTTTGCAAGGCCCCGGTGGTGAGTGGGTGAGTGTGGTGGCGGTGAGCATACAGGCCTGCGATTCTCGTTTTCCGCAAAACGAGATTTCTCGGAAAAAAAAAAAAAAAATTTCTTCGATTCTGGTTTTCCAAAAAACGAGAATTCTCGGATAAAAAAAAAAAAAAAAATTTCTCCGATTCTCGTTTTCCACAAAACGAGAATTCTCGGATAAAAAAAAAAAAAAAATTTCTGCGATTCTGGTTTTCAACAAAACGAGAACTCTCGGATAAAAAAAAAAAAAAATTTCTCCGATTCTGGTTTTCCACAAAACGAGAATTCTCGGATAAAAAAAAAAAAATTTTTTTTCTCCGATTCTGGTTTTCCACAAAACGAGAAGTCTCGGATAAAAAAAAAAAAAAAAATTTCTCCGATTCTCATTTTCCACAAAACGAGAATTCTCGGATAAAAAAAAAAAAAATTTCTTCGATTCTGGCTTTCCAAAAAACGAGAATTCTCGGATAAAAAAAAAAAAAAAAATTTCTCCGATTCTCGTTTTCCACAAAACGAGAATTCTCGGATAAAAAAAAAAAAAAAATTTCTGCGATTCTGGTTTTCAACAAAACGAGAACTCTCGGATAAAAAAAAAAAAAAATTTCTCCGATTCTGGTTTTCCACAAAACGAGAATTCTCGGATAAAAAAAAAAAAAAAATTTTTTCTCCGATTCTGGTTTTCCACAAAACGAGAAGTCTCGGATAAAAAAAAAAAAAAAAATTTCTCCGATTCTCATTTTCCACAAAACGAGAATTCTCGGATAAAAAAAAAAAAAAAATTTCTCGGATTCTGGTTTTCGACAAAACGAGAATTCTCGGATAAAAAAAAAAAAAAAATTTCTCCGATTCTGGTTTTCCACAAAACGAGAATTCTCGGAAAAAAAAAGAAAAAAAAAATTTCTCCGATTCTGGTTTTCCACAAAACGAGAATTCTCGGAAAAAAAAAAAAAATTTCTCCGATTCTCGTTTTCCGCAAAACGAGATTTCTCGGAAAAAAAAAAAAAAAAAAAAATTTCTTCGATTCTGGTTTTCCAAAAAACGAGAATTCTCGGATAAAAAAAAAAAAAAAAAAAATTTCTCCGATTCTCGTTTTCCACAAAACGAGAATTCTCGGATAAAAAAAAAAAAAAAAAAATTTCTGCGATTCTGGTTTTCAACAAAACGAGAATTCTCGGATAAAAAAAAAAAAAAATTTCTCCGATTCTGGTTTTCCACAAAACGAGAAGTCTCGGATAAAAAAAAAAAAAAAAATTTCTCCGATTCTCGTTTTCCATAAAACGAGAATTCTCGGATAAAAAAAAAAAAAGAAAAAAATTTCTCCCATTCTCGTTTTCCACAAAACGAGAATTCTCGGATAAAAAAAAAAAAAAAGTTTCTCGGATTCTGCTTTTCCACAAAACGAGAATTCTCGGATAAAAAAAAAAAAAAAATTTCTCTGATTCTGGTTTTCCACAAAACGAGAATTCTCGGAAAAAAAAAAAAAAAAAAAAATTTCTCCGATTCTGGTTCCCCACAAAACGAGAATTCTCGGAAAAAAAAAAAAAATTTCTCCGATTCTCGTTTTCCACAAAACGAGAATTCTCGGATAAAAAAAAAAAAAGAAAAAAATTTCTCCCATTCTCGTTTTCCACAAAACGAGAATTCTCGGATAAAAAAAGAAAAAAAAAATTTCTCGGATTCTGGTTTTCCACAAAACGAGAATTCTCGGATAAAAAAAAAAAAAAATTTCTCTGATTCTGGTTTTCCACAAAACGAGAATTCTCCGGAAAAAAAAAAAAAAAAAAAAATTTCTCCGATTCTGGTTCCCCACAAAACGAGAATTCTCGGAAAAAAAAAAAAAAAAATTTCTCCGATTCTCGTTTTCCGCAAAACGAGATTTCTCGGATAAAAAAAAAAAAAAAAAATTTCTCCGATTCTCGTTTTCCACAAAACGAGAATTCTCGGATAAAAAAAAAGAAAAAAAAATTTTCTGCGATTCTGGTTTTCAACAAAACGAGAATTCTCGGATAAAAAAAAAAAAAAAAAATTTCTCCGATTCTGGTTTTCCAAAACACGAGAATTCCGGATAAAAATGAAAAAAAAAATTTCTCTGATTCTCGTTTTCCACAAAACGAGAATTCCCGGATGAAAAAAAAAAAAAAAATTTCTCCGATTCTCGTTTTCCGCAACACGAGAATTCTCGGATAAAAAAAAAAAAAATTTCTCCGATTCTCGTTTTCCACAAAACGAGAATTCTCGCATAAAAAAAAAAAAAAATTTCTCCAATTCTGGTTTTCCACGAAACGAGAATTCTCGGATAAAAAAAAAAAAAAAATTTCTCCGATTCTCGTTTTCCACAAAACGAGAATTGTCGGATAAAAAAAAAAAAAATTTCTCCGATTCTGATTTTTCACAAAACGAGAATTATCGGATAAAAAAAAAAAAAAATTTCTCCGATTCTCGTTTTCCACAAAACGAGAATTCTCGGATACAAAAAAAAAAAAAATTCTCCGATTTCCGTTTTCCACAAAACGAGAATTCTCGGATAAAAAAAAAAAAAAAATTTCTCCGATTCTCGTTTTCCACAAAACGAGAATTCTCGGATACAAAAAAAAAAAAGAAATTTCTCCGATTCTCGTTTTCCACAAAACGAGAATTCTCAGAAAAAAAAAAAAAAAAAAAAATTTCTCCGATTCTGGTTTTCCACAAAACGAGAATTCTCGGATAAAAAAAAAAAAAAAAAAAAATTCTCCGATTCTCGTTTTCCACAAAACGAGAATTCTTGGATAAAAGAAAAAAAAAAAAAATTTCTCCGATTCTGGTTTTCAACAAAACGAGAATTCTCGGATAAAAAAAAAAAAAAAATTTCTCCGATTCTCGTTTTCCACAAAACGAGAATACGCCGATAAAAAAAAAAAAAAAATTTCTCCGATTCTGGTTTTCCAAAACACGAGAATTCCGGATAAAAAAAAAAAAATTTCTCTGATTCTGGTTTTCCACAAGAAGAGAATTCTCGGATAAAAAAAAAAAAAAAATTTCTCTGATTCTCGTTTTCCACAAAACGAGAATTCTCGGATGAAAAAAAAAAAAAAATTTCTCCGGTTCTCGTTTTCCGCAAAACGAGAATTCTCGGATAAAAAAAAAAAAAAAATTTCTCCGATTCTCGTTTTCCACAAAACGAGAATTCTCGCATAAGAAAAAAAAAAAAAAAATTTCTCCGATTCTGGTTTTCCACAAAACGAGCATTCTCGGATAAAAAAAAAAAAAAAAATTTCTCCGATTCTCGTTTTCCACAAAACGAGAATTCTCGGATAAAAAAAAAAAAAATTTCTCCGATTCTCGTTTTCCACAAAACGAGAATTCTCGCATAAAAAAAAAAAAAAAAAAATTTCTCCGATTCTGGTTTTCCAAAACACGAGAATTCCGGATAAAAATAAAAAAAAAAATTTCTCTGATTCTCGTTTTCCACAAAACGAGAATTCCCGGATGAAAAAAAAAAAAAAAAATTTCTCCGATTCTCGTTTTCCGCAACACGAGAATTCTCGGATAAAAAAAAAAAAAATTTCTCCGATTCTCGTTTTCCACAAAACGAGAATTCTCGCATAAAAAAAAAAAAAAATTTCTCCGATTCTGGTTTTCCACGAAACGAGAATTCTCGGATAAAAAAAAAAAAAAAAATTCTCTGATTCTTGTTTTCCACAAAACGAGAATTCTCGGATACAAAAAAAAAAAAAATTCTCCGATTTCCGTTTTCCACAAAACGAGAATTCTCGGATAAAAAAAAAAAAAAAATTTCTCCGATTCTCGTTTTCCACAAAACGAGAATTCTCGGATACAAAAAAAAAAAAGAAATTTCTCCGATTCTCGTTTTCCACAAAACGAGAATTCTCAGAAAAAAAAAAAAAAAAAAAATTTCTCCGATTCTGGTTTTCCACAAAACGAGAATTCTCGGATAAAAAAAAAAAAAAAAAAAATTCTCCGATTCTCGTTTTCCACAAAACGAGAATTCTTGGATAAAAGAAAAAAAAAAAAATTTCTCCGATTCTGGTTTTCAACAAAACGAGAATTCTCGGATAAAAAAAAAAAAAAAATTTCTCCGATTCTCGTTTTCCACAAAACGAGAATACGCCGATAAAAAAAAAAAAAAAATTTCTCCGATTCTGGTTTTGCAAAACACGAGAATTCCGGATAAAAAAAAAAAAAATTTCTCTGATTCTGGTTTTCCACAAGAAGAGAATTCTCGGATAAAAAAAAAAAAAAAATTTCTCTGATTCTCGTTTTCCACAAAACGAGAATTCTCGGATGAAAAAAAAAAAAAAAAATTTCTCCGATTCTCGTTTTCCGCAAAACGAGAATTCTCGGATAAAAAAAAAAAAAAATTTTCTCCGATTCTCGTTTTCCACAAAACGAGAATTCTCGCATAAAAAAAAAAAAAAAAAATTTCTCCGATTCTGGTTTTCCACAAAACGAGCATTCTCGGATAAAAAAAAAAAAAAAATTTCTCCGATTCTCGTTTTCCACAAAACGAGAATTCTCGGATAAAAAAAAAAAAAAAATTTCTCCGATTCTGATTTTTCACAAAACGAGAATTCTCGGATAAAAAAAAAAAAAAAATTTCTCCGATTCTCGTTTTCCACAAAACGAGAATTCTCGGATACAAAAAAAAAAAAAATTTCTCCGATTCTCGTTTTCCACAAAACGAGAATTCTCGGATAAAAAAAAAACAGAAAAAAATTTTTCCCATTCTCGTTTTCCACAAAACGAGAATTCTCGGATAAAAAAAAAAAAAAAATTTCTCCGATTCTGGTTTTCCACAAAACGAGAATTCTCGGATAAAAAAAAAAAAAAAAAATTTCTCCGATTCTGATTTTTCGCAAAACGAGAATTCTCGGATAAAAAAAAAAAAAATTTTTTTTCTCCGATTCTGGTTTTCCACAAAACGAGAAGTCTCGGATAAAAAAAAAAAAAAAAAATTTCTCCGATTCTCATTTTCCACAAAACGAGAATTCTCGGATAAAAAAAAAAAAGAAAAAAATTTCTCCCATTCTCGTTTTCCACAAAACGAGAATTCTCGGATAAAAAAAAAAAAAAAAAATTTCTCGGATTCTGGTTTTCGACAAAACGAGAATTCTCGGATAAAAAAAAGAAAAAAAAATTTCTCCGATTCTGGTTTTCCACAAAACGAGAATTCTCGGAAAAAAAAAAAAAAAAAAAAAAATTTCTCCGACTCTGGTTTTCCACAAAACGAGAATTCTCGGAAAAAAAAAAAAAAAAAATTCTCCGATTCTCGTTTTCCGCAAAACGAGATTTCTCGGAAAAAAAAAAAAAAAAAAAATTTCTCCGATTCTCGTTTTCCGCAAAACGAGATTTCTCGGATAAAAAAAAAAAAAAAATTTCTTAGATTCTGGTTTTCCACAAAACGAGAATTCTCGGATAAAAAAAAAAAAAAAAAAATTTCTCCGATTCTCGTTTTCCACAAAACGATAATTCTCGGACAAAAAAAAAAAAAAAAAAATTTCTCCGATTCTGGTTTTCAACAAAACGAGAATTCTCGGATAAAAGAAAAAAGAAAAAAATTTCTCCGATTCTCGTTTTCCACAAAACGAGAATACTCGGATAAAAAAAAAAAAAAAATTTCTCCGATTCTGGTTTTCCACAAAACGAGGATTCTCGGTTAAAAAAAAAAAAAAAAATTTCTCCGATTCTCGTTTTCCACAAAACGAGAATTCTCGGATAAAAAAAAAAAAAAAATTTCTCCGATTCTCGTTTTCCACAAAACGAGAATTCTCGGATAAAAAAAAAAAAAAAAAATTTCTCCGATTCTCGTTTTCCACAAAACGAGAATTCCCGGATAAAAAAAAAAAAAAAAAATTTCTCCGATTCTGATTTTTCGCAAAACGAGAATTCTCGGATAAAAAAAAAAAAATTTTTTTTCTCCGATTCTGGTTTTCCACAAAACGAGAAGTCTCGGATAAAAAAAAAAAAAAAATTTCTCCGATTCTCATTTTCCACAAAACGAGAATTCTCGGATAAAAAAAAAAAAAGAAAAAAATTTCTCCCATTCTCGTTTTCCACAAAACGAGAATTCTCGGATAAAAAAAAAAAAATTTCTCGGATTCTGGTTTTCGACAAAACGAGAATTCTCGGATAAAAAAAAAAAAAAAATTTCTCCGATTCTGGTTTTCCACAAAACGAGAATTCTCGGAAAAAAAAAAAAAAAAAAAATTTCTCCGACTCTGGTTTTCCACAAAAAAAGAATTCTCGGGAAAAAAAAAAAAAAATTTCTCCGATTCCAGGGGTGTATGCTCACCGACTTTTCGGTGAGTGCGGTGAGTTCCCATTTTTGCCCGTTTTGCAGTCGCTGAGTGGTGGTGTGTAGTTTTTCATAACAGCGTGGGAAGGGGACTTCTCTTGCGTGTCTTGTACTGCTTGCATGGCTGGGGTTGTATTCAGGCTCAAGCTCAGACTCAACGGTGCAGTGTTCTCATGTTTCCCTCTTTTGTGCAGTGCTATGGATCCCCCAAGTTTTTGTGCACACAATGGTTCACTTTTTGTGAACAACAGTTGGGCAGTCAAGCAGGAGTGGTGGACTAGTTATGATGCCTCAAGGAAGTTGACACGTTTCAAAGCAAAGGATGGGTATCCATATGCAATCCAAACCTTGTGCATTCCGCACACCTCGTGTGACGTGGAGCGCTCCTTTTCCATGTGGAAAAATGTGCGCTCAGAAAAGCAATACAATATGCAACATGCGTTGCACAAAGCGTATGTCTCATTTGGATTCAACGGCGTCGTGGATGCCTCATAACAGCCGCATACTCAAAGGAAATGATGTCCATGGTGTTGCAATGTGCCCATTTGCCATTTGGCATTTGCCAATTTGCCCATGTGCCATTTCCCCATCTTCGCTTTTGACCATTCAAACAATTTGCACCCATTTTGCACCCATTTTGCACCCATTTTGCACCCATTTTGCACCGTTTTGCACCGTTTTGCACCGTTTTGCACCCGTTTTGCACCGTTTTGCACCGTTTTGCCTGTTTTGCCCGTTTTGCAAGGCCCCGGTGGTGAGTGGGTGAGTGTGGTGGCGGTGAGCATACAGGCCTGCGATTCTCGTTTTCCGCAAAACGAGATTTCTCGGAAAAAAAAAAAAAAATTTCTTCGATTCTGGTTTTCCAAAAAACGAGAATTCTCGGATAAAAAAAAAAAAAAAAAATTTCTCCGATTCTCGTTTTCCACAAAACGAGAATTCTCGGATAAAAAAAAAAAAAAATTTCTGCGATTCTGGTTTTCAACAAAACGAGAACTCTCGGATAAAAAAAAAAAAAAATTTCTCCGATTCTGGTTTTCCACAAAACGAGAATTCTCGGATAAAAAAAAAAAAATTTTTTTCTCCGATTCTGGTTTTCCACAAAACGAGAAGTCTCGGATAAAAAAAAAAAAAAAAATTTCTCCGATTCTCATTTTCCACAAAACGAGAATTCTCGGATAAAAAAAAAAAAAAAATTTCTCGGATTCTGGTTTTCGACAAAACGAGAATTCTCGGATAAAAAAAAAAAAAAATTTCTCCGATTCTGGTTTTCCACAAAACGAGAATTCTCGGAAAAAAAAAGAAAAAAAAAAATTTCTCCGATTCTGGTTTTCCACAAAACGAGAATTCTCGGAAAAAAAAAAAAAATTTCCCCGATTCTCGTTTTCCGCAAAACGAGATTTCTCGGAAAAAAAAAAAAAAAAAAAATTTCTTCGATTCTGGTTTTCCAAAAAACGAGAATTCTCGGATAAAAAAAAAAAAAAAAAAAATTTCTCCGATTCTCGTTTTCCACAAAACGAGAATTCTCGGATAAAAAAAAAAAAAAAAATTTCTGCGATTCTGGTTTTCAACAAAACGAGAATTCTCGGATAAAAAAAAAAAAAATTTCTCCGATTCTGGTTTTCCACAAAACGAGAAGTCTCGGATAAAAAAAAAAAAAAAATTTCTCCGATTCTCGTTTTCCACAAAACGAGAATTCTCGGATAAAAAAAAAAAAAGAAAAAAATTTCTCCCATTCTCGTTTTCCACAAAACGAGAATTCTCGGATAAAAAAAAAAAAAAAATTTCTCGGATTCTGGTTTTCCACAAAACGAGAATTCTCGGATAAAAAAAAAAAAAAAATTTCTCTGATTCTGGTTTTCCACAAAACGAGAATTCTCGGAAAAAAAAAAAAAAAAAAAAATTTCTCCGATTCTGGTTCCCCACAAAACGAGAATTCTCGGAAAAAAAAAAAAAATTTCTCCGATTCTCGTTTTCCACAAAACGAGAATTCTCGGATAAAAAAAAAAAAAGAAAAAAATTTCTCCCATTCTCGTTTTCCACAAAACGAGAATTCTCGGATAAAAAAAGAAAAAAAAATTTCTCGGATTCTGGTTTTCCACAAAACGAGAATTCTCGGATAAAAAAAAAAAAAATTTCTCTGATTCTGGTTTTCCACAAAACGAGAATTCTCCGAAAAAAAAAAAAAAAAAAAAATTTCTCCGATTCTGGTTCCCCACAAAACGAGAATTCTCGGAAAAAAAAAAAAGAAAATTTCTCCGATTCTCGTTTTCCGCAAAACGAGATTTCTCGGATAAAAAAAAAAAAAAAAAATTTCTCCGATTCTCGTTTTCCACAAAACGAGAATTCTCGGATAAAAAAAAAGAAAAAAAAATTTTCTGCGATTCTGGTTTTCAACAAAACGAGAATTCTCGGATAAAAAAAAAAAAAAAATTTCTCCGATTCTGGTTTTCCGAAACACGAGAATTCCGGATAAAAATGAAAAAAAAAATTTCTCTGATTCTCGTTTTCCACAAAACGAGAATTCCCGGATGAAAAAAAAAAAAAAAAATTTCTCCGATTCTCGTTTTCCGCAACACGAGAATTCTCGGATAAAAAAAAAAAAAATTTCTCCGATTCTCGTTTTCCACAAAACGAGAATTCTCGCATAAAAAAAAAAAAAATTTCTCCGATTCTGGTTTTCCACGAAACGAGAATTCTCGGATAAAAAAAAAAAAAATTTCTCCGATTCTCGTTTTCCACAAAACGAGAATTGTCGGATAAAAAAAAAAAAAATTTCTCCGATTCTGATTTTTCACAAAACGAGAATTATCGGATAAAAAAAAAAAAAAATTTCTCCGATTCTCGTTTTCCACAAAACGAGAATTCTCGGATACAAAAAAAAAAAAAATTCTCCGATTTCCGTTTTCCACAAAACGAGAATTCTCGGATAAAAAAAAAAAAAAATTTCTCCGATTCTCGTTTTCCACAAAACGAGAATTCTCGGATACAAAAAAAAAAAAGAAATTTCTCCGATTCTCGTTTTCCACAAAACGAGAATTCTCAGAAAAAAAAAAAAAAAAAAAATTTCTCCGATTCTGGTTTTCCACAAAACGAGAATTCTCGGATAAAAAAAAAAAAAAAAAAAAATTCTCCGATTCTCGTTTTCCACAAAACGAGAATTCTTGGATAAAAGAAAAAAAAAAAAAATTTCTCCGATTCTGGTTTTCAACAAAACGAGAATTGTCGGATAAAAAAAAAAAAAAAATTTCTCCGATTCTCGTTTTCCACAAAACGAGAATACGCCGATAAAAAAAAAAAAAAATTTCTCCGATTCTGGTTTTCCAAAACACGAGAATTCCGGATAAAAAAAAAAATTTCTCTGATTCTGGTTTTCCACAAGAAGAGAATTCTCGGATAAAAAAAAAAAAAAATTTCTCTGATTCTCGTTTTCCACAAAACGAGAATTCTCGGATGAAAAAAAAAAAAAAAAATTTCTCCGGTTCTCGTTTTCCGCAAAACGAGAATTCTCGGATAAAAAAGAAAAAAAAATTTCTCCGATTCTCGTTTTCCACAAAACGAGAATTCTCGCATAAGAAAAAAAAAAAAAATTTCTCCGATTCTGGTTTTCCACAAAACGAGCATTCTCGGATAAAAAAAAAAAAAAAATTTCTCCGATTCTCGTTTTCCACAAAACGAGAATTCTCGGATAAAAAAAAAAAAAAAATTTCTCCGGTTCTCGTTTTCCACAAAACGAGAATTCTCGCATAAAAAAAAAAAAAAAAAAATTTCTCCGATTCTGGTTTTCCAAAACACGAGAATTCCGGATAAAAATAAAAAAAAAATTTCTCTGATTCTCGTTTTCCACAAAACGAGAATTCCCGGATGAAAAAAAAAAAAAAAATTTCTCCGATTCTCGTTTTCCACAAAACGAGAATTCTCGCATAAAAAAAAAAAAAAATTTCTCCGATTCTGGTTTTCCACGAAACGAGAATTCTCGGATAAAAAAAAAAAAAAAATTCTCCGATTCTTGTTTTCCACAAAACGAGAATTCTCGGATACAAAAAAAAAAAAAATTCTCCGATTTCCGTTTTCCACAAAACGAGAATTCTCGGATAAAAAAAAAAAAAAAATTTCTCCGATTCTCGTTTTCCACAAAACGAGAATTCTCGGATACAAAAAAAAAAAAGAAATTTCTCCGATTCTCGTTTTCCACAAAACGAGAATTCTCAGAAAAAAAAAAAAAAAAAAAAATTTCTCCGATTCTGGTTTTCCACAAAACGAGAATTCTCGGATAAAAAAAAAAAAAAAAAATTCTCCGATTCTCGTTTTCCACAAAACGAGAATTCTTGGATAAAAGAAAAAAAAAAAAATTTCTCCGATTCTGGTTTTCAACAAAACGAGAATTCTCGGATAAAAAAAAAAAAAAAATTTCTCCGATTCTCGTTTTCCACAAAACGAGAATACGCCGATAAAAAAAAAAAAAAAATTTCTCCGATTCTGGTTTTCCAAAACACGAGAATTCCGGATAAAAAAAAAAAAATTTCTCTGATTCTGGTTTTCCACAAGAAGAGAATTCTCGGATAAAAAAAAAAAAAAAATTTCTCTGATTCTCGTTTTCCACAAAACGAGAATTCTCGGATGAAAAAAAAAAAAAAAAATTTCTCCGATTCTCGTTTTCCGCAAAACGAGAATTCTCGGATAAAAAAAAAAAAAAATTTTCTCCGATTCTCGTTTTCCACAAAACGAGAATTCTCGCATAAAAAAAAAAAAAAAAAAATTTCTCCGATTCTGGTTTTCCACAAAACGAGCATTCTCGGATAAAAAAAAAAAAAAAATTTCTCCGATTCTCGTTTTCCACAAAACGAGAATTCTCGGATAAAAAAAAAAAAAAATTTCTCCGATTCTGATTTTTCACAAAACGAGAATTCTCGGATAAAAAAAAAAAAAAAATTTCTCCGATTCTCGTTTTCCACAAAACGAGAATTCTCGGATACAAAAAAAAAAAAAATTTCTCCGATTCTCGTTTTC
The DNA here is from genome assembly GCA_964036045.1 of Eutreptiella sp. 'Long Island Sound 2002'. Classification (NCBI taxonomy): domain Eukaryota; phylum Euglenozoa; class Euglenophyceae; order Eutreptiales; family Eutreptiaceae; genus Eutreptiella; species Eutreptiella sp. 'Long Island Sound 2002'. Next base: position 13,499,683 of record OZ038403.1, read on the forward strand.
CACAAAACGAGAATTCTCGGATAAAAAAAAAACAGAAAAAAATTTCTCCCATTCTCGTTTTCCACAAAACGAGAATTCTCGGATAAAAAAAAAAAAAAAATTTCTCCGATTCTGGTTTTCCACAAAACGAGAATTCTCGGATAAAAAAAAAAAAAAAAATTTCTCCGATTCTGATTTTTCACAAAACGAGAATTCTCGGATAAAAAAAAAAAAAAAAAATTTTTTTTCCGCCGATTCTCGTTTTCCACAAAACGAGAAGTCTCGGATAAAAAAAAAAAAAAATTTCTCCAATTCTCGTTTTCCACAAAACGAGAATTCTCGGATAAAAAAAAAAAAGAAAAAAATTTGTCCCATTCTCGTTTTCCACAAAACGAGAATTCTCCGATAAAAAAAAAAAAAAAAAATGTCTCCGATTCTGGTTTTCCACAAAACGAGAATTCTCGGATAAAAAAAAAAAACAAATTTCTCCGATTCTGGTTTTCCACAAAACGAGAATTCTCGGAAAAAAAAAAAAAAAATTTCTCCCATTCTCGTTTTCCACAAAACGAGAATTCTCGGATTAAAAAAAAAAAAAAAAAAATTTCTCCGATTCTCGTTTTCCACAAAACGAGAATTCTCGGATAAAAAAAAAAAAAAAAAATTTCTCCGATTCTGATTTTCCACGAACGAGAATTCTCGGATAAAAAAAAAAAAAAAAATTTCTCCGATTCTCGTTTTCCACAAAACGAGAAGTCTCGGATAAAAAAAAAAAAAAAAATTTCTCCGATTCTCGTTTTCCACAAAACGAGAATTCTCGGATAAAAAAAAAAAAAGAAAAAAATTTGTCCCATTCTCGTTTTCCACAAAACGAGAATTCTCCGATAAAAAAAAAAAAAAAAATTTCTCCGATTCTCGTTTTCCACAAAACGAGAATTCTCGGATAAAAAAAAAAAAAAAATTTCTCCGATTCTCGTTTTCCACAAAACGAGAATTCTCGGAAAAAAAAAAAAAAAAATTTCTCCGATTCTGGTTTTCCACAAAACGAGAATTCTCGGAAAAAAAAAAAAAAAAAAATTTCTCCGATTCTCGTTTTCCGCAAAACGAGATTTCTCGGATATAAAAAAAAAAAAAATTTCTTAGATTCTGGTTTTCCACAAAACCAGAATTCTCGGATTAAAAAAAAAAAAAAAAAATTTCTCCGATTCTCGTTTTCCACAAAACGAGAATTCTCGGATAAAAAAAAAAAAAAAAAATTTCTCCGATTCTGGTTTTCAACAAAACGAGAATTCTCGGATAAAAGAAAAAAAAAAAAAAAAATTTCTCCGATTCTCGTTTTCCACAAAACGAGAATACTCGGATAAAAAAAAAAAAAATTTCTCCGATTCTGGTTTTCCACAAAACGAGGATTCTCGGTTAAAAAAAAAAAAAAAAAAAATTTCTCCGATTCTCGTTTTCCACAAAACGAGAATTCTCGGATAAAAAAAAAAAAAAATTTCTCCGCTTCTCGTTTTCCACAAAACGAGAATCCTCGGATAAAAAAAGAAAAAAAAAAAAATTTCTCCGATTCCAGTTTTCCACGAAACGACAATTCTCGGATTAAAAAAAATAAAAAAATTTCTCTGATTCTGGTTTTCCATGAAACGAGAATTCTCGGATAAAAAAAAAAAAAAAAAATTTCTCCGATTCTCGTTTTCCAGAAAACGAGAATTCTCGGATAAAAAAAAAAAAAAAAAATTTCTCCGATTCTGGTTTTCAACAAAACGAGAATTCTCGGATAAAAAAAAAAAAAAAAAATTTCTCCGATTCTCGTTTTCCACAAAACGAGAATACTCGGATAAAAAAAAAAAAAATTTCTCCGATTCTGGTTTTCCAAAACACGAGAATTCCGGATAAAAAAAAAAAAAATTTCTCTGATTCTGGTTTTCCACAAGAAGAGAATTCTCGGATAAAAAAAAAAAAAAAAAAAAATTTCTCCGATTCTGGTTTTCCACAAAACGAGAATTCTCGGATAAAAAAAAAAAAAAATTTCTCTGATTCTCGTTTTCCACAAAACGAGAATTCTCGGATGAAAAAAAAAAAAAAAAATTTTCTCCGATTCTCGTTTTCCGCAAAGAGAGAATTCTCGGATAAAAAAAAAACAAAAATTTCTCCGATTCTCGTTTTCCACAAAACGAGAATTCTCGGATAAAAAAAAAAAAAGAAAAAAATTTGTCCCATTCTTGTTTTCCAAAACACGAGAATTCTCCGATAAAAAAAAAAAATTTCTCTGATTCTGGTTTTCCACAAGAAGAGAATTCTCGGATAAGAAAAAAAAAAAAAAATTTCTCCGATTCTGGTTTTCCACAAAACGAGAATTCTCGGATAAAAAAAAAAAAAAAATTTCTCTGATTCTCGTTTTCCACAAAACGAGAATTCTCGGATGAAAAAAAAAAAAAAAAATTTCTCCGATTCTCGTTTTCCGCAAAACGAGAATTCTCGGATAAAAAAAAAAAAATTTCTCCCATTCTCGTTTTCCACAAAACGAGAATTCTCGGATAAAAAAAAAAAAAGAAAAAAATTTGTCCCATTCTCGTTTTCCACAAAACGAGAATTCTCCGATAAAAAAAAAAAAAAAAATTTCTCCGATTCTCGTTTTCCACAAAACGAGAATTCTCGGATAAAAAAAAAAAAAAAAAATTTCTCCGATTCTCGTTTTCCACAAAACGGGAATTCTCGGAAAAAAAAAAAAAAAAATTTCTCCGATTCTGGTTTTCCACAAAACGAGAATTCTCGGAAAAAAAAAAAAAAAAAATTTCTCCGATTCTCGTTTTCCGCAAAACGAGATTTCTCGGATAAAAAAAAAAAAAAAATTTCTTAGATTCTGGTTTTCCACAAAACGAGATTTCTCGGATAAAAAAAAAAAAAAAAATTTCTCCGATTCTCGTTTTCCACAAAACGAGAATACTCGGATAAAAAAAAAAAAAAATTTCTCCGATTCTGGTTTTCCACAAAACGAGGATTCTCGGTTAAAAAAAAAAAAAAAAAAAAATTTCTCCGATTCTGGTTTTCAACAAAACGAGAATTCTCGGATAAAAAAAAAAAAAATTTTCTCCGATTCTCGTTTTCCACAAAACGAGAATACTCGGATAAAAAAAAAAAAAAAATTTCTCCGATTCTGGTTTTCCACAAAACGAGAATTCTCGGATAAAAAAAAAAAGAAAAAAATTTCTCCCATTCTCGTTTTCCACAAAACGAGAATTCTCGGATTAAAAAAAAAAAAAAAAATTTCTCCGATTCTGATTTTTCACAAAACGAGATTTCTCGGATAAAAAAAAAAAAAACCATTTCTCCGATTCTGATTTTTCACAAAACGAGAATTCTCGGTTAAAAAAAAAAAAAAAAAATTTCTCCGATTCTCGTTTTCCACAAAACGAGAATTCTCGGATACAAAAAAAAAAAAAAATTTCTCCGATTCTCGTTTTCCACAAAACGAGAATTCTCGGATAAAAAAAAAAAGAAAAAAACTTCTCCCATTCTCGTTTTCCACAAAACGAGAATTCTCGGATTAAAAAAAAAAAAAAAAAATTTCTCCGATTCTCGTTTTCCACAAAACGAGAATTCTCGGATAAAAAAAAAAAAAAAAAATTTTCTCCGATTCTGATTTTTCACGAACGAGAATTCTCGGATAAAAAAAAAAAAAAAAAAATTTCTCCGATTCTCGTTTTCCACAAAACGAGAAGTCTCGGATAAAAAAAAAAAAAAAATTTCTCCGATTCTCGTTTTCCACAAAACGAGAATTCTCGGATAAAAAAAAAAAAAGAAAAAAATTTGTCCCATTCTCGTTTTCTACAAAACGAGAATTCTCCGATAAAAAAAAAAAAAAAATTTCTCCGATTCTCGTTTTCCACAAAACGAGAATTCTCGGATAAAAAAAAAAAAAAAATTTCTCCGATTCTCGTTTTCCACAAAACGAGAATTCTCGGAAAAAAAAAAAAAAAAATTTCTCCGATTCTGGTTTTCCACAAAACGAGAATTCTCGGAAAAAAAAAAAAAAAAATTTCTCCGATTCTCGTTTTCCGCAAAACGAGATTTCTCGGATATAAAAAAAAAAAAAAATTTCTTAGATTCTGGTTTTCCACAAAACCAGAATTCTCGGATAAAAAAAAAAAAAAAAATTTCTCCGATTCTCGTTTTCCACAAAACGAGAATTCTCGGATAAAAAAAAAAAAAAAATTTCTCCGATTCTGGTTTTCAACAAAACGAGAATTCTCGGATAAAAGAAAAAAAAAAAAAAAAAAATTTCTCCGATTCTCGTTTTCCACAAAACGAGAATACTCGGATAAAAAAAAAAAAAAATTTCTCCGATTCTGGTTTTCCACAAAACGAGGATTCTCGGTTAAAAAAAAAAAAAAAATTTCTCCGATTCTCGTTTTCCACAAAACGAGAATTCTCGGATAAAAAAAAAAAAAAAAATTTCTCCGCTTCTCGTTTTCCACAAAACGAGAATCCTCGGATAAAAAAAGAAAAAAAAAAAATTTCTCCGATTCCGGTTTTCCACGAAACGACAATTCTCGGATTAAAAAAAAAAAAAAATTTCTCTGATTCTGGTTTTCCATGAAACGAGAATTCTCGGATAAAAAAAAAAAAAAAAATTTCTCCGATTCTCGTTTTCCAGAAAACGAGAATTCTCGGATAAAAAAAAAAAAAATTTCTCCGATTCTGGTTTTCAACAAAACGAGAATTCTCGGATAAAAAAAAAAAAAAAAATTTCTCCGATTCTCGTTTTCCACAAAACGAGAATACTCGGATAAAAAAAAAAAAAATTTCTCCGATTCTGGTTTTCCAAAACACGAGAATTCCGGATAAAAAAAAAAAAATTTCTCTGATTCTGGTTTTCCACAAGAAGAGAATTCTCGGATAAAAAAAAAAAAAAAAAATTTCTCCGATTCTGGTTTTCCACAAAACGAGAATTCTCGGATAAAAAAAAAAAAAATTTTCTCTGATTCTCGTTTTCCACAAAACGAGAATTCTCGGATGAAAAAAAAAAAAAAAAAATTTTCTCCGATTCTCGTTTTCCGCAAAGAGAGAATTCTCGGATAAAAAAAAAACAAAAATTTCTCCGATTCTCGTTTTCCACAAAACGAGAATTCTCGGATAAAAAAAAAAAAAGAAAAAAATTTGTCCCATTCTCGTTTTCCAAAACACGAGAATTCTCCGATAAAAAAAAAAATTTCTCTGATTCTGGTTTTCCACAAGAAGAGAATTCTCGGATAAAAAAAAAAAAAAAAAAATTTCTCCGATTCTGGTTTTCCACAAAACGAGAATTCTCGGATAAAAAAAAAAAAAATTTCTCTGATTCTCGTTTTCCACAAAACGAGAATTCTCGGATGAAAAAAAAAAAAAAAAAATTTCTCCGATTCTCGTTTTCCGCAAAACGAGAATTCTCGGATAAAAAAAAAAAATTTCTCCCATTCTCGTTTTCCACAAAACGAGAATTCTCGGATAAAAAAAAAAAAAGAAAAAAATTTGTCCCATTCTCGTTTTCCACAAAACGAGAATTCTCCGATAAAAAAAAAAAAAAAAAATTTCTCCGATTCTCGTTTTCCACAAAACGAGAATTCTCGGATAAAAAAAAAAAGAAAAAAACTTCTCCCATTCTCGTTTTCCACAAAACGAGAATTCTCGGATTAAAAAAAAAAAAAAAAAATTTCTCCGATTCTCGTTTTCCACAAAACGAGAATTCTCGGATAAAAAAAAAAAAAAAAAAATTTCTCCGATTCTGATTTTTCACGAACGAGAATTCTCGGATAAAAAAAAAAAAAAAAAAATTTCTCCGATTCTCGTTTTCCACAAAACGAGAAGTCTCGGATAAAAAAAAAAAAAAAATTTCTCCGATTCTCGTTTTCCACAAAACGAGAATTCTCGGATAAAAAAAAAAAAAGAAAAAAATTTGTCCCATTCTCGTTTTCTACAAAACGAGAATTCTCCGATAAAAAAAAAAAAAAAAATTTCTCCGATTCTCGTTTTCCACAAAACGAGAATTCTCGGATAAAAAAAAAAAAAAAATTTCTCCGATTCTCGTTTTCCACAAAACGAGAATTCTCGGAAAAAAAAAAAAAAAAATTTCTCCGATTCTGGTTTTCCACAAAACGAGAATTCTCGGAAAAAAAAAAAAAAAATTTCTCCGATTCTCGTTTTCCGCAAAACGAGATTTCTCGGATATAAAAAAAAAAAAAATTTCTTAGATTCTGGTTTTCCACAAAACCAGAATTCTCGGATAAAAAAAAAAAAAAAATTTCTCCGATTCTCGTTTTCCACAAAACGAGAATTCTCGGATAAAAAAAAAAAAAAAATTTCTCCGATTCTGGTTTTCAACAAAACGAGAATTCTCGGATAAAAGAAAAAAAAAAAAAAAAAAATTTCTCCGATTCTCGTTTTCCACAAAACGAGAATACTCGGATAAAAAAAAAAAAAAATTTCTCCGATTCTGGTTTTCCACAAAACGAGGATTCTCGGTTAAAAAAAAAAAAAAAATTTCTCCGATTCTCGTTTTCCACAAAACGAGAATTCTCGGATAAAAAAAAAAAAAAAAATTTCTCCGCTTCTCGTTTTCCACAAAACGAGAATCCTCGGATAAAAAAAGAAAAAAAAAATTTCTCCGATTCCGGTTTTCCACGAAACGACAATTCTCGGATTAAAAAAAAAAAAAAATTTCTCTGATTCTGGTTTTCCATGAAACGAGAATTCTCGGATAAAAAAAAAAAAAAAAATTTCTCCGATTCTCGTTTTCCAGAAAACGAGAATTCTCGGATAAAAAAAAAAAAAATTTCTCCGATTCTGGTTTTCAACAAAACGAGAATTCTCGGATAAAAAAAAAAAAAAAATTTCTCCGATTCTCGTTTTCCACAAAACGAGAATACTCGGATAAAAAAAAAAAAAATTTCTCCGATTCTGGTTTTCCAAAACACGAGAATTCCGGATAAAAAAAAAAAAATTTCTCTGATTCTGGTTTTCCACAAGAAGAGAATTCTCGGATAAAAAAAAAAAAAAAAATTTCTCCGATTCTGGTTTTCCACAAAACGAGAATTCTCGGATAAAAAAAAAAAAATTTTCTCTGATTCTCGTTTTCCACAAAACGAGAATTCTCGGATGAAAAAAAAAAAAAAAAAATTTTCTCCGATTCTCGTTTTCCGCAAAGAGAGAATTCTCGGATAAAAAAAAAACAAAAATTTCTCCGATTCTCGTTTTCCACAAAACGAGAATTCTCGGATAAAAAAAAAAAAAGAAAAAAATTTGTCCCATTCTCGTTTTCCAAAACACGAGAATTCTCCGATAAAAAAAAAAAATTTCTCTGATTCTGGTTTTCCACAAGAAGAGAATTCTCGGATAAAAAAAAAAAAAAAAAAATTTCTCCGATTCTGGTTTTCCACAAAACGAGAATTCTCGGATAAAAAAAAAAAAAAATTTCTCTGATTCTCGTTTTCCACAAAACGAGAATTCTCGGATGAAAAAAAAAAAAAAAAAATTTCTCCGATTCTCGTTTTCCGCAAAACGAGAATTCTCGGATAAAAAAAAAAAAATTTCTCCCATTCTCGTTTTCCACAAAACGAGAATTCTCGGATAAAAAAAAAAAAAGAAAAAAATTTGTCCCATTCTCGTTTTCCACAAAACGAGAATTCTCCGATAAAAAAAAAAAAAAAAATTTCTCCGATTCTCGTTTTCCACAAAACGAGAATTCTCGGATAAAAAGCAAAAAAAAAAATTTCTCCGATTCTCGTTTTCCACAAAACGAGAATTCTCGGAAAAAAAAAAAAAAAAAATTTCTCCGATTCTGGTTTTCCACAAAACGAGAATTCTCGGAAAAAAAAAAAAAAAAATTTCTCCGATTCTCGTTTTCCGCAAAACGAGATTTCTCGGATAAAAAAAAAAAAAATTTCTTAGATTCTGGTTTTCCACAAAACGAGAATTCTCGGATAAAAAAAAAAAAAAAAAATTTCTCCGATTCTCGTTTTCCACAAAACGAGAATTCTCGGATAAAAAAAAAAAAAAAAAATTTCTCCGATTCTGGTTTTCAACAAAACGAGAATTCTCGGATAAAAGAAAAAAAAAAAATTTCTCCGATTCTCGTTTTCCACAAAACGAGAATACTCGGATAAAAAAAAAAAAATTTCTCCGATTCTGGTTTTCCACAAAACGAGGATTCTCGGTTAAAAAAAAAAAAAAAATTTCTCCGATTCTGGTTTTCAACAAAACGAGAATTCTCGGATAAAAAAAAAAAAAAAATTTCTCCGATTCTCGTTTTCCACAAAACGAGAATACTCGGATAAAAAAAAAAAAAAAATTTCTCCGATTCTGGTTTTCCAAAACACGAGAATTCCGGATAAAAAAAAAATTTCTCTGATTCTGGTTTTCCACAAGAAGAGAATTCTCGGATAAAAAAAAAAAAAAAAAAAAAATTCTCCGATTCTGGTTTTGCACAAAACGAGAATTCTCGGATAGAAAAAAAAAAAAATTTCTCTGATTCTCGTTTTCCACAAAACGAGAATTCTCGGATGAAAAAAAAAAAAAAAAATTTCTCCGATTCTCGTTTTCCGCAAAACGAGAATTCTCGGATAAAAAAAAAAAAAAATTCTCCGATTCTCGTTTTCCACAAAACGAGAATTCTCGCATAAAAAAAAAAAAAAAAATTTCTCCGATTCTGGTTTTCCACAAAACGAGCATTCTCGGATAAAAAAAAAAAAAAAATTTCTCCGATTCTCGTTTTCCACAAAACGAGAATTCTCGGATAAAAAAAAAAAAAAAATTTCTCCGATTCTCGTTTTCCACAAAACGAGAATATTCGGATACAAAAAAAAAAAAAAATTTCTCCGATTCTCGTTTTCCACAAAACGAGAATTCTCGGATAAAAAAAGGGAAAAAGAAAAAAATTTCTCCCATTCTCGTTTTCCACAAAACGAGAATTCTCGGATAAAAAAAAAAAAAAAATTTCTCCGATTCTCGTTTTCCACAAAACGAGAATTCTCGGAAAAAAAAAAAAAAAAATTTCTCCGATTCTGGTTTTCCACAAAACGAGAATTCTCGGAAAAAAAAAAAAAAAAATTTCTGCGATTCTCGTTTTCCGCAAAACGAGATTTCTCGGATAAAAAAAAAAAAAAAAATTTCTTAGATTCTGGTTTTCCACAAAACGAGAATTCTCGGATAAAAAAAAAATAAAAAATTTCTCCGATTCTCGTTTTCCACAAAACGAGAAATCTCGGATAAAAAAAAAAAAAAATTTCTCCGATTCTGGTTTTCAACAAAACGAGAATTCTCGGATAAAAGAAAAAAAAAAAAAATTTCTCCGATTCTCGTTTTCCACAAAACGAGAATACTCGGATAAAAAAAAAAAAAAATTTCTCCGATTCTGGTTTTCCACAAAACGAGGATTCTCGGTTAAAAAAAAAAAAAAAAATTTCTCCGATTCTCGTTTTCCACAAAACGAGAATTCTCGGATAAAAAAAAAAAAAAAAAAAATTTCTCCGCTTCTCGTTTTCCACAAAACGAGAATCCTCGGATAAAAAAAAAAAAAAAATTTCTCCGATTCCGGTTTTCCACAAAACGACAATTCTCCGATTAAAAAAAAAAAAAAAAATTTCTCTGATTCTGGTTTTCCATGAAACGTGAATTCTCGGATAAAAAAAAAAAAAAAATTTCTCCGATTCTGGTTTTCAACAAAACGAGAACTCTCGGATAAAAAAAAAAAAAAAATTTCTCCGATTCTCGTTTTCCACAAAACGAGAATACTCGGATAAAAAAAGAAAAAATTTCTCCGATTCTGGTTTTCCAAAACACGAGAATTCCGGATAAAAAAAAAAAATTTCTCTGATTCTGGTTTTCCACAAGAAGAGAATTCTCGGATAAAAAAAAAAAAAAAAAAATTTCTCCGATTCTGGTTTTCCACAAAACGAGAATTCTCGGATAAAAAAAAAAAAATTTCTCTGATTCTCGTTTTCCACAAAACGAGAATTCTCGGATGAAAAAAAAAAAAATATTTTTTTTCTCCGATTCTCGTTTTCCGCAAAACGAGAATTCTCGGATAAAAAAAAAAAAAAATTTCTCCGATTCTCGTTTTCCACAAAACGAGAATTCTCGGATAAAAAAAAAAAAAGAAAAAAATTTGTCCCATTCTCGTTTTCCAAAACACGAGAATTCTCCGATAAAAAAAAAAAAAATTTCTCTGATTCTGGTTTTCCACAAGAAGAGAATTCTCGGATAAAAACAAATAAAAAAAAAATTTCTCCGATTCTGGTTTTCCACAAAACGAGAATTCTCGGATAAAAAAAAAAAAAAATTTCTCTGATTCTCGCTTTCCACAAAACGAGAATTCTCGGATGAAAAAAAAAAAAAAGATTTCTCCGATTCTCGTTTTCCGCAAAACGAGAATTCTCGGATAAAAAAAAAAAAAATTTCTCCGATTCTCGTTTTCCACAAAACGAGAATTCTCGGATAAAAAAAAAAAAAGAAAAAAATTTGTCCCATTCTCGTTTTCCACAAAACGAGAATTCTCCGATAAAAAAAGTAAAAAAAAAAAATTTCTCCGATTCTCGTTTTCCACAAAACGAGAATTCTCGGATAAAAAAAAAACAAAAAAATTTCTCCGATTCTCGTTTTCCACAAAACGAGAATTCTCGGAAAAAAAAAAAAAAAAAAATTTCTCCGATTCTGGTTTTCCACAAAGCGAGAATTCTCGGAAAAAAAAAAAAAAAAAATTTCTCCGATTCTCGTTTTCCGCAAAACGAGATTTCTCGGATAAAAAAAAAAAAAAATTTCTTAGATTCTGGTTTTCCACAAAAAGAGAATTCTCGGATAAAAAAAAAAAAAAAAAAAATTTCTCCGATTCTCGTTTTCCACAAAACGAGAATTCTCGGATAAAAAAAAAAAAAAAAAAATTTCTCCGATTCGGGTTTTCAACAAAACGAGAATTCTCGGATAAAAGAAAAAAAAAAAAAAATTTCTCCGATTCTCGTTTTCCACAAAACGATAATACTCGGATAAAAAAAAAAAAAAAATTTCTCCGATTCTGGTTTTCCACAAAACGAGGATTCTCGGTTAACAAAAAAAAAAAAAAAAATTTCTCCGATTCTGGTTTTCAACAAAACGAGAATTCTCGGATAAAAAAAAAAAAAAAAATTTCTCCGATTCTCGTTTTCCACAAAACGAGAATACTCGAATAAAAAAAAAAAAAAAAAATTTCTCCGATTCTGGTTTTCCAAAACACGAGAATTCCGGATAAAAAAAAAAAATTTCTCTGATTCTGGTTTTCCACAAGAAGAGAATTCTCGGATAAAAAAAAAAAAAAAAAAAAAATTCTCCGATTCTGGTTTTGCACAAAACGAGAATTCTCGGATAGAAAAAAAAAAAAAATTTCTCTGATTCTCGTTCTCCACAAAACGAGAATTCTCGGATGAAAAAAAAAAAAAAAAAAATTTCTCCGATTCTCGTTTTCCGCAAAACGAGAATACTCGGATAAAAAAAAAAAAAAAATTTCTCCGATTCTCGTTTTCCACAAAACGAGAATTCTCGCATAAAAAAAAAAAAAAAAATTTCTCCGATTCTGGTTTTCCACAAAACGAGCATTCTCGGATAAAAAAAAAAAAAAAAATTTCTTAGATTCTGGTTTTCCACAAAACGAGAATTCTCGGATAAAAAAAAAATAAAAAATTTCTCCGATTCTCGTTTTCCACAAAACGAGAAATCTCGGATAAAAAAAAAAAAAAATTTCTCCGATTCTCGTTTTCCACAAAACGAGAATACTCGGATAAAAAAAAAAAAAAATTTCTCCGATTCTGGTTTTCCACAAAACGAGGATTCTCGGTTAAAAAAAAAAAAAAAAAAATTTCTCCGATTCTCGTTTTCCACAAAACGAGAATTCTCGGAGAAAAAAAAAAAAAAAAAAATTTCTCCGCTTCTCGTTTTCCACAAAACGAGAATCCTCGGATAAAAAAAAAAAAAAAAATTTCTCCGATTCCGGTTTTCCACAAAACGACAATTCTCGGATTAAAAAAAAAAAAAAAAATTTCTCTGATTCTGGTTTTCCATGAAACGTGAATTCTCGGATAAAAAAAAAAAAATTTTCTCCGATTCTGGTTTTCAACAAAACGAGAACTCTCGGATAAAAAAAAAAAAAAAATTTCTCCGATTCTCGTTTTCCACAAAACGAGAATACTCGGATAAAAAAAGAAAAAATTTCTCCGATTCTGGTTTTCCAAAACACGAGAATTCCGGATAAAAAAAAAAATTTCTCTGATTCTGGTTTTCCACAAGAAGAGAATTCTCGGATAAAAAAAAAAAAAAAAAAAATTTCTCCGATTCTGGTTTTCCACAAAACGAGAATTCTCGGATAAAAAAAAAAAAAATTTCACTGATTCTCGTTTTCCACAAAACGAGAATTCTCGGATGAAAAAAAAAAAAAAAATTTTTTTCTCCGATTCTCAATTTCCGCAAAACGAGAATTCTCGGATAAAAAAAAAAAAAATTTTCTCCGATTCTCGTTTTCCACAAAACGAGAATTCTCGGATAAAAAAAAAAAAAGAAAAAAATTTGTCCCATTCTCGTTTTCCAAAACACGAGAATTCTCCGATAAAAAAAAAAAAAATTTCTCTGATTCTGGTTTTCCACAAGAAGAGAATTCTCGGATAAAAAAAAAAAAAAAAATTTCTCCGATTCTGGTTTTCCACAAAACGAGAATTCTCGGATAAAAAAAAAAAAAAATTTCTCTGATTCTCGCTTTCCACAAAACGAGAATTCTCGGATGAAAAAAAAAAAAAAAATTTCTCCGATTCTCGTTTTCCGCAAAACGAGAATTCTCGGATAAAAAAAAAAAAAATTTCTCCGATTCTCGTTTTCCACAAAACGAGAATTCTCGGATAAAAAAAAAAAAAGAAAAAAATTTGTCCCATTCTCGTTTTCCACAAAACGAGAATTCTCCGATAAAAAAAAAAAAAAAAAAAATTTCTCCGATTCTCGTTTTCCACAAAACGAGAATTCTCGGATAAAAAAAAAACAAAAAAATTTCTCCGATTCTCGTTTTCCACAAAACGAGAATTCTCGGAAAAGAAAAAAAAAAAAAATTTCTCCGATTCTGGTTTTCCACAAAGCGAGAATTCTCGGAAAAAAAAAAAAAAAAATTTCTCCGATTCTCGTTTTCCGCAAAACGAGATTTCTCGGATAAAAAAAAAAAAAAAATTTCTTAGATTCTGGTTTTCCACAAAACGAGAATTCTCGGATAAAAAAAAAAAAAAAAAATTTCTCCGATTCTCGTTTTCCACAAAACGAGAATTCTCGGAAAAAAAAAAAAAAAAAAAAAATTTCTCCGATTCTGGTTTTCAACAAAACGAGAATTCTCGGATAAAAGAAAAAAAAAAAAAATTTCTCCGATTCTCGTTTTCCACAAAACGATAATACTCGGATAAAAAAAAAAAAAATTTCTCCGATTCTGGTTTTCCACAAAACGAGGATTCTCGGTTAACAAAAAAAAAAAAAAAAATTTCTCCGATTCTGGTTTTCAACAAAACGAGAATTCTCGGATAAAAAAAAAAAAAAAATTTCTCCGATTCTCGTTTTCCACAAAACGAGAATACTCGAATAAAAAAAAAAAAAAAAAATTTCTCCGATTCTGGTTTTCCAAAACACGAGAATTCCGGATAAAAAAAAAAAAATTTCTCTGATTCTGGTTTTCCACAAGAAGAGAATTCTCGGATAAAAAAAAAAAAAAAAAAAAATTCTCCGATTCTGGTTTTGCACAAAACGAGAATTCTCGGATAGAAAAAAAAAAAAAATTCTCTGATTCTCGTTTTCCACAAAACGAGAATTCTCGGATGAAAAAAAAAAAAAAAAATTTCTCCGATTCTCGTTTTCCGCAAAACGAGAATTCTCGGATAAAAAAAAAAAAAAATTTCTCCGATTCTCGTTTTCCACAAAACGAGAATTCTCGCATAAAAAAAAAAAAAAAAATTTCTCCGATTCTGGTTTTCCACAAAACGAGCATTCTCGGATAAAAAAAAAAAAAAAATTTCTCCGATTCTCGTTTTCCACAAAACGAGAATTCTCGGATAAAAAAAAAAAACATTTCTCCGATTCTGATTTTTCACAAAACGAGAATTCTCGGATAAAAAAAAAAAAAAAATTTCTCCGATTCTCGTTTTCCACAAAACGAGAATATTCGGATACAAAAAAAAAAAAAAATTTCTCCGATTCTCGTTTTCCACAAAACGAGAATTCTCGGATAAAAAAAAAAAAGAAAAAAATTTCTCCCATTCTCGTTTTCCACAAAACGAGAATTCTCGGATAAAAAAAAAAAAAAATTTCTCCGATTCTGGTTTTCCACAAAACGAGAATTCTCGGATAAAAAAAAAAAAAAAAATTTCTCCGATTCTCGTTTTCCACAAAACGAGAATTCTCGGATAAAAAAAAAAAAAAAAATTTCTCCGATTCTGATTTTTCACGAACGAGGATTCTCGGATAAAAAAAAAAAAAAAAAATTTCTCCGATTCTCGTTTTCCACAAAACGAGAAGTCTCGGATAAAAAAAAAAAAAAAAAAGTTTCTCCGATTCTCGTTTTCCACAAAACGAGAATTCTCGGATAAAAAAAAAAAAAGAAAAAAATTTGTCCGGTTCTCGTTTTCCACAAAACGAGAATTCTCCGATAAAAAAAAAAAAAAAAATTTCTCCCATTCTCGTTTTCCACAAAACGAGAATTCTCGGATAAAAAAAAAAAAAAAATTTCTCCGATTCTCGTTTTCCACAAAACGAGAATTCTCGGAAAAAAAAAAAAAAAAAAATTTCTCCGATTCTGGTTTTCCACAAAACGAGAATTCTCGGAAAAAAAAAAAAAAAAAATTTCTCCGATTCTCGTTTTCCGCAAAACGAGATTTCTCGGATAAAAAACAAAAAAAATTTTTTTCCTAGATTCTGGTTTTCCACAAAACGAGAATTCTCGGATAAAAAAAAAAAAAAAAAAAAAATTTCTCCGATTCTCGTTTTCCACAAAACGAGAATTCTCGGATAAAAAAAAAAAAAAAAAAATTTCTCCGATTCTGGTTTTCAACAAAACGAGAATTCCCGGATAAAAGAAAAAAAAAAAAATTTCCCCGATTCTCGTTTTCCACAAAACGAGAATACTCGGATAAAAAAAAAAAATTTCTCCGATTCTGGTTTTCCACAAAACGAGGATTCTCGGTTAAAAAAAAAAAAAAAAAATTTCTCCGATTCTCGTTTTCCACAAAACGAGAATTCTCGGATAAAAAAAAAAAAAAAAAATTTCTCCGCTTCTCGTTTTCCACAAAACGACAATTCTCGGATTAAAAAAAAAAAAAAAAAATTTCTCTGATTCTGGTTTTCCATGAAACGAGAATTCTCGGATAAAAAAAAAAAAAATTTCCCTGATTCTCGTTTTCGACAAAACGAGAATTCTCGGAAAAAAAAAAAAAAAAAAAATTTCTCGGATTCTCGTTTTCCGCAAAACGAGAATTCTCGCATAAAAAAAAAAAAAAATTTCTCTGATTCTCGTTTTCGGCAAAACGAGAATTCTCGGATAAAAAAAAAAAAAAATTTCTCCGATTCTGGTTTTCCAAAACACGAGAATTCCGGACCAAAAAAAAAAAAAAATTTCTCCGATTCTCGTTTTCCACAAAACGAGAATTCTCGGATAAAAAAAAAAAAAAAAAATTTCTGCGATTCTGGTTTTCAACAAAACGAGAATTCTCGGATAAAAAAAAAAACAAAAAAAATTTCTCCGATTCTCGTTTTCCACAAAACGAGAATACTCGGATAAAAAAAAAAACAAAAAAAATTTCTCCGATTCTGGTTTTCCAAAACACGAGAATTCCGGATAAAAAAAAAAAATTTCTCTGATTCTGGTTTTCCACAAGAAGAGAATCCTCGGATAAAAAAAAAAAAAAAAATTTCTCCGATTCTGGTTTTCCACAAAACGAGAATTCTCGGATAAAAAAAAAAAAAAAATTTCTCTGATTCTCGTTTTCCACAAAACGAGAATTCTCTGATGAAAAAAAAAAAAAAAAAATTTCTCAGATTCTCGTTTTCCGCAAAACGAGAATTCTCGGATAAAAAAAAAAAAAAATTTCTCCGATTCTCGTTTTCCACAAAACGAGAATTCTCGCATAAAAAAAAAAAAAAAAAAATTTCTCCGATTCTGGTTTTCCACAAAACGAGAATTCTCGGATAAAAAAAAAAAAAAAATTTCTCCGATTCTCGTTTTCCACAAAACGAGAATTGTCGGATAAAAAAAAAAAAAATATCTCCTATTCTGATTTTTCACAAAACGAGAATTCTCGGATAAAAAAAAAAAAAAAAAATTTCTCCGATTCTCGTTTTCCACAAAACGAGAATTCTCGGATACAAAAAAAAAAAACAAAAATTTCTCCGATTCTCGTTTTCCACAAAACGAGAATTCTCGGATAAAAAAAAAAAAAAAAATTTCTCCGATTCTCGTTTTCCACAAAACGAGAATTCTCGGATACAAAAAAGAAAAGAAGAAATTTCTCCGATTCTCGTTTTCCACAAAACGAGAATTCTCGGAAAAAAAAAAAAAAAAAATTTCTCCGATTCTGGTTTTCCACAAAACTAGAATTCTCGGATAAAAGAAAAAAAAAAAAAATTTCTCCGATTCTCGTTTTCCAGAAAACGGGAATTCTCGGATAAAAAAAAAAAAAAAATATTTCTCCGATTCTGGTTTTCAACAAAACGAGAATTCTCGGATAAAAAAAAAAGAAAAAATTTCTCTGATTCTGGTTTTCCACAAGAAGAGAATTCTCGGATAAAAAAAAAAAAAAGAAATTTCTCCGATTCTCGTTTTCGACAAAACGAGAATTCTCGGAAAAAAAAAAAAAAAAAAAAAATTCTCCGATTCTGGTTTTCCACAAAACGAGAATTCTCGGATAAAAAAAAAAAAAAATTTCTCCGATTCTCGTTTTCCACAAAACGAGAATACTCGGATAAAAAAAAAAAATTTTTTTTCTCCGATTCTGGTTTTCCAAAACACGAGAATTCCGGATAAAAAAAAAATAAAATTTCTCTGATTCTGGTTTTCCACAAGAAGAGAATTCTCGGATAAAAAAAAAAAAATTTTCTCCGATTCTCGTTTTCCACAAAACGAGAATTCTCGGATACAAAAAAAAAAAAGAAATTTCTCCGATTCTCGTTTTCCACAAAACGAGAATTCTCGGATACAAAAAAAAAAAAAAAATTTCTCCGATTCTGGTTTTCAACAAAACGAGAATTCTCGGATAAAAAAAAAAAAAAAATTTCTCCGATTCTCGTTTTCCACAAAACGAGAATACCCGGATAAAAAAAAAAAAAAAATTTCTCCGATTCTGGTTTTCCAAAACACGAGAATTCCGGATAAAAAAAAAAAAAATTTCTCTGATTCTGGTTTTCCACAAGGAGAGAATTCTCGGATAAAAAAAAAAAAAATTTCTCTGATTCTCGTTTTCCACAAAACGAGAATTCTCGGATGAAAAAAAAAAAAAAAAAATTTCTCCGATTCTCGTTTTCCGCAAAACGAGAATTCTCGGATAAAAAAAAAAAAAAATTTCTCCGATTCTCGTTTTCCACAAAACGAGAATTCTCGCATAAAAAAAAAAAAAAAAAAAATTCTCCGATTCTGGTTTTCCACAAAACGAGCATTCTCGGATAAAAAAAAAAAAAAAATTTCTCCGATTCTCGTTTTCCACAAAACGAGAATTGTCGGATAAAAAAAAAAAAAAAATATCTCCGATTCTGATTTTTCACAAAACGAGAATTCTCGGATAAAAAAAAAAAAAAAAAATTTCTCCGATTCTCGTTTTCCACAAAACGAGAATTCTAGGATACAAAAAAAAAAAAAAAAATTTCTCCGATTCTCGTTTTCCACAAAACGAGAATTCTCGGATAAAAAAAAAAAAAAAAAATTTCTCCGATTCTCGTTTTCCACAAAACGAGAATTCTCGGATACAAAAAAAAAAAGAAGAAATTTCTCCGATTCTCGTTTTCCACAAAACGAGAATTCTCGGAAAAAAAAAAAAAAAAAATTTCTCCGATTCTGGTTTTCCACAAAACGAGAATTCTCGGATAAAAAAAAAAAAAAAAAAATTTCTCCGATTCCCGTTTTCCAGAAAACGAGAATTCTCGGATAAAAAAAAAAAAAAAAAAAATTTCCCCGATTCTGGTTTTCAACAAAACGAGAATTCTCGGATAAAAAAAAAAAAAAAATTTCTCCGATTCTGGTTTTCCAAAACACGAGAACTCCGGATAAAAAAAAAAAATTTCTCTGATTCTGGTTTTCCACAAGAAGAGAATTCTCGGATAAAAAAAAAAAAAAATTTCTCCGATTCTCGTTTTCCACAAAACGAGAATTCTCGGATACAAAAAAAAAAAAAAGAAATTTCTCCGATTCTCGTTTTCCACAAAACGAGAATTCTCGGATACAAAAAAAAAAAAAAAAATTTCTCCGATTCTGGTTTTCAACAAAACGAGAATTCTCGGATAAAAAAAAAAAATTTTTTTTTCTCCGATTCTCGTTTTCCACAAAACGAGAATACTCGGATAAAAAAAAAAAAAAAATTTCTCTGATTCTGGTTTTCCACAAGGAGAGAATTCTCGGATAAAAAAAAAAAAATTTCTCTGATTCTCGTTTTCCACAAAACGAGAATTCTCGGATGAAAAAAAAAAAAAAAAATTTCTCCGATTCTCGTTTTCCGCAAAACGAGAATTCTCGGATAAAAAAAAAAAAAAATTTCTCCGATTCTCGTTTTCCACAAAACGAGAATTCTCGCATAAAAAAAAAAAAAAAAAAATTCTCCGATTCTGGTTTTCCACAAAACGAGCATTCTCGGATAAAAAAAAAAAAAAAAATTTCTCCGATTCTCGTTTTCCACAAAACGAGAATTCTCGGATAAAAAAAAAAAAAAAATTTCTCCGATTCTGATTTTTCACAAAACGAGAATTCTCGGATAAAAAAAAAAAAAAAAAATTTCTCCGATTCTCGTTTTCCACAAAACGAGAATTCTCGGATACAAAAAAAAAAAAATTTCTCCGATTCTCGTTTTCCACAAAACGAGAATTCTCGGAAAAAAAAAAAAAGAAAAAAATTTCTCCCATTCTCGTTTTCCACAAAACGAGAATTCTCGGATAAAAAAAAAAAAAAAATTTCTCCGATTCTGAATTTCCACAAAACGAGAATTCTCGGATAAAAAAAAAAAAAAAATTTCTCCGATTCTCGTTTTCCACAAAACGAGAATTCTCGGATACAAAAAAAAAAAGGAGAAATTTCTCCGATTCTCGTTTTCCACAAAACGAGAATTCTCGGAAAAAAAAAAAAAAAAAAATTTCTCCGATTCTGGTTTTCCACAAAACGAGAATTCTCGGATAAAAAAAAAAAAAAAAATTTCTCCGATTCCCGTTTTCCAGAAAACGAGAATTCTTGGATAAAAAAAAAAAAAAAATTTCTCCGATTCTGGTTTTCAACAAAACGAGAATTCTCGGATTAAAAAAAAAAAAAAAAATTTCTCCGATTCTGGTTTTCCAAAACACGAGAACTCCGGATAAAAAAAAAAAAAATTTCTCTGATTCTGGTTTTCCACAAGAAGAGAATTCTCGGATAAAAAAAAAAAAAATTTCTCCGATTCTCGTTTTCCACAAAACGAGAATTCTCGGATACAAAAAAAAAAAAGGAAATTTCTCCGATTCTCGTTTTCCACAAAACGAGAATTCTCGGATACAAAAAAAAAAAAAAAAATTTCTCCGATTCTGGTTTTCAACAAAACGAGAATTCTCGGATAAAAAAAAAAAAAAAATTTTCTCCGATTCTCGTTTTCCACAAAACGAGAATACTCGGATAAAAAAAAAAAAAAAGATTTCTCCGATTCTGGTTTTCCAAAACACGAGAATTCCGGATAAAAAAAAAAAAATTTCTCTGATTCTGGTTTTCCACAAGGAGAGAATTCTCGGATAAAAAAAAAAAAAAATTTCTCTGATTCTCGTTTTCCACAAAACGAGAATTCTCGGATGAAAAAAAAAAAAAAAAATTTCTCCGATTCTCGTTTTTCGCAAAACGAGAATTCTCGGATAAAAAAAAAAAAAATTTCTCCGATTCTCGTTTTCCACAAAACGAGAATTCTCGCATAAAAAAAAAAAAAAAAAAAAATTCTCCGATTCTGGTTTTCCACAAAACGAGCATTCTCGGATAAAAAAAAAAAAAAAATTTCTCCGATTCTCGTTTTCCACAAAACGAGAATTCTCGGATAAAAAAAAAAAAAAATTTCTCCGATTCTGATTTTTCACAAAACGAGAATTCTCGGATAAAAAAAAAAAAAAAATTTCTCCGATTCTCGTTTTCCACAAAACGAGAATTCTCGGATACAAAAAAAAAAAAAATTTTCTCCGATTCTCGTTTTCCACAAAACGAGAATTCTCGGAAAAAAAAAAAAGAAAAAAATTTCTCCGATTCTCGTTTTCCACAAAACGAGAATTCTCGGATAAAAAAAAAAAAAAAAAAAATTTCTCCGACTCTGGTTTTCCACAAAACGAGAATTCTCGGATAAAAAAAAAAAAAAAAAAAATTTCTCCGATTCTCGTTTTCCACAAAACGAGAATTCTCGGATAAAAAAGAAAAAAAAAAATTTCTCCGATTCTGATTTTTCACAAAACAAATTCTCGGATAAAAAAAAAAAAAAAAAATTTCTCCGATTCTCGTTTTCCGCAAAACGAGAAGTCTCGGATAAAAAAAAAAAAAAAAAATTTCTCCGATTCTCGTTTTCCACAAAACGAGAATTCTCGGATAAAAAAAAAAAAAGAAAAAAATTTGTCCCATTCTCGTTTTCCACAAAACGAGAATTCTCCGATAAAAAAAAAAAAAAAAAAATGTCTCCGATTCTAGTTTTCCACAAAACGAGAATCCTCGGATAGGAAAAAAAAAAAAAAAATTTCTCCGATTCTCGTTGTCCACAAAACGAGAATTCTCGGAAAAAAAAAAAAAAAAAAAAATTTCTCCGATTCTGGTTTTCCACAAAAAGAGATTTCTCGGATAAAAAAAAAAAAAAAAAAATTTCTCCGATTCTCGTTTTCCACAAAACGAGAATTCTCGGATACAAAAAAAAAAAAAAGAAATTTCTCCGATTCTCGTTTTCCACAAAACGAGAATTCTCGGATACAAAAAAAAAAAAAAAATTTCTCCGATTCTGGTTTTCAACAAAACGAGAATTCTCGGATAAAAAAAAAAAAAAATTTTCTCCGATTCTCGTTTTCCACAAAACGAGAATACTCGGATAAAAAAAAAAAAAAAATTTCTCCGATTCTGGTTTTCCAAAACACGAGAATTCCGGATAAAAAAAAAAAAATTTCTCTGATTCTGGTTTTCCACAAGGAGAGAATTCTCGGATAAAAAAAAAAAATTTCTCTGATTCTCGTTTTCCACAAAACGAGAATTCTCGGATGAAAAAAAAAAAAAAAATTTCTCCGATTCTCGTTTTCCGCAAAACGAGAATTCTCGGATAAAAAAAAAAAAAAATTTCTCCGATTCTCGTTTTCCACAAAACGAGAATTCTCGCATAAAAAAAAAAAAAAAAAAAAATTTTCCGATTCTGGTTTTCCACAAAACGAGCATTCTCGGATAAAAAAAAAAAAAAAAATTTCTCCGATTCTCGTTTTCCACAAAACGAGAATTCTCGGATAAAAAAAAAAAAAACATTCTCCGATTCTGATTTTTCACAAAACGAGAATTCTCGGATAAAAAAAAAAAAAAAAAATTTCTCCGATTCTCGTTTTCCACAAAACGAGAATTCTCGGATACAAAAAAAAAAAAAAATTTCTCCGATTCTCGTTTTCCACAAAACGAGAATTCTCGGAAAAAAAAAAAAAGAAAAAAATTTCTCCCATTCTCGTTTTCCACAAAACGAGAATTCTCGGATAAAAAAAAAAAAAAAAAATGTCTCCGATTCTGGTTTTCCACAAAACGAGAATCCTCGGATAGGAAAAAAAAAAAAAAAAAATTTCTCCGATTCTCGTTGTCCACAAAACGAGAATTCTCGGAAAAAAAAAAAAAAAAAAAAAATTTCTCCGATTCTGGTTTTCCACAAAAAGAGATTTCTCGGATAAAAAAAAAAAAAAAAAATTTCTTAGATTCTGGTTTTCCACAAAACGAGAATTCTCGGATAAAAAAAAAAAAAAAAAAATTTCTCCGATTCTCGTTTTCCGCAAAAGGAGATTTCTCGGATAAAAAAAAAAAAAAAAATTTCTTAGATTCTGGTTTTCCACAAAACGAGAATCCTCGGATAAAAAGAAAAAAAAAAAAATTTCTCCGATTCTGGTTTTCCACAAAACGACAATTCTGCGGTTTAAAAAAAAAAAAAAAAAATTTCTCTGATTCTGGTTTTCCATGAAACGAGAATTCTCGGATAAAAAAAAAAAAAAAAATTCTCCGATTCTCGTTTTCCAGAAAACGAGAATTCTCGGATAAAAAAAAAAAAAAAAAAATTTCTCCGAATCTGGTTTTCAACAAAACGAGAATTCTCGGATAAAAAAAAAAAAAAAAATTTCTCCGATTCTCGTTTTCAACAAAACGAGAATACTCGGATAAAAAAAAAAAAAAAATTCTCCGATTCTGGTTTTCCAAAACACGAGAATTCCGGATAAAAAAAAAAAATTTCTCTGATTCTGGTTTTCCACAAGAAGAGAATTCTCGGATAAAAAAAAAAAAAAATTTCTCCGATTCTGGTTTTCCACAAAACGAGAATTCTCGGATAAAAAAAAAAAAAATTTCTCTGATTCTCGTTTTCCACAAAACGAGAATTCTCGGATGAAAAAAAAAAAAAAAATTTCTCCGATTCTCGTTTTCCACAAAACGACAATTCTCAGATAAAAAAAAAAAAAAAAATTTCTCCGATTCTGGTTTTCCACAAAACAAGCATTCTCGGATAAAAAAAAAAAAAAAATTTTCTCCGATTCTCGTTTTCCACAAAACGAGAATTCTCGGATAAAAAAAAAAAAAAAACATTTCTCCGATTCTGATTTTTCACAAAACGAGAATTCTCGGATAAAAAAAAAAAAAAAATTTCTCCGATTCTCGCTTTCCACAAAACGAGAATTCTCGGATACAAAAAAAAAAAAAAATTTCTCCGATTCTCGTTTTCCACAAAACGAGAATTCTCGGATAAAAAAAAAAAGAAAAAAATTTCTCCCATTCTCGTTTTCCACAAAACGAGAATTCTCGGATAAAAAAATAAAAATAAAAATTTCTCCGATTCTGGTTTTCCACAAAACGAGAATTCTCGGATAAAAAAAAAAAAAAAAAATTTCTCCGATTCTCGTTTTCCACAAAACGAGAATTCTCGGATAAAAAAAAAAAAAAAAAAAATTTCGGCGATTCTGATTTTTCACGAACGAGAATTCTCGGATAAAAAAAAAAAAAAAAAAATTTCTCCGATTCTCGTTTTCCACAAAACGAGAAGTCTCGGATAAAAAAAAAAAAAAAAAATTTCTCCGATTCTCGTTTTCCACAAAACGAGAATTCTCGTTCAAAAAAGAAAAAAAGAAAAAAATTTGTCCCATTCTCGTTTTCCACAAAACGAGAATTCTCCGATAAAAAAAAAAAAAAAAATTTCTCCGATTCTCGTTTTCCACAAAACGAGAATTCTCGGATAAAAAAAAAAAAAAAAATTTCTCCGATTCTCGTTTTCCACAAAACGAGAATTCTCGGAAAAAAAAAAAAAAAAAAAAATTTCTCCGATTCTGGTTTTCCACAAAACGAGAATTCTCGGAAAAAAAAAAAAAAAAATTTCTCCGATTCTCGTTTTCCGCAAAACGAGATTTCTCGGATAAAAAAAAAAAAAAAAATTTCTTAGATTCTGGTTTTCCACAAAACCAGAATTCTCGTTTAAAAAAAAAAAAAACAAAAAATTTCTCCGATTCTCGTTTTCCACAAAACGAGAATTCTCGGATAAAAAAAAAAAAATTTCTCCGATTCTGGATTTCAACAAAACGAGAATTCTCGGATAAAAGAAAAAAAAAAAATTTCTCCGATTCTCGTTTTCCACAAAACGAGAATACTCGGATAAAAAAAAAAAAATTTCTCCGATTCTGGTTTTCCACAAAACGAGGATTCTCGGTTAAAAAAAAAAAAAATTTCTCCGATTCTCGTTTTCCACAAAACGAGAATTCTCGGATAAAAAAAAAAAAAAAAAATTTCTCCGATTCCGGTTTTCCACAAAACGAGAATTCTCGGATAAAGAAAAAAAAAAAAATTTCTCCGATTCTCGTTTTCCGCAAAACGAGATTTCTCGGATAAAAAAAAAAAAAAATTTCTTAGATTCTGGTTTTCCACAAAACGAGAATTCTCGGATAAAAAAAAAAAAAAAAATTTCTCCGATTCTCGTTTTCCACAAAACGAGAATTCTCGGATAAAAAAAAAAAAAAAAAAATTTCTCCGATTCTGGTTTTCCAAAAAACGAGGATTCTCGGTTAACAAAAAAAAAAAAAAATTTCTCCGATTCTGGTTTTCAACAAAACGAGAATTCTCGGATAAAAAAAAAAAAAAAATTCTCCGATTCTCGTTTTCCACAAAACGAGAATACTCGGATAAAAAAAAAAAAAAAAAATTTCTCCGATTCTGGTTTTCCAAAACACGAGAATTCCGGATAAAAAAAAAAAATTTCTCTGATTCTGGTTTTCCACAAGAAGAGAATTCTCGGATAAAAAAAAAAAAAAAAAAAAAAATTCTCCGATTCTGGTTTTGCACAAAACGAGAATTCTCGGATAGAAAAAAAAAAAAAATTTCTCTGATTCTCGTTTTCCACAAAACGAGAATTCTCGGATGAAAAAAAAAAAAAAAAATTTCTCCGATTCTCGTTTTCCGCAAAACGAGAATTCTCGGATAAAAAAAAAAAAAAATTTCTCCGATTCTCGTTTTCCACAAAACGAGAATTCTCGCATAAAAAAAAAAAAAAAAAAAATTTCTCCGATTCTGGTTTTCCACAAAACGAGCATTCTCGGATAAAAAAAAAAAAAAATTTCTCCGATTCTCGTTTTCCACAAAACGAGAATTCTCGGATAAAAAAAAAAAAAAACATTTCTCCGATTCTGATTTTTCACAAAACGAGAATTCTCGGATAAAAAAAAAAAAAAAAAATTTCTCCGATTCTCGTTTTCCACAAAACGAGAATATTCGGATACAAAAAAAAAAAAAAATTTCTCCGATTCTCGTTTTCCACAAAACGAGAATTCTCGGATAAAAAAAAAAAAGAAAAAAATTTCTCCCATTCTCGTTTTCCACAAAACGAGAATTCTCGGATAAAAAAAAAAAAAAAAAATTTCTCCGATTCTGGTTTTCCACAAAACGAGAATTCTCGGATAAAAAAAAAAAAAAAATTTCTCCGATTCTCGTTTTCCACAAAACGAGAATTCTCGGATAAAAAAAAAAAAAAAAAAATTTCTCCGATTCTGATTTTTCACGAACGAGAATTCTCGGATAAAAAAAAAAAAAAAAAAATTTCTCCGATTCTGGTTTTCCACAAAACGAGAATTCTCGGATAAAAAAAAAAAAAAAAAAATTTCTCCGATTCTGGTTTTCCACAAAACGAGAATATTCGGATACAAAAAAAAAAAAAAAATTTCTCCGATTCTCGTTTTCCACAAAACGAGAATTCTCGGATAAAAAAAAAAAAGAAAAAAATTTCTCCCATTCTCGTTTTGCACAAAACGAGAATTCTCGGATAAAAAAAAAAAAAAAAAAATTTCTCCGATTCTGGTTTTCCACAAAACCAGATTTCTCGGATAAAAAAAAAAAAAAAATTTCTCCGATTCTCGTTTTCCACAAAACGAGAATTCTCGGATAAAAAAAAAAAAAAAAAAATTTCTTTGATTCTGATTTTTCACGAACGAGAATTCTCGGATAAAAAAAAAAAAAAAAAATTTCTCCGATTCTCGATTTCCACAAAACGGGAAGTCTCGGAAAAAAAAAAAAAAAAAAAATTTCTCCGATTCTGGTTTTCCACAAAACGAGAATTCTCGGAAAAAAAAAAAAAAAAATTTCTCCGATTCTCGTTTTCCGCAAAACGAGATTTCTCGGATAAAAAAAAAAAAAAAATTTCTTAGATTCTGGTTTTCCACAAAACCAGAATTCTCGGATAAAAAAAAAAAAAACAAAAAATTTCTCCGATTCTCGTTTTCCACAAAACGAGAATTCTCGGATAAAAAAAAAAAAAAAAATTTCTCCGATTCTGGATTTCAACAAAACGAGAATTCTCGGATAAAAGAAAAAAAAAAAAATTTCTCCGATTCTCGTTTTCCACAAAACGAGAATACTCGGATAAAAAAAAAAAAATTTCTCCGATTCTGGTTTTCCACAAAACGAGGATTCTCGGTTAAAAAAAAAAAAATTTCTCCGATTCTCGTTTTCCACAAAACGAGAATTCTCGGATAAAAAAAAAAAAAAAAAATTTCTCCGATTCCGGTTTTCCACAAAACGAGAATTCTCGGATAAAGAAAAAAAAAAAAAATTCTCCGATTCTCGTTTTCCGCAAAACGAGATTTCTCGGATAAAAAAAAAAAAAAAATTTCTTAGATTCTGGTTTTCCAGAAAAACGAGAATTCTCGGATAAAAAAAAAAAAAAAAAAAAATTTCTCCGATTCTCGTTTTCCACAAAACGAGAATTCTCGGATAAAAAAAAAAAAAAAAAAATTTCTCCGATTCTGGTTTTCAACAAAACGAGAATTCTCGGATAAAAGAAAAAAAAAAAATTTCTCCGATTCTCGTTTTCCACAAAACGAGAATACTCGGATAAAAAAAAAAAAATTTCTCCGATTCTGGTTTTCCACAAAACGAGGATTCTCGGTTAACAAAAAAAAAAAAAATTTCTCCGATTCTGGTTTTCAACAAAACGAGAATTATCGGATAAAAAAAAAAAAAAAATTTCTCCGATTCTCGTTTTCCACAAAACGAGAATACTCGGATAAAAAAAAAAAAAAAAAATTTCTCCGATTCTGGTTTTCCAAAACACGAGAATTCCGGATAAACAAAAAAAAAATTTCTCTGATTCTGGTTTTCCACAAGAAGAGAATTCTCGGATAAAAAAAAAAAAAAAAAAAATTCTCCGATTCTGGTTTTGCACAAAACGAGAATTCTCGGATAGAAAAAAAAAAAAAATTTCTCTGATTCTCGTTTTCCACAAAACGAGAATTCTCGGATGAAAAAAAAAAAAAAAAATTTCTCCGATTCTCGTTTTCCGCAAAACGAGAATTCTCGGATAAAAAAAAAAAAAAATTTCCCCGATTCTCGTTTTCCACAAAACGAGAATTCTCGCATAAAAAAAAAAAAAAAAAATTTTTCTCCGATTCTGGTTTTCCACAAAACGAGCATTCTCGGATAAAAAAAAAAAAAAAATTTCTCCGATTCTCGTTTTCCACAAAACGAGAATTCTCGGATAAAAAAAAAAAAAACATTTCTCCGATTCTGATTTTTCACAAAACGAGAATTCTCGGATAAAAAAAAAAAAAAAAAATTTCTCCGATTCTCGTTTTCCACAAAACGAGAATATTCGGATACAAAAAAAAAAAAAATTTCTCCGATTCTCGTTTTCCACAAAACGAGAATTCTCGGATAAAAAAAAAAAAGAAAAAAATTTCTCCCATTCTCGTTTTCCACAAAACGAGAATTCTCGGATAAAAAAAAAAAAAAAAAATTTCTCCGATTCTGGTTTTCGACAAAACGAGAATTCTCGGATAAAAAAAAAAAAAAAAATTTCTCCGATTCTCGTTTTCCACAAAACGAGAATTCTCGGATAAAAAAAAAAAAAAAAAAATTTCTCCGATTCTGATTTTTCACGAACGAGAATTCTCGGATAAAAAAAAAAAAAAAAAAATTTCTCCGATTCTCGTTTTCCACAAAACGAGAAGTCTCGGATAAAAAAAAAAAAAAAAAAAAGTTTCTCCGATTCTCGTTTTCCACAAAACGAGAATTCTCGGTTAAAAAAAAAAAAAGAAAAAAATTTGTCCCATTCTCGTTTTCCACAAAACGAGAATTCTCCGATAAAAAAAAAAAAAAAAAATTTCTCCGATTCTCGTTTTCCACAAAACGAGAATTCTCGGATAAAAAAAAAAAAAAAAATTTCTCCGATTCTCGTTTTCCACAAAACGAGAATTCTCGGATAAAAAAAAAAAAAAATTTCTCCGATTCTCGTTTTCCGCAAAACGAGATTTCTCGGATAAAAAACAAAAAAAAAAAATTTCTTAGATTCTGGTTTTCCACAAAACGAGAATTCTCGGATAAAAAAAAAAAAAAAAAAATTTCTCCGATTCTCGTTTTCCACAAAACGAGAATTCTCGGATAAAAAAAAAAAAAAAATTTCTCCGATTCTGGTTTTCCACAAAACGAGAATTCTCGGAAAAAAAAAAAAAAAAATTTCTCCGATTCTCGTTTTCCGCAAAACGAGATTTCTCGGATAAAAAACAAAAAAAAAAAATTTCTTAGATTCTGGTTTTCCACAAAACGAGAATTCTCGGATAAAAAAAAAAAAAAAAAAATTTCTCCGATTCTCGTTTTCCACAAAACGAGAATTCTCGGATAAAAAAAAAAAAAAAAATTTCTCCGATTCTGGTTTTCAACAAAACGAGAATTCCCGGATAAAAGAAAAAAAAAAAAAATTTCTCCGATTCTCGTTTTCCACAAAACGAGAATACTCGGATAAAAAAAAAAAAAAATTTCTCCGATTCTGGTTTTCCACAAAACGAGGATTCTCGGTTAAAAAAAAAAAAAAAAAAATTTCTCCGATTCTCGTTTTCCACAAAACGAGAATTCTCGGATAAAAAAAAAAAAAAAAAAAATTTCTCTGCTTCTCGTTTTCCACAAAACGAGAATCCTCGGATAAAAAAAAAAAAAAAAAATTTCTCCGATTCTGGTTTTCCACAAAACGACAATTCTCGGATTAAAAAAAAAAAAAAAAATTTCTCTGATTCCGTTTTTTTTAATGAAACGAGAATTCTCGGATAAAAAAAAAAAAATTTCTCTGATTCTCGTTTTCGACAAAACGAGAATTCTCGGATAAAAAAAAAAAAAAAAAATTTCTCCGATTCTCGTTTTCCGCAAAACGAGAATTCTCGCATAAAAAAAAAAAAATTTCTCTGATTCTCGTTTTCGGCAAAACGAGAATTCTCGGATAAAAAAAAAAAAAAAAAATTTCTCCGATTCTGGTTTTCCAAAACACGAGATATCCGGACCAAAAAAAAAAAAAATTTCTCCGATTCTCGTTTTCCACAAAACGAGAATTCTCGGATAAAAAAAAAAAAAAAATTTCTGCGATTCTGGTTTTCAACAAAACGAGAATTCTCGGATAAAAAAAAAAACAAAAAAAATTTCTCCGATTCTCGTTTTCCACAAAACGAGAATACTCGGATAAAAAAAAAAACAAAAAAAATTTCTCCGATTCTGGTTTTCCAAAACACGAGAATTCCGGATTAAAAAAAAAAAAATTTCTCTGATTCTGGTTTTCCACAAGAAGAGAATTCTCGGATAAAAAAAAAAAAAAAAATTTCTCCGATTCTGGTTTTCCACAAAACGAGAATTCTCGGATAAAAAAAAAAAAAAAATTTCTCTGATTCTCGTTTTCCACAAAACGAGAATTCTCTGATGAAAAAAAAAAAAAAAAAAATTTCTCCGATTCTCGTTTTCCGCAAAACGAGAATTCTCGGATAAAAAAAAAAAAAAATTTCTCCGATTCTCGTTTTCCACAAAACGAGAATTCTCGCATAAAAAAAAAAAAAAAAAATTTCTCCGATTCTGGTTTTCCACAAAACGAGAATTCTCGGATAAAAAAAAAAAAAAAAAAATTTCTCCGATTCTCGTTTTCCACAAAACGAGAATTGTCGGATAAAAAAAAAAAAAATATCTCCGATTCTGATTTTTCACAAAACGAGAATTCTCGGATAAAAAAAAAAAAAAAAAAATTTCTCCGATTCTCGTTTTCCACAAAACGAGAATTCTCGGATACAAAAAAAAAAAAAAAAATTTCTCCGATTCTCGTTTTCCACAAAACGAGAATTCTCGGATAAAAAAAAAAAAAAAAATTTCTCCGATTCTCGTTTTCCACAAAACGAGAATTCTCGGATACAAAAAAAAAAAGAAGAAATTTCTCCGATTCTCGTTTTCCACAAAACGAGAATTCTCGGAAAAAAAAAAAAAAAAAAAAATTTCTCCGATTCTGGTTTTGCACAAAACGAGAATTCTGGGATAAAAAAAAAAAAAAAAAATTTCTCCGATTCTCGTTTTCCAGAAAACGAGAATTCTCGGATAAAAAAAAAAAAAAAATTTCTCCGATTCTGGTTCTCAACAAAACGAGAATTCTCGGATAAAAAAAAAAAAAAATTTCTCTGATTCTGGTTTTCCACAAGAAGAGAATTCTCGGATAAAAAAAAAAAAGAAGAAATTTCTCCGATTCTCGTTTTCGACAAAACGAGAATTCTCGGAAAAAAAAAAAAAAAAAAATTTCTCCGATTCTGGTTTTCCACAGAACGAGAATTCTCGGATAAAAAAAAAAAAAAAAAAGTTCTCCGATTCTCGTTTTCCACAAAACGAGAATACTCGGATTAAAAAAAAAAAAAAAAATTTCTCCGATTCTGGTTTTCCAAAACACGAGAATTCCGGATAAAAAAAAAAAATTTCTCTGATTCTGGTTTTCCACAAGAAGAGAATTCTCGGATAAAAAAAAAAAAAAATTTCTCCGATTCTCGTTTTCCACAAAACGAGAATTCTCGGATACAAAAAAAAAAAAAAGAAATTTCTCCGATTCTCGTTTTCCACAAAACGAGAATTCTCGGATACAAAAAAAAAAAAAAAAATTTCTCCGATTCTGGTTTTCAACAAAACGAGAATTCTCGGATAAAAAAAAAAAAAAAAATTTCTCCGATTCTCGTTTTCCACAAAACGAGAATACTCGGATAAAAAAAAAAAATTTCTCCGATTCTGGTTTTCCAAAACACGAGAATTCCGGATAAAAAAAAAAAAAATTTCTCTGATTCTGGTTTTCCACAAGGAGAGAATTCTCGGATAAAAAAAAAAAAAAATTTCTCTGATTCTCGTTTTCCACAAAACGAGAATTCTCGGATGAAAAAAAAAAAAAAAAAATTTCTCCGATTCTCGTTTTCCGCAAAACGAGAATTCTCGGATAAAAAAAAAAAAAAATTTCTCCGATTCTCGTTTTCGACAAAACGAGAATTCTCGCATAAAAAAAAAAAAAAAAAAAAAAATTCTCCGATTCTGGTTTTCCACAAAACGAGAATTCTCGGATAAAAAAAAAAAAAAAAAATTTCTCCGATTCTCGTTTTCCACAAAACGGGAATTGTCGGATAAAAAAAAAAAAAAAATTTCTCCGATTCTCGTTTTCCACAAAACGAGAATTCTCGGATACAAAAAAAAAAAAAAGAAATTTCTCCGATTCTCGTTTTCCACAAAACGAGAATTCTCGGATACAAAAAAAAAAAAAAAAATTTCTCCGATTCTGGTTTTCAACAAAACGAGAATACTCGGATAAAAAAAAAAAATTTTTTTTCTCCGATTCTCGTTTTCCACAAAACGAGAATACTCGGATAAAAAAAAAAAAAAATTTCTCCGATTCTGGTTTTCCAAAACACGAGAATTCCGGATAAAAAAAAAAAAAATTTCTCTGATTCTGGTTTTCCACAAGGAGAGAATTCTCGGATAAAAAAAAAAAAAATTTCTCTGATTCTCGTTTTCCACAAAACGAGAATTCTCGGAAAAAAAAAAAAAAAAAAATTTCTCCGATTCTCGTTTTCCGCAAAACGAGAATTCTCGGATAAAAAAAAAAAAATTTCTCCGATTCTCGTTTTCCACAAAACGAGAATTCTCGCATAACAAAAAAAAAAAAAAAAAATTCTCCGATTCTGGTTTTCCACAAAACGAGCATTCTCGGATAAAAAAAAAAAAAAAAAATTTCTCCGATTCTCGTTTTCCACAAAACGAGAATTCTCGGATAAAAAAAAAAAAAAATTTCTCCGATTCTGATTTTTCACAAAACGAGAATTCTCGGATAAAAAAGAAAAAAAAAAAATTTCTCCGATTCTCGTTTTCCACAAAACGAGAATTCTCGGATACAAAAAAAAAAAAAATTTCTCCGATTCTCGTTTTCCACAAAACGAGAATTCTCGGAAAAAAAAAAAGAAAAAAATTTCTCCCATTCTCGTTTTCCACAAAACGAGAATTCTCGGATAAAAAAAAAAAAAAAAAATTTCTCCGATTCTGGTTTTCCACAAAACGAGAATTCTCGGATAAAAAAAAAAAAAAAAAAAAAATTTCTCCGATTCTCGATTTCCACAAAACGAGAATTCTCGGATAAAAAAGAAAAAAAAAATTTCTCCGATTCTGATTTTTGACAAAACAAATTCTCGGATAAAAAAAAAAAAAAAAAAATTTCTCCGATTCTCGTTTTCCACAAAACGAGAAGTCTCGGATAAAAAAAAAAAAGAAAAATTTCTCCGATTCTGGTTTTCCAAAACACGAGATATCCGGACCAAAAAAAAAAAAAATTTCTCCGATTCTCGTTTTCCACAAAACGAGAATTCTCGGATAAAAAAAAAAAAAAAAATTTCTGCGATTCTGGTTTTCAACAAAACGAGAATTCTCGGATAAAAAAAAAAACAAAAAAAATTTCTCCGATTCTCGTTTTCCACAAAACGAGAATACTCGGATAAAAAAAAAAACAAAAAAAATTTCTCCGATTCTGGTTTTCCAAAACACGAGAATTCCGGATTAAAAAAAAAAAAATTTCTCTGATTCTGGTTTTCCACAAGAAGAGAATTCTCGGATAAAAAAAAAAAAAAAAAAATTTCTCCGATTCTGGTTTTCCACAAAACGAGAATTCTCGGATAAAAAAAAAAAAAAATTTTCTCTGATTCTCGTTTTCCACAAAACGAGAATTCTCTGATGAAAAAAAAAAAAAAAAAATTTCTCCGATTCTCGTTTTCCGCAAAACGAGAATTCTCGGATAAAAAAAAAAAAAAATTTCTCCGATTCTCGTTTTCCACAAAACGAGAATTCTCGCATAAAAAAAAAAAAAAAAAATTTCTCCGATTCTGGTTTTCCACAAAACGAGAATTCTCGGATAAAAAAAAAAAAAAAAAAATTTCTCCGATTCTCGTTTTCCACAAAACGAGAATTGTCGGATAAAAAAAAAAAAATATCTCCGATTCTGATTTTTCACAAAACGAGAATTCTCGGATAAAAAAAAAAAAAAAAAAATTTCTCCGATTCTCGTTTTCCACAAAACGAGAATTCTCGGATACAAAAAAAAAAAAAAAAATTTCTCCGATTCTCGTTTTCCACAAAACGAGAATTCTCGGATAAAAAAAAAAAAAAAAATTTCTCCGATTCTCGTTTTCCACAAAACGAGAATTCTCGGATACAAAAAAAAAAAGAAGAAATTTCTCCGATTCTCGTTTTCCACAAAACGAGAATTCTCGGAAAAAAAAAAAAAAAAAAAAATTTCTCCGATTCTGGTTTTGCACAAAACGAGAATTCTGGGATAAAAAAAAAAAAAAAAATTTCTCCGATTCTCGTTTTCCAGAAAACGAGAATTCTCGGATAAAAAAAAAAAAAAAAATTTCTCCGATTCTGGTTTTCAACAAAACGAGAATTCTCGGATAAAAAAAAAAAAAAAATTTCTCTGATTCTGGTTTTCCACAAGAAGAGAATTCTCGGATAAAAAAAAAAAAGAAGAAATTTCTCCGATTCTCGTTTTCGACAAAACGAGAATTCTCGGAAAAAAAAAAAAAAAAAAATTTCTCCGATTCTGGTTTTCCACAGAACGAGAATTCTCGGATAAAAAAAAAAAAAAAAAGTTCTCCGATTCTCGTTTTCCACAAAACGAGAATACTCGGATTAAAAAAAAAAAAAAAAATTTCTCCGATTCTGGTTTTCCAAAACACGAGAATTCCGGATAAAAAAAAAAAATTTCTCTGATTCTGGTTTTCCACAAGAAGAGAATTCTCGGATAAAAAAAAAAAAAAATTTCTCCGATTCTCGTTTTCCACAAAACGAGAATTCTCGGATACAAAAAAAAAAAAAAGAAATTTCTCCGATTCTCGTTTTCCACAAAACGAGAATTCTCGGATACAAAAAAAAAAAAAAAATTTCTCCGATTCTGGTTTTCAACAAAACGAGAATTCTCGGATAAAAAAAAAAAAAAAAATTTCTCCGATTCTCGTTTTCCACAAAACGAGAATACTCGGATAAAAAAAAAAAAATTTCTCCGATTCTGGTTTTCCAAAACACGAGAATTCCGGATAAAAAAAAAAAAAAATTTCTCTGATTCTGGTTTTCCACAAGGAGAGAATTCTCGGATAAAAAAAAAAAAAATTTCTCTGATTCTCGTTTTCCACAAAACGAGAATTCTCGGATGAAAAAAAAAAAAAAAAAATTTCTCCGATTCTCGTTTTCCGCAAAACGAGAATTCTCGGATAAAAAAAAAAAAAAATTTCTCCGATTCTCGTTTTCGACAAAACGAGAATTCTCGCATAAAAAAAAAAAAAAAAAAAAAAAAATTCTCCGATTCTGGTTTTCCACAAAACGAGAATTCTCGGATAAAAAAAAAAAAAAAAATTTCTCCGATTCTCGTTTTCCACAAAACGGGAATTGTCGGATAAAAAAAAAAAAAAAAATTTCTCCGATTCTCGTTTTCCACAAAACGAGAATTCTCGGATACAAAAAAAAAAAAAAGAAATTTCTCCGATTCTCGTTTTCCACAAAACGAGAATTCTCGGATACAAAAAAAAAAAAAAAAATTTCTCCGATTCTGGTTTTCAACAAAACGAGAATACTCGGATAAAAAAAAAAATTTTTTTTTCTCCGATTCTCGTTTTCCACAAAACGAGAATACTCGGATAAAAAAAAAAAAAAATTTCTCCGATTCTGGTTTTCCAAAACACGAGAATTCCGGATAAAAAAAAAAAATTTCTCTGATTCTGGTTTTCCACAAGGAGAGAATTCTCGGATAAAAAAAAAAAAATTTCTCTGATTCTCGTTTTCCACAAAACGAGAATTCTCGGAAAAAAAAAAAAAAAAAAAATTTCTCCGATTCTCGTTTTCCGCAAAACGAGAATTCTCGGATAAAAAAAAAAAAAATTTCTCCGATTCTCGTTTTCCACAAAACGAGAATTCTCGCATAACAAAAAAAAAAAAAAAAAATTCTCCGATTCTGGTTTTCCACAAAACGAGCATTCTCGGATAAAAAAAAAAAAAAAAAATTTCTCCGATTCTCGTTTTCCACAAAACGAGAATTCTCGGATAAAAAAAAAAAAAAAATTTCTCCGATTCTGATTTTTCACAAAACGAGAATTCTCGGATAAAAAAGAAAAAAAAAAAATTTCTCCGATTCTCGTTTTCCACAAAACGAGAATTCTCGGATACAAAAAAAAAAAAAATTTCTCCGATTCTCGTTTTCCACAAAACGAGAATTCTCGGAAAAAAAAAAAGAAAAAAATTTCTCCCATTCTCGTTTTCCACAAAACGAGAATTCTCGGATAAAAAAAAAAAAAAAAATTTCTCCGATTCTGGTTTTCCACAAAACGAGAATTCTCGGATAAAAAAAAAAAAAAAAAAAAAATTTCTCCGATTCTCGATTTCCACAAAACGAGAATTCTCGGATAAAAAAGAAAAAAAAAATTTCTCCGATTCTGATTTTTGACAAAACAAATTCTCGGATAAAAAAAAAAAAAAAAAAATTTCTCCGATTCTCGTTTTCCACAAAACGAGAAGTCTCGGATAAAAAAAAAAAAAAAAATTTCTCCGATTCTCGTTTTCCACAAAACGAGAATTCTCGGATAAAAAAAAAAAAAGAAAAAAATTTGTCCCATTCTCGTTTTCCACAAAACGAGAATTCTCCGATAAAAAAAAAAAAAAAAAAATGTCTCCGATTCTGGTTTTCCACAAAACGAGAATCCTCGGATAGGAAAAAAAAAAAAAAAAAATTTCTCCGATTCTCGTTGTCCACAAAACGAGAATTCTCGGAAAAAAAAAAAAAAAAAATTTCTCCGATTCTGGTTTTCCACAAAAAGAGATTTCTCGGATAAAAAAAAAAAAAAAAATTTCTTAGATTCTGGTTTTCCACAAAACGAGAATTCTCGGATAAAAAAAAAAAAAAAAAAAAATTTCTCCGATTCTCGTTTTCCGCAAAAGGACATTTCTCGGATAAAAAAAAAAAAAAAATTTCTTAGATTCTGGTTTTCCAGAAAACGAGAATCCTCGGATAAAAAGAAAAAAAAAAAATTTCTCCGATTCTGGTTTTCCACAAAACGAAAATTCTCGGATTAAAAAAAAAAAAAAAAAATTTCTCTGATTCTGGTTTTCCATGAAACGAGAATTCTC
This sequence comes from Eutreptiella sp. 'Long Island Sound 2002', assembly GCA_964036045.1. Classification (NCBI taxonomy): domain Eukaryota; phylum Euglenozoa; class Euglenophyceae; order Eutreptiales; family Eutreptiaceae; genus Eutreptiella; species Eutreptiella sp. 'Long Island Sound 2002'. Next base: position 13,536,038 of record OZ038403.1, read on the forward strand.
GGATAAAAAAAAAAAAAAAAAATTTCTCCGATTCTCGTTTTCAACAAAACGAGAATACTCGGATAAAAAAAAAAAAAAAATTCTCTCATTCTGGTTTTCCAAAACACGAGAATTCCGGATAAAAAAAAAAAAAAATTTCTCTGATTCTGGTTTTCCACAAGAAGAGAATTCTCGGATAAAAAAAAAAAAAAAATTTCTCCGATTCTGGTTTTCCACAAAACGAGAATTCTCGGATAAAAAAAAAAAATTTCTCTGATTCTCGTTTTCCAGAAAACGAGAATTCTCGGATGAAAAAAAAAAAAAAAAATTTCTCCGATTCTCGTTTTCCACAAAACGAGAATTCTCAGATAAAAAAAAAAAAAAAAAATTTCTCCGATTCTGGTTTTCCACAAAACAAGCATTCTCGGAAAAAAAAAAAAAAAAATTTCTCCGATTCTCGTTTTCCACAAAACGAGAATTCTCGGATAAAAAAAAAAAAAAAACATTTCTCCGATTCTGATTTTTCACAAAACGAGAATTCTCGGATAAAAAAAAAAAAAAAATTTCTCCGATTCTCGCTTTCCACAAAACGAGAATTTTCGGATACAAAAAAAAAAAAATTTCTCCGATTCTCGTTTTCCACAAAACGAGAATTCTCGGATAAAAAAAAAAAGAAAAAAATTTCTCCGATTCTCGTTTTCCACAAAACGAGAATTCTCGGGTAAAAAAGAAAAAAAGAAAAAAATTTGTCCCATTCTCGTTTTCCACAAAACGAGAATTCTCCGATAAAAAAAAAAAAAAATTTCTCCGATTCTCGTTTTCCACAAAACGAGAATTCTTGGATAAAAAAAAAAAAAAAAAATTTCTCCGATTCTCGTTTTCCACAAAACGAGAATTCTCGGAAAAAAAAAAAAAAAAAAAATTTCTCCGATTCTGGTTTTCCACAAAACGAGAATTTTCGGAAAAAAAAAAAAAAAAATTTCTCCGATTCTCGTTTTCCGCAAAACGAGATTTCTCGGATAAAAAAAAAAAATAAAAATTTCTTAGATTCTGGTTTTCCACAAAACCAGAATTCTCGGATAAAAAAAAAAAAAAACAAAAAATTTCTCCGATTCTCGTTTTCCACAAAACGAGAATTCTCGGATAAAAAAAAAAAAAAATTTCTCCGATTCTGGATTTCAACAAAACGAGAATTCTCGGATAAAAGGAAAAAAAAAAAAAATTTCTCCGATTCTCGTTTTCCACAAAACGAGAATACTCGGATAAAAAAAAAAAAATTTCTCCGATTCTGGTTTTCCACAAAACGAGGATTCTCGGTTAAAAAAAAAAAAAATTTCTCCGATTCTCGTTTTCCACAAAACGAGAACTCTCGGATAAAAAAAAAAAAAAAAAAAAATTTCTCCGATTCCGGTTTTCCACAAAACGAGAATTCTCGGATAAAGAAAAAAAAAAAAATTTCTCCGATTCTCGCTTTCCACAAAACGAGAATTCTCGGATAAAAAAAAAAAAAAAAAAATTCTCCGATTCTCGTTTTCCACAAAACGAGAATTCTCGGAAAAAAAAAAAAGAAAAAAATTTCTCCCATTCTCGTTTTCCACAAAACGAGAATTCTCGGATAAAAAAAAAAAAAAAAGATTTCTCCGATTCTGGTTTTCCACAAAACGAGAATTCTCGGATAAAAAAAAAAAAAAAAAAATTTCTCCGATTCTCGATTTCCACAAAACGAGAATTCTCGGATAAAAAAGAAAAAAAAAAATTTCTCCGATTCTGATTTTTCACAAAACAAATTCTCGGATAAAAAAAAAAAAAAAAAATTTCTCCGATTCTGGTTTTCCACAAAACGAGAATCCTCGGATAGGAAAAAAAAAAAAAAAAATTTCTCCGATTCTCGTTGTCCACAAAACGAGAATTCTCGGAAAAAAAAAAAAAAAAAAAATTTCTCCGATTCTGGTTTTCCACAAAAAGAGATTTCTCGGATAAAAAAAAAAAAAAAATTTCTTAGATTCTGGTTTTCCACAAAACGAGAATTCTCGGATAAAAAAAAAAAAAAAAAATTTCTCCGATTCTCGTTTTCCGCAAAAGGAGATTTCTCGGATAAAAAAAAAAAAAAAAAATTTCTTAGATTCTGGTTTTCCAGAAAACGAGAATCCTCGGATAAAAAGAAAAAAAAAAATTTCTCCGATTCTGGTTTTCCACAAAACGACAATTCTCGGATTAAAAAAAAAAAAAAAATTTTCTCTGATTCTGGTTTTCCATGAAACGAGAATTCTCGGATAAAAAAAAAAAAAAAATTTCTCCGATTCTCGTTTTCCAGAAAACGAGAATTCTCGGATAAAAAAAAAAAAAAAAAATTTCTCCGATTCTGGTTTTCAACAAAACGAGAATTCTCGGATAAAAAAAAAAAAAAAAAATTTCTCCGATTCTCGTTTTCAACAAAACGAGAATACTCGGATAAAAAAAAAAAAAAAATTCTCCGATTCTGGTTTTCCAAAACACGAGAATTCTGGATAAAAAAAAAAAGAAATTTCTCTGATTCTGGTTTTCCACAAGAAGAGAATTCTCGGATAAAAAAAAAAAAAAAATTTCTCCGATTCTGGTTTTCCACAAAACGAGAATTCTCGGATAAAAAAAAAAAAAAATTTCTCTGATTCTCGTTTTCCACAAAACGAGAATTCTCGGATGAAAAAAAAAAAAAAAAATTTCTCCGATTCTCGTTTTCCACAAAACGAGAATTCTCAGATAAAAAAAAAAAAAAAATTTCTCCGATTCTGGTTTTCCACAAAACAAGCATTCTCGGATAAAAAAAAAAGAAAAATTTCTCCGATTCTCGTTTTCCACAAAACGAGAATTCTCGGATAAAAAAAAAAAAAAAAATTTCTCCGATTCTGGTTTTCAACAAAACGAGAATTCCCGGATAAAAGAAAAAAAAAAAAAATTTCTCCGATTCTCGTTTTCCACAAAACGAGAATACTCGGATAAAAAAAAAAAAAATTTCTCCGATTCTGGTTTTCCACAAAACGAGGATTCTCGGTTAAAAAAAAAAAAAAAAAAAATTTCTCCGATTCTCGTTTTCCACAAAACGAGAATTCTCGGATAAAAAAAAAAAAAAAAAATTTCTCCGCTTCTCGTTTTCCAGAAAAAAGAGAATCCTCGGATAAAAAAAAAAAAAAAAAATTTCTCCGATTCTGGTTTTCCACAAAACGACAATTCTCGGATTAAAAAAAAAAAAAAAAAATTTCTCTGATTCCGTTTTTTTTAATGAAACGAGAATTCTCGGATAAAAAAAAAAAAAATTTCTCTGATTCTCGTTTTCGACAAAACGAGAATTCTCGGATAAAAAAAAAAAAAAAAAAATTTCTCCGATTCTCGTTTTCCGCAAAACGAGAATTCTTGCATAAAAAAAAAAAAAATTTCTCTGATTCTCGTTTTCGGCAAAACGAGAATTCTCGGATAAAAAAAAAAAAAAAAAAATTTCTCCGATTCTGGTTTTCCAAAACACGAGAATTCCGGACCAAAAAAAAAAAAAAATTTCTCCGATTCTCGTTTTCCACAAAACGAGAATTCTCGGATAAAAAAAAAAAAAAAATTTCTGCGATTCTGGTTTTCAACAAAACGAGAATTCTCGGATAAAAAAAAAACCAAAAAAAATTTCTCCGATTCTCGTTTTCCACAAAACGAGAATACTCGGATAAAAAAAAAAACAAAAAAAATTTCTCCGATTCTGGTTTTCCAAAACACGAGAATTCCGGATTAAAAAAAAAAAAATTTCTCTGATTCTGGTTTTCCACAAGAAGAGAATTCTCGGATAAAAAAAAAAAAAAAAAATTTCTCCGATTCTGGTTTTCCACAAAACGAGAATTCTCGGATAAAAAAAAAAAAAAATTTCTCTGATTCTCGTTTTCCACAAAACGAGAATTCTCTGATGAAAAAAAAAAAAAAAAAAATTTCACCGATTCTCGTTTTCCGCAAAACGAGAATTCTCGGATAAAAAAAAAAAAAAAAAATTTCTCCGATTCTCGTTTTCCACAAAACGAGAATTGTCGGATAAAAAAAAAAAAAAAATATCTCCGATTCTGATTTTTCACAAAACGAGAATTCTCGGATAAAAAAAAAAAAAAAAAATTTCTCCGATTCTCGTTTTCCACAAAACGAGAATTCTCGGATACAAAAAAAAAAAAAAAAATTTCTCCGATTCTCGTTTTCCACAAAACGAGAATTCTCGGAAAAAAAAAAAAAAAAAAAATTTCTCCGATTCTGGTTTTCCACAAAACGAGAATTTTCGGAAAAAAAAAAAAAAAAAATTTCTCCGATTCTCGTTTTCCGCAAAACGAGATTTCTCGGATAAAAAAAAAAAATAAAAATTTCTTAGATTCTGGTTTTCCACAAAACCAGAATTCTCGGATAAAAAAAAAAAAAAACAAAAAATTTCTCCGATTCTCGTTTTCCACAAAACGAGGATTCTCGGTTAAAAAAAAAAAAAATTTCTCCGATTCTCGTTTTCCACAAAACGAGAATTCTCGGATAAAAAAAAAAAAAAAAAAAATTTCTCCGATTCCGGTTTTCCACAAAACGAGAATTCTCGGATAAAGAAAAAAAAAAAATTTCTCCGATTCTCGTTTTCCACAAAACGAGAATTCTCGGATAAAAAAAAAAAAAAAAATTTCTCCGATTCTCGTTTTCCACAAAACGAGAATTCTCGGAAAAAAAAAAAAGAAAAAAATTTCTCCCATTCTCGTTTTCCACAAAACGAGAATTCTCGGATAAAAAAAAAAAAAAAATTTCTCCGATTCTGGTTTTCCACAAAACGAGAATTCTCGGATAAAAAAAAAAAAAAAAAAAAAATTTCTCCGATTCTCGGCTTCCACAAAACGAGAATTCTCGGATAAAAAAGAAAAAAAAAAATTTCTCCGATTCTGATTTTTCACAAAACAAATTCTCGGATAAAAAAAAAAAAAAAAAATTTCTCCGATTCTCGTTTTCCACAAAACGAGAAGTCTCGGATAAAAAAAAAAAAAGAAAAAAATTTGTCCCATTCTCGTTTTCCACAAAACGAGAATTCTCCGATAAAAAAAAAAAAAAAAAATGTCTCCGATTCTGGTTTTCCACAAAACGAGAATCCTCGGATAGGAAAAAAAAAAAAAAAAAATTTCTCCGATTCTCGTTGTCCACAAAACGAGAATTCTCGGAAAAAAAAAAAAAAAAAAATTTCTCCGATTCTGGTTTTCCACAAAAAGAGATTTCTCGGATAAAAAAAAAAAAAAAAATTTCTTAGATTCTGGTTTTCCACAAAACGAGAATTCTCGGATAAAAAAAAAAAAAAAAAAAATTTCTCCGATTCTCGTTTTCCGCAAAAGGAGATTTCTCGGATAAAAAAAAAAAAAAAAAATTTCTTAGATTCTGGTTTTCCAGAAAACGAGAATCCTCGGATAAAAAGAAAAAAAAATTTCTCCGATTCTGGTTTTCCACAAAACGACAATTCTCGGATTAAAAAAAAAAAAAAAAAATTTTCTCCGATTCTGGTTTTCCATGAAACGAGAATTTTCGGATAAAAAAAAAAAAAAAAATTTCTCCGATTCTGGTTTTCAACAAAACGAGAATTCTCGGATAAAAAAAAAAAAAAAAAAATTTCTCCGATTCTCGTTTTCAACAAAACGAGAATACTCGGATAAAAAAAAAAAAAAAATTCTCCGATTCTGGTTTTCCAAAACACGAGAATTCCGGATAAAAAAAAAAAGAAATTTCTCTGATTCTGGTTTTCCACAAGAAGAGAATTCTCGGATAAAAAAAAAAAAAATTTCTCCGATTCTGGTTTTCCACAAAACGAGAATTCTCGGATAAAAAAAAAAAAAAATTTCTCTGATTCTCGTTTTCCACAAAACGAGAATTCTCGGATGAAAAAAAAAAAAAAAAAATTTCTCCGATTCTCGTTTTCCACAAAACGAGAATTCTCAGATAAAAAAAAAAAAAAAATTTCTCCGATTCTGGTTTTCCACAAAACAAGCATCCTCGGATAAAAAAAAAAAAAAAATTTCTCCGATTCTCGTTTTCCACAAAACGAGAATTCTCGGATAAAAAAAAAAAAAAAAAATTTCTCCGATTCTGGTTTTCAACAAAACGAGAATTCCCGGATAAAAGAAAAAAAAAAAAAAATTTCTCCGATTCTCGTTTTCCACAAAACGAGAATACTCGGATAAAAAAAAAAAAAAATTTCTCCGATTCTGGTTTTCCACAAAACGAGGATTCTCGGTTAAAAAAAAAAAAAAAAAATTTCTCGGATTCTCGTTTTCCACAAAACGAGAATTCTCGGATAAAAAAAAAAAAAAAAAAATTTCTCCGCTTCTCGTTTTCCACAAAACGAGAATCCTCGGATAAAAAAAAAAAAAAAAATTTCTCCGATTCTGGTTTTCCACAAAACGACAATTCTCGGATTAAAAAAAAAAAAAAAAAATTTCTCTGATTCCGTTTTTTTTAATGAAACGAGAATTCTCGGATAAAAAAAAAAAAATTTCTCTGATTCTCGTTTTCGACAAAACGAGAATTCTCGGATAAAAAAAAAAAAAAAAAAATTTCTCCGATTCTCGTTTTCCGCAAAACGAAAATTCTCGCATAAAAAAAAAAAAAAATTTCTCTGATTCTCGTTTTCGGCAAAACGAGAATTCTCGGATAAAAAAAAAAAAAAAAAATTTCTCCGATTCTGGTTTTCCAAAACACGAGAATTCCGGACCAAAAAAAAAAAAAATTTCTCCGATTCTCGTTTTCCACAAAACGAGAATTCTCGGATAAAAAAAAAAAAAAAAATTTCTGCGATTCTGGTTTTCAACAAAACGAGAATTCTCGGATAAAAAAAAAAACAAAAAAAATTTCTCCGATTCTCGTTTTCCACAAAACGAGAATACTCGGATAAAAAAAAAACAAAAAAAATTTCTCCGATTCTGGTTTTCCAAAACACGAGAATTCCGGATTAAAAAAAAAAAATTTCTCTGATTCTGGTTTTCCACAAGAAGAGAATTCTCGGATAAAAAAAAAAAAAAAAAAATTTCTCCGATTCTGGTTTTCCACAAAACGAGAATTCTCGGATAAAAAAAAAAAAAAAATTTCTCTGATTCTCGTTTTCCAGAAAACGAGAATTCTCGGATAAAAAAAAAAAAAAAAAATTTCTCCGATTCTGGTTTTCAACAAAACGAGAATTCTCGGATAAAAAAAAAAAAAAAAAATTTCTCCGATTCTCGTTTTCAACAAAACGAGAATACTCGGATAAAAAAAAAAAAAAAAATTCTCCGATTCTGGTTTTCCAAAACACGAGAATTCCGGATAAAAAAAAAAAGAAATTTCTCTGATTCTGGTTTTCCACAAGAAGAGAATTCTCGGATAAAAAAAAAAAAAATTTCTCCGATTCTGGTTTTCCACAAAACGAGAATTCTCGGATAAAAAAAAAAAAAAATTTCTCTGATTCTCGTTTTCCACAAAACGAGAATTCTCGGATGAAAAAAAAAAAAAAAAATTTCTCCGATTCTCGTTTTCCACAAAACGAGAATTCTCAGATAAAAAAAAAAAAAAAATTTCTCCGATTCTGGTTTTCCACAAAACAAGCATTCTCGGATAAAAAAAAAAAAAAAATTTCTCCGATTCTCGTTTTCCACAAAACGAGAATTCTCGGATAAAAAAAAAAAAAAAAAAATTTCTCCGATTCTGGTTTTCAACAAAACGAGAATTCCCGGATAAAAGAAAAAAAAAAAAAAATTTCTCCGATTCTCGTTTTCCACAAAACGAGAATACTCGGATAAAAAAATAAAAAAATTTCTCCGATTCTGGTTTTCCACAAAACGAGGATTCTCGGTTAAAAAAAAAAAAAAAAATTTCTCCGATTCTCGTTTTCCACAAAACGAGAATTCTCGGATAAAAAAAAAAAAAAAAATTTCTCCGCTTCTCGTTTTCCACAAAACGAGAATCCTCGGATAAAAAAAAAAAAAAAATTTCTCCGATTCTGGTTTTCCACAAAACGACAATTCTCGGATTAAAAAAAAAAAAAAAAAATTTCTCTGATTCCGTTTTTTTTAATGAAACGAGAATTCTCGGATAAAAAAAAAAAAAATTTCTCTGATTCTCGTTTTCGACAAAACGAGAATTCTCGGATAAAAAGAAAAAAAAAAAATTTCTCCGATTCTCGTTTTCCGCAAAACGAGAATTCTCGCATAAAAAAAAAAAAAAATTTCTCTGATTCTCGTTTTCGGCAAAACGAGAATTCTCGGATAAAAAAAAAAAAAAAAAATTTCTCCGATTCTGGTTTTCCAAAACACGAGAATTCCGGACCAAAAAAAAAAAAAAATTTCTCCGATTCTCGTTTTCCACAAAACGAGAATTCTCGGATAAAAAAAAAAAAAAAAATTTCTGCGATTCTGGTTTTCAACAAAACGAGAATTCTCGGATAAAAAAAAAAACAAAAAAAATTTCTCCGATTCTCGTTTTCCACAAAACGAGAATACTCGGATAAAAAAAAAACAAAAAAAATTTCTCCGATTCTGGTTTTCCAAAACACGAGAATTCCGGATTAAAAAAAAAAAATTTTCTCTGATTCTGGTTTTCCACAAGAAGAGAATTCTCGGATAAAAAAAAAAAAAAAATTTCTCCGATTCTGGTTTTCCACAAAACGAGAATTCTCGGATAAAAAAAAAAAAAAATTTCTCTGATTCTCGTTTTCCACAAAACGAGAATTCTCTGATGAAAAAAAAAAAAAAAAATTTCTCCGATTCTCGTTTTCCGCAAAACGAGAATTCTCGGATAAAAAAAAAATTTTTTTTCTCCGATTCTCGTTTTCCACAAAACGAGAATTCTCGCATAAAAAAAAAAAAAAAAATTTCTCCGATTCTGGTTTTCCACAAAACGAGAATTCTCGGATAAAAAAAAAAAAAAATTTCTCTGATTCTCGTTTTCCACAAAACGAGAATTCTCGGATGAAAAAAAAAAAAAAAAAATTTCTCCGATTCTCGTTTTCCACAAAACGAGAATTCTCAGATAAAAAAAAAAAAAAATTTCTCCGATTCTGGTTTTCCACAAAACAAGCATTCTCGGATAAAAAAAAAAAAAAAATTTCTCCGATTCTCGTTTTCCACAAAACGAGAATTCTCGGATAAAAAAAAAAAAAAAAAAATTTCTCCGATTCTGGTTTTCAACAAAACGAGAATTCCCGGATAAAAGAAAAAAAAAAAAAAATTTCTCCGATTCTCGTTTTCCACAAAACGAGAATACTCGGATAAAAAAATAAAAAAATTTCTCCGATTCTGGTTTTCCACAAAACGAGGATTCTCGGTTAAAAAAAAAAAAAAAAAAATTTCTCCGATTCTCGTTTTCCACAAAACGAGAATTCTCGGATAAAAAAAAAAAAAAAATTTCTCCGCTTCTCGTTTTCCACAAAACGAGAATCCTCGGATAAAAAAAAAAAAAAAATTTCTCCGATTCTGGTTTTCCACAAAACGACAATTCTCGGATTAAAAAAAAAAAAAAAAATTTCTCTGATTCCGTTTTTTTTAATGAAACGAGAATTCTCGGATAAAAAAAAAAAAAATTTCTCTGATTCTCGTTTTCGACAAAACGAGAATTCTCGGATAAAAAGAAAAAAAAAAAAATTTCTCCGATTCTCGTTTTCCGCAAAACGAGAATTCTCGCATAAAAAAAAAAAAAATTTCTCTGATTCTCGTTTTCGGCAAAACGAGAATTCTCGGATAAAAAGAAAAAAAAAAAAATTTCTCCGATTCTGGTTTTCCAAAACACGAGAATTCCGGACCAAAAAAAAAAAAAATTTCTCCGATTCTCGTTTTCCACAAAACGAGAATTCTCGGATAAAAAAAAAAAAAAAAAATTTCTGCGATTCTGGTTTTCAACAAAACGAGAATTCTCGGATAAAAAAAAAAACAAAAACAATTTCTCCGATTCTCGTTTTCCACAAAACGAGAATACTCGGATAAAAAAAAAACAAAAAAAATTTCTCCGATTCTGGTTTTCCAAAACACGAGAATTCCGGATTAAAAAAAAAAAAATTTCTCTGATTCTGGTTTTCCACAAGAAGAGAATTCTCGGATAAAAAAAAAAAAAAAAAATTTCTCCGATTCTGGTTTTCCACAAAACGAGAATTCTCGGATAAAAAAAAAAAAAAAATTTCTCTGATTCTCGTTTTCCACAAAACGAGAATTCTCTGATGAAAAAAAAAAAAAAAAAAATTTCTCCGATTCTCGTTTTCCGCAAAACGAGAATTCTCGGATAAAAAAAAATTTTTTTTTCTCCGATTCTCGTTTTCCACAAAACGAGAATTCTCGCATAAAAAAAAAAAAAAAAATTTCTCCGATTCTGGTTTTCCACAAAACGAGAATTCTCGGATAAAAAAAAAAAAAAATTTCTCTGATTCTCGTTTTCCACAAAACGAGAATTCTCGGATGAAAAAAAAAAAAAAAAAATTTCTCCGATTCTCGTTTTCCACAAAACGAGAATTCTCAGATAAAAAAAAAAAAAAAATTTCTCCGATTCTGGTTTTCCACAAAACAAGCATTCTCGGATAAAAAAAAAAAAAAATTTCTCCGATTCTCGTTTTCCACAAAACGAGAATTCTCGGATAAAAAAAAAAAAAAAAAATTTCTCCGATTCTGGTTTTCAACAAAACGAGAATTCCCGGATAAAAGAAAAAAAAAAAAAAATTTCTCCGATTCTCGTTTTCCACAAAACGAGAATACTCGGATAAAAAAAAAAAAAAATTTCTCCGATTCTGGTTTTCCACAAAACGAGGATTCTCGGTTAAAAAAAAAAAAAAAAATTTCTCCGATTCTCGTTTTCCACAAAACGAGAATTCTCGGATAAAAAAAAAAAAAAAAATTTCTCCGCTTCTCGTTTTCCACAAAACGAGAATCCTCGGATAAAAAAAAAAAAAAATTTCTCCGATTCTGGTTTTCCACAAAACGACAATTCTCGGATTAAAAAAAAAAAAAAAAAATTTCTCTGATTCCGTTTTTTTTAATGAAACGAGAATTCTCGGATAAAAAAAAAAAAAATTTCTCTGATTCTCGTTTTCGACAAAACGAGAATTCTCGGATAAAAAAAAAAAAAAAAAATTTCTCCGATTCTCGTTTTCCGCAAAACGAGAATTCTCGCATAAAAAAAAAAAAAAATTTCTCTGATTCTCGTTTTCGGCAAAACGAGAATTCTCGGATAAAAAAAAAAAAAAAAAATTTCTCCGATTCTGGTTTTCCAAAACACGAGAATTCCGGACCAAAAAAAAAAAAAAATTTCTCCGATTCTCGTTTTCCACAAAACGAGAATTCTCGGATAAAAAAAAAAAAAAAAATTTCTGCGATTCTGGTTTTCAACAAAACGAGAATTCTCGGATAAAAAAAAAAACAAAAAAAATTTCTCCGATTCTCGTTTTCCACAAAACGAGAATACTCGGATAAAAAAAAAACAAAAAAAATTTCTCCGATTCTGGTTTTCCAAAACACGAGAATTCCGGATTAAAAAAAAAAAAATTTCTCTGATTCTGGTTTTCCACAAGAAGAGAATTCTCGGATAAAAAAAAAAAAAAAAATTTCTCCGATTCTGGTTTTCCACAAAACGAGAATTCTCGGATAAAAAAAAAAAAAAAATTTCTCTGATTCTCGTTTTCCACAAAACGAGAATTCTCTGATGAAAAAAAAAAAAAAAAAAATTTCTCCGATTCTCGTTTTCCGCAAAACGAGAATTCTCGGATAAAAAAAAAATTTTTTTCTCCGATTCTCGTTTTCCACAAAACGAGAATTCTCGCATAAAAAAAAAAAAAAAAAATTTCTCCGATTCTGGTTTTCCACAAAACGAGAATTCTCGGATAAAAAAAAAAAAAAAAAATTTCTCCGATTCTCGTTTTCCACAAAACGAGAATTGTCGGATAAAAAAAAAAAAAAAATATCTCCGATTCTGATTTTTCACAAAACGAGAATTCTCGGATAAAAAAAAAAAAAAAAATTTCTCCGATTCTCGTTTTCCACAAAACGAGAATTCTCGGATACAAAAAAAAAAAAAAAAATTTCTCCGATTCTCGTTTTCCACAAAACGATAATTCTCGGATAAAAAAAAAAAAAAAAATTTCTCCGATTCTCGTTTTCCACAAAACGAGAATTCTCGGATACAAAAAAAAAAAGAAGAAATTTCTCCGATTCTCGTTTTCCACAAAACGAGAATTCTCGGAAAAAAAAAAAAAAAAAATTTCTCCGATTCTGGTTTTGCACAAAACGAGAATTCTCGGATAAAAAAAAAAAAAAAAATTTCTCCGATTCTCGTTTTCCAGAAAACGAGAATTCTCGGATAAAAAAAAAAAAAAAAATTTCTCCGATTCTGGTTTTCAACAAAACGAGAATTCTCGGATAAAAAAAAAAAAAAAATTTCTCTGATTCTGGTTTTCCACAAGAAGAGAATTCTCGGATAAAAAAAAAAAAGAAGAAATTTCTCCGATTCTCGTTTTCGACAAAACGAGAATTCTCGGAAAAAAAAAAAAAAAAAATTTCTCCGATTCTGGTTTTCCACAGAACGAGAATTCTCGGATAAAAAAAAAAAAAAAAAAAGTTCTCCGATTCTCGTTTTCCACAAAACGAGAATACTCGGATTAAAAAAAAAAAAAAAAAATTTCTCCGATTCTGGTTTTCCAAAACACGAGAATTCCGGATAAAAAAAAAAAATTTCTCTGATTCTGGTTTTCCACAAGAAGAGAATTCTCGGATAAAAAAAAAAAAAAATTTCTCCGATTCTCGTTTTCCACAAAACGAGAATTCTCGGATACAAAAAAAAAAAAAAGAAATTTCTCCGATTCTCGTTTTCCACAAAACGAGAATTCTCGGATACAAAAAAAAAAAAAAAATTTCTCCGATTCTGGTTTTCAACAAAACGAGAATTCTCGGATAAAAAAAAAAAAAAAAATTTCTCCGATTCTCGTTTTCCACAAAACGAGAATACTCGGATAAAAAAAAAAAAAAATTTCTCCGATTCTGGTTTTCCAAAACACGAGAATTCCGGATAAAAAAAAAAAATTTCTCTGATTCTGGTTTTCCACAAGGAGAGAATTCTCGGATAAAAAAAAAAAAAAATTTCTCTGATTCTCGTTTTCCACAAAACGAGAATTCTCGGATGAAAAAAAAAAAAAAAAAATTTCTCCGATTCTCGTTTTCCGCAAAACGAGAATTCTCGGATAAAAAAAAAAAAAAATTTCTCCGATTCTCGTTTTCGACAAAACGAGAATTCTCGCATAAAAAAAAAAAAAAAAAAAAAATTCTCCGATTCTGGTTTTCCACAAAACGAGAATTCTCGGATAAAAAAAAAAAAAAAAAATTTCTCCGATTCTCGTTTTCCACAAAACGGGAATTGTCGGATAAAAAAAAAAAAAAAATATCTCCGATTCTGATTTTTCACAAAACGAGAATTCTCGGATAAAAAAAAAAAAAAAAATTTCTCCGATTCTCGTTTTCCACAAAACGAGAATTCTCGGAAACAAAAAAAAAAAAAAAAATTTCTCCGATTCTCGTTTTCCACAAAACGAGAATTCTCGGATAAAAAAAAAAAAAAAAAATTTCTCCGATTCTCGTTTTCCACAAAACGAGAATTCTCGGATACAAAAAAAAAAAGAAGAAATTTCTCCGATTCTCGTTTTCCACAAAACGAGAATTCTCGGAAAAAAAAAAAAAAAATTTCTCCGATTCTGGTTTTCCACAAAACGAGAATTCTCGGATAAAAAAAAAAAAAAAAAATTTCTCCGATTCCCGTTTTCCAGAAAACGAGAATTCTCGGATAAAAAAAAAAAAAAAAAATTTCTCCGATTCTGGGTTTCAACAAAACGAGAATTCTCGGATAAAAAAAAAAAAAAAATTTCTCCGATTCTGGTTTTCCAAAACATGAGAACTCCGGATTAAAAAAAAAAAGATTTCTCTGATTCTGGTTTTCCACAAGAAGAGAATTCTCGGATAAAAAAAAAAAAAAATTTCTCCGATTCTCGTTTTCCACAAAACGAGAATTCTCGGATACAAAAAAAAAAAAAAGAAATTTCTCCGATTCTCGTTTTCCACAAAACGAGAATTCTCGGATACAAAAAAAAAAAAAAATTTCTCCGATTCTGGTTTTCAACAAAACGAGAATTCTCGGATAAAAAAAAAAAAATTTTTTTTCTCCGATTCTCGTTTTCCACAAAACGAGAATACTCGGATAAAAAAAAAAAAAAATTTCTCCGATTCTGGTTTTCCAAAACACGAGAATTCCGGATAAAAAAAAAAAAAATTTCTCTGATTCTGGTTTTCCACAAGGAGAGAATTCTCGGATAAAAAAAAAAAATATTTCTCCGATTCTGGTTTTCCACAAAACGAGAATTCTCGGAAAAAAAAAAAAAAAAAATTTCTCCGATTCTCGTTTTCCGCAAAACGAGATTTCTCGGATAAAAAAAAAAAAAAAAATTTCTTCGCTTCTGGTTTTCCAAAAAACGAGAATTCTCGGATAAAAAAAAAAAAAAAAAATTTCTGCGATTCTGGTTTTCAACAAAACGAGAATACTCGGATTCAAAAAAAAAAAAAAAAATTTCTCCGATTCTGGTTTTCCAAAACACGAGAATTCCGGATAAAAAAAAAAAAATTTCTCTGATTCTGGTTTTCCACAAGAAGAGAATTCTCGGATAAAAAAAAAAAAAAATTTCTCCGATTCTCGTTTTCCACAAAACGAGAATTCTCGGATACAAAAAAAAAAAAAGAAATTTCTCCGATTCTCGTATTCCACAAAACGAGAATTCTCGGATACAAAAAAAAAAAAAAAAATTTCTCCGATTCTGGTTTTCAACAAAACGAGAATTCTCGGATAAAAAAAAAAAAAAAATTTCTCCGATTCTCGTTTTCCACAAAACGAGAATACTCGGATAAAAAAAAAAAAAAATTTCTCCGATTCTGGTTTTCCAAAACACGAGAATTCCGGATAAAAAAAAAAAAAATTTCTCTGATTCTGGTTTTCCACAAGGAGAGAATTCTCGGATAAAAAAAAAAAAAAATTTCTCTGATTCTCGTTTTCCACAAAACGAGAATTCTCGGATGAAAAAAAAAAAAAAAAAAATTTCTCCGATTCTCGTTTTCCGCAAAACGAGAATTCTCGGATAAAAAAAAAAAAAAATTTCTCCGATTCTCGTTTTCGACAAAACGAGAATTCTCGCATAAAAAAAAAAAAAAAAAAAAAAATTCTCCGATTCTGGTTTTCCACAAAACGAGAATTCTCGGATAAAAAAAAAAAAAAAATTTCTCCGATTCTCGTTTTCCACAAAACGGGAATTGTCGGATAAAAAAAAAAAAAAAAAATATCTCCGATTCTGATTTTTCACAAAACGAGAATTCTCGGATAAAAAAAAAAAAAAAAAATTTCTCCGATTCTCGTTTTCCACAAAACGAGAATTCTCGGAAACAAAAAAAAAAAAAAAAATTTCTCCGATTCTCGTTTTCCACAAAACGAGAATTCTCGGATAAAAAAAAAAAAAAAAATTTCTCCGATTCTCGTTTTCCACAAAACGAGAATTCTCGGATACAAAAAAAAAAAGAAGAAATTTCTCCGATTCTCGTTTTCCACAAAACGAGAATTCTCGGAAAAAAAAAAAAAAAAAAATTTCTCCGATTCTGGTTTTCCACAAAACGAGAATTCTCGGATAAAAAAAAAAAAAAAAATTTCTCCGATTCCCGTTTTCCAGAAAACGAGAATTCTCGGATAAAAAAAAAAAAAAAAAATTTCTCCGATTCTGGTTTTCCAAAACATGAGAACTCCGGATAAAAAAAAAAAAGATTTCTCTGATTCTGGTTTTCCACAAGAAGAGAATTCTCGGATAAAAAAACAAAAAAATTTCTCCGATTCTCGTTTTCCACAAAACGAGAATTCTCGGATACAAAAAAAAAAAAAAGAAATTTCTCCGATTCTCGTTTTCCACAAAACGAGAATTCTCGGATACAAAAAAAAAAAAAATTTCTCCGATTCTGGTTTTCAACAAAACGAGAATTCTCGGATAAAAAAAAAAATTTTTTTTTCTCCGATTCTCGTTTTCCACAAAACGAGAATACTCGGATAAAAAAAAAAAAAAAATTTCTCCGATTCTGGTTTTCCAAAACACGAGAATTCCGGATAAAAAAAAAAAAAATTTCTCTGATTCTGGTTTTCCACAAGGAGAGAATTCTCGGATAAAAAAAAAAAAATATTTCTCTGATTCTCGTTTTCCACAAAACGAGAATTCTCGGAAAAAAAAAAAAAAAAATTTCTCCGATTCTCGTTTTCCGCAAAACGAGAATTCTCGGATAAAAAAAAAAAAAAATTTCTCCGATTCTCGTTTTCCACAAAACGAGAATTCTCGCATAACAAAAAAAAAAAAAAAAAATTCTCCGATTCTGGTTTTCCACAAAACGAGCATTCTCGGATAAAAAAAAAAAAAAAAATTTCTCCGATTCTCGTTTTCCACAAAACGAGAATTCTCGGATAAAAAAAAAAAAAAAATTTCTCCGATTCTGATTTTTCACAAAACGAGAATTCTCGGATAAAAAAAAAAAAAAAAAAATTTCTCCGATTCTCGTTTTCCACAAAACGAGAATTCTCGGATACAAAAAAAAAAAAAAATTTCTCCGATTCTCGTTTTCCACAAAACGAGAATTCTCGGAAAAAAAAAAAAGAAAAAAATTTCTCCCATTCTCGTTTTCCACAAAACGAGAATTCTCGGATAAAAAAAAAAAAAAAAAATTTCTCCGATTCTGGTTTTCCACAAAACGAGAATTCTCGGATAAAAAAAAAAAAAAAAAAAAATTTCTCCGATTCTCGATTTCCACAAAACGAGAATTCTCGGATAAAAAAGAAAAAAAAAATTTCTCCGATTCTGATTTTTGACAAAACAAATTCTCGGATAAAAAAAAAAAAAAAAAAATTTCTCCGATTCTCGTTTTCCACAAAACGAGAAGTCTCGGATAAAAAAAAAAAAAAAAATTTCTCCTATTCTCGTTTTCCACAAAACGAGAATTCTCGGATAAAAAAAAAAAAAGAAAAAAATTTGTCCCATTCTCGTTTTCCACAAAACGAGAATTCTCCGATAAAAAAAAAAAAAAAAAAATGTCTCCGATTCTGGTTTTCCACAAAACGAGAATCCTCGGATAGGAAAAAAAAAAAAAAAAAATTTCTCCGATTCTCGTTGTCCACAAAACGAGAATTCTCGGAAAAAAAAAAAAAAAAAAAAAATTTCTCCGATTCTGGTTTTCCACAAAAAGAGATTTCTCGGATAAAAAAAAAAAAAAAAAATTTCTTAGATTCTGGTTTTCCACAAAACGAGAATTCTCGGATAAAAAAAAAAAAAAAAAAAAATTTCTCCGATTCTCGTTTTCCGCAAAAGGAGATTTCTCGGATAAAAAAAAAAAAAAATTTCTTAGATTCTGGTTTTCCAGAAAACGAGAATCCTCGGATAAAAAGAAAAAAAAAAAAATTTCTCCGATTCTGGTTTTCCACAAAACGAAAATTCTCGGATTAAAAAAAAAAAAAAAAAATTTCTCTGATTCTGGTTTTCCATGAAACGAGAATTCTCGGATAAAAAAAAAAAAAAAATTTCTCCGATTCTCGTTTTCCAGAAAACGAGAATTCTCGGATAAAAAAAAAAAAAAAAAATTTCTCCGATTCTGGTTTTCAACAAAACGAGAATTCTCGGATAAAAAAAAAAAAAAAAAAAATTTCTCCGATTCTCGTTTTCAACAAAACGAGAATACTCGGATAAAAAAAAAAAAAAAATTCTCTGATTCTGGTTTTCCAAAACACGAGAATTCCGGTTAAAAAAAAAAAAAAATTTCTCTGATTCTGGTTTTCCACAAGAAGAGAATTCTCGGATAAAAAAAAAAAAATTTCTCCGATTCTGGTTTTCCACAAAACGAGAATTCTCGGATAAAAAAAAAAAAAAATTTCTCTGATTCTCGTTTTCCACAAAACGAGAATTCTCGGATGAAAAAAAAAAAAAAAAATTTCTCCGATTCTCGTTTTCCACAAAACGAGAATTCTCAGATAAAAAAAAAAAAAAAATTTCTCCGATTCTGGTTTTCCACAAAACAAGCATTCTCGGAAAAAAAAAAAAAAAAAAATTTCTCCGATTCTCGTTTTCCACAAAACGAGAATTCTCGGATAAAAAAAAAAAAAAAACATTTCTCCGATTCTGATTTTTCACAAAACGAGAATTCTCGGATAAAAAAAAAAAAAAAATTTCTCCGATTCTCGCTTTCCACAAAACGAGAATTTTCGGATACAAAAAAAAAAAAAATTTCTCCGATTCTCGTTTTCCACAAAACGAGAATTCTCGGATAAAAAAAAAAAGAAAAAAATTTCTCCGATTCTCGTTTTCCACAAAACGAGAATTCTCGGGTAAAAAAGAAAAAAAGAAAAAAATTTGTCCCATTCTCGTTTTCCACAAAACGAGAATTCTCCGATAAAAAAAAAAAAAAATTTCTCCGATTCTCGTTTTCCACAAAACGAGAATTCTTGGATAAAAAAAAAAAAAAAAAATTTCTCCGATTCTCGTTTTCCACAAAACGAGAATTCTCGGAAAAAAAAAAAAAAAAAAAATTTCTCCGATTCTGGTTTTCCACAAAACGAGAATTTTCGGAAAAAAAAAAAAAAAATTTCTCCGATTCTCGTTTTCCGCAAAACGAGATTTCTCGGATAAAAAAAAAAAACAAAAATTTCTTAGATTCTGGTTTTCCACAAAACCAGAATTCTCGGATAAAAAAAAAAAAAAACAAAAAATTTCTCCGATTCTCGTTTTCCACAAAACGAGAATTCTCGGATAAAAAAAAAAAAAAAATTTCTCCGATTCTGGATTTCAACAAAACGAGAATTCTCGGATAAAAGGAAAAAAAAAAAAAATTTCTCCGATTCTCGTTTTCCACAAAACGAGAATACTCGGATAAAAAAAAAAAAAATTTCTCCGATTCTGGTTTTCCACAAAACGAGGATTCTCGGTTAAAAAAAAAAAAAATTTCTCCGATTCTCGTTTTCCACAAAACGAGAATTCTCGGATAAAAAAAAAAAAAAAAAAAATTTCTCCGATTCCGGTTTTCCACAAAACGAGAATTCTCGGATAAAGAAAAAAAAAAAAATTTCTCCGATTCTCGTTTTCCACAAAACGAGAATTCTCGGATAAAAAAAAAAAAAAAAATTTCTCCGATTCTCGTTTTCCACAAAACGAGAATTCTCGGAAAAAAAAAAAAGAAAAAAATTTCTCCCATTCTCGTTTTCCACAAAACGAGAATTCTCGGATAAAAAAAAAAAAAAAAAATTTCTCCGATTCTGGTTTTCCACAAAACGAGAATTCTCGGATAAAAAAAAAAAAAAAAAAATTTCTCCGATTCTCGATTTCCACAAAACGAGAATTCTCGGATAAAAAAGAAAAAAAAATTTTCTCCGATTCTGATTTTTCACAAAACAAATTCTCGGATAAAAAAAAAAAAAAAAAATTTCTCCGATTCTCGTTTTCCACAAAACGAGAAGTCTCGGATAAAAAAAAAAAAAAAAATTTCTCCGATTCTCGTTTTCCACAAAACGAGAATTCTCGGATAAAAAAAAAAAAAGAAAAAAATTTGTCCCATTCTCGTTTTCCACAAAACGAGAATTCTCCGATAAAAAAAAAAAAAAAAAATGTCTCCGATTCTGGTTTTCCACAAAACGAGAATCCTCGGATAGGAAAAAAAAAAAAAAAATTTCTCCGATTCTCGTTGTCCACAAAACGAGAATATTCGGAAAAAAAAAAAAAAAAAAAATTTCTCCGATTCTGGTTTTCCACAAAAAGAGATTTCTCGGATAAAAAAAAAAAAAAAAAATTTCTTAGATTCTGGTTTTCCACAAAACGAGAATTCTCGGATAAAAAAAAAAAACAAAAAAATTTCTCCGATTCTCGTTTTCCGCAAAAGGAGATTTCTCGGATAAAAAAAAAAAAAAAAAAATTTCTTAGATTCTGGTTTTCCAGAAAACGAGAATCCTCGGATAAAAAGAAAAAAAAATTTTTTCTCCGATTCTGGTTTTCCACAAAACGACAATTCTCGGATTAAAAAAAAAAAAAAAAATTTTCTCTGATTCTGGTTTTCCATGAAACGAGAATTCTCGGATAAAAAAAAAAAAAAAATTTCTCCGATTCTCGTTTTCCAGAAAACGAGAATTCTCGGATAAAAAAAAAAAAAAAACATTTCTCCGATTCTGGTTTTCAACAAAACGAGAATTCTCGGATAAAAAAAAAAAAAAAAAAATTTCTCCGATTCTCATTTTCAACAAAACGAGAATACTCGGATAAAAAAAAAAAAAAAAATTCTCCGATTCTGGTTTTCCAAAACACGAGAATTCCGGATAAAAAAAAAAAGAAATTTCTCTGATTCTGGTTTTCCACAAGAAGAGAATTCTCGGATAAAAAAAAAAAAAAATTTCT
This sequence comes from Eutreptiella sp. 'Long Island Sound 2002', assembly GCA_964036045.1. Lineage (NCBI taxonomy): Eukaryota > Euglenozoa > Euglenophyceae > Eutreptiales > Eutreptiaceae > Eutreptiella > Eutreptiella sp. 'Long Island Sound 2002'. Next base: position 13,556,463 of record OZ038403.1, read on the forward strand.
CCGATTCTGGTTTTCCACAAAACGAGAATTCTCGGATAAAAAAAAAAAAAAATTTCTCTGATTCTCGTTTTCCACAAAACGAGAATTCTCGGATGAAAAAAAAAAAAAAAAAATTTCTCCGATTCTCGTTTTCCACAAAACGAGAATTCTCAGATAAAAAAAAAAAAAAATTTTTCTCCGATTCTGGTTTTCCACAAAACAAGCATTCTCGGATAAAAAAAAAAAAAAAAGTTTCTCCGATTCTCGTTTTCCACAAAACGAGAATTCTCGGATAAAAAAAAAAAAAAACATTTCTCCGATTCTGATTTTTCACAAAACGAGAATTCTCGGATAAAAAAAAAAAAAAATTTCTCCGATTCTCGCTTTCCACAAAACGAGAATTCTCGGATACAAAAAAAAAAAAAAATTTCTCCGATTCTCGTTTTCCACAAAACGAGAATTCTCGGATAAAAAAAAAAGAAAAAAATTTCTCCGATTCTCGTTTTCCACAAAACGAGAATTCTCGGGTAAAAAAGAAAAAAAGAAAAAAATTTGTCCCATTCTCGTTTTCCACAAAACGAGAATTCTCTGATAAAAAAAAAAAAAAATTTCTCCGATTCTCGTTTTCCACAAAACGAGAATTCTCGGATAAAAAAAAAAAAAAAAATTTCTCCGATTCTCGTTTCCCACAAAACGAGAATTCTCGGAAAAAAAAAAAAAAAAAAAATTTCTCCGATTCTGGTTTTCCACAAAACGAGAATTCTCGGAAAAAAAAAAAAAAAAATTTCTCCGATTCTCATTTTCCGCAAAACGAGATTTCTCGGATAAAAAAAAAAAAAAAATTTCTTCGATTCTGGTTTTCCACAAAACCAGAATTCTCGGATAAAAAAAAAAAAAAACAAAAAATTTCTCCGATTCTCGTTTTCCACAAAACGAGAATTCTCGGATAAAAAAAAAAAAAAATTTTCTCCGATTCTGGATTTCAACAAAACGAGAATTCTCGGATAAAAGAAAAAAAAAAAAAAATTTCTCCGATTCTCGTTTTCCACAAAACGAGAATACTCGGATAAAGAAAAAAAAATTTCTCCGATTCTGGTTTTCCACAAAACGAGGATTCTCGGTTAAAAAAAAAAAAATTTCTCCGATTCTCGTTTTCCACAAAACGAGAATTCTCGGATAAAAAAAAAAAAAAAAAAAATTTCTCCGATTCCGGTTTTCCACAAAACGAGAATTCTCGGATAAAGAAAAAAAAAAACATTTCTCCGATTCTCGTTTTCAACAAAACGAGAATTCTCGGATAAAAAAAAAAAAAAAATTTCCCCGATTCTGATTTTTCACAAAACGAGAAGTCTCGGATAAAAAAAAAAAAAAAATTTCTCCGATTCTCGTTTTCCACAAAACGAGAATTCTCGGATAAAAAAAAAAAAAAAAATTTCTCCCATTCTCGTTTTCCACAAAACGAGAATTCTCGGATAAAAAAAAAAAAAAAAAAAGTCTCGGATTCTCGTTTTCCACAAAACGAGAATTCTCGGATAAAAAAAAAAAAAAAAAATTTCTCCGATTCTCGTTTTCCACAAAACGAAAATTCTCGGAAAAAAAAAAAAAAAAAAAATATTTCTCCGATTCTGGTTTTCCACAAAAAGAGAATTCTCGGAAAAAAAAAAAAAAGATTTCTCCGATTCTCGTTTTCCGCAAAACGAGATTTCTCAGATAAAAAAAAAAAAAAAATTTCTTCGATTCTGGTTTTCCACAAAACGAGAATTCTCGGATAAAAAAAAAAAAAAAATTTCTCCGATTCTCGTTTTCCACAAAACGAGAATTCTCGGATAAAAAAAAAAAAAAAAATTTCTCCGATTCTGGTTTTCAACAAAACGAGAATCCTCGGATAAAAAAAAAAAAAAAAATTTTTTCTCCGATTCTCGTTTTCCACAAAACGTGAATTCTCGGATAAAAAAAAAAAAAAAAAATTTCTCCGATTCTCGTTTTCCACAAAACGAGAATTCTGGGATAAAAAAAAAAAAAAAAAATTTCTCCGATTCTGATTTTTCACAAAACGAGAATTCTCGGATAAAAAAAAAAAAAAAAAAAAATTTCTCCGATTCTCGTTTTCCACAAAACGAGAATTCTCGGATAAAAAAAAAAAAAAAAAAAAATTTCTCCGATTCTCGTTTTCCACAAAACGAGAATTCTCGGATAAAAAAAAAAAAAAAAAATTTCTCCGATTCTGATTTTTCGCAAAACGAGAATTCTCGGATAAAAAAAAAAAAAAATTTCTCCGATTCTGGTTTTCAACAAAACGAGAATCCTCGGATAAAAAAAAATAAAAAAAAAATTTCTCCGATTCTCGTTTTCCACAAAACGTGAATTCTCAGATAAAAAAAAAAAAAAAAAAATTTCTCCGATTCTCGTTTTCCACAAAACGAGAATTCTCGGAAAAAAAAAAAAGAAAAAAATTTCTCCCATTCTCGTTTTCCACAAAACGAGAATTCTCGGATAAAAAAAAAAAAAAAAAATTTCTCCGATTCTGGTTTTCCACAAAACGAGAATTCTCGGATAAAAAAAAAAAAAAAAAAATTTCTCCGATTCTCGATTTCCACAAAACGAGAATTCTCGGATAAAAAAGAAAAAAAAAATTTCTCCGATTCTGATTTTTCACAAAACAAATTCTCGGATAAAAAAAAAAAAAAAAAATTTCTCCGATTCTCGTTTTCCACAAAACGAGAAGTCTCGGATAAAAAAAAAAAAAAAAATTTCTCCGATTCTCGTTTTCCACAAAACGAGAATTCTCGGATAAAAAAAAAAAAAGAAAAAAATTTGTCCCATTCTCGTTTTCCACAAAACGAGAATTCTCCGATAAAAAAAAAAAAAAAAAATGTCTCCGATTCTGGTTTTCCACAAAACGAGAATCCTCGGATAGGAAAAAAAAAAAAAAAATTTCTCCGATTCTCGTTGTCCACAAAACGAGAATATTCGGAAAAAAAAAAAAAAAAAAAATTTCTCCGATTCTGGTTTTCCACAAAAAGAGATTTCTCGGATAAAAAAAAAAAAAAAAAATTTCTTAGATTCTGGTTTTCCACAAAACGAGAATTCTCGGATAAAAAAAAAAAACAAAAAAATTTCTCCGATTCTCGTTTTCCGCAAAAGGAGATTTCTCGGATAAAAAAAAAAAAAAAAAAATTTCTTAGATTCTGGTTTTCCAGAAAACGAGAATCCTCGGATAAAAAGAAAAAAAAAAATTTTCTCCGATTCTGGTTTTCCACAAAACGACAATTCTCGGATTAAAAAAAAAAAAAAAAATTTTCTCTGATTCTGGTTTTCCATGAAACGAGAATTCTCGGATAAAAAAAAAAAAAAAAATTTCTCCGATTCTCGTTTTCCAGAAAACGAGAATTCTCGGATAAAAAAAAAAAAAACATTTCTCCGATTCTGGTTTTCAACAAAACGAGAATTCTCGGATAAAAAAAAAAAAAAAAAAATTTCTCCGATTCTCATTTTCAACAAAACGAGAATACTCGGATAAAAAAAAAAAAAAAAATTCTCCGATTCTGGTTTTCCAAAACACGAGAATTCCGGATAAAAAAAAAAAGAAATTTCTCTGATTCTGGTTTTCCACAAGAAGAGAATTCTCGGATAAAAAAAAAAAAAAATTTCTCCGATTCTGGTTTTCCACAAAACGAGAATTCTCGGATAAAAAAAAAAAAAAATTTCTCTGATTCTCGTTTTCCACAAAACGAGAATTCTCGGATGAAAAAAAAAAAAAAAAAATTTCTCCGATTCTCGTTTTCCACAAAACGAGAATTCTCAGATAAAAAAAAAAAAAAATTTTTCTCCGATTCTGGTTTTCCACAAAACAAGCATTCTCGGATAAAAAAAAAAAAAAAAGTTTCTCCGATTCTCGTTTTCCACAAAACGAGAATTCTCGGATAAAAAAAAAAAAAAACATTTCTCCGATTCTGATTTTTCACAAAACGAGAATTCTCGGATAAAAAAAAAAAAAAATTTCTCCGATTCTCGCTTTCCACAAAACGAGAATTCTCGGATACAAAAAAAAAAAAAAATTTCTCCGATTCTCGTTTTCCACAAAACGAGAATTCTCGGATAAAAAAAAAAGAAAAAAATTTCTCCGATTCTCGTTTTCCACAAAACGAGAATTCTCGGGTAAAAAAGAAAAAAAGAAAAAAATTTGTCCCATTCTCGTTTTCCACAAAACGAGAATTCTCTGATAAAAAAAAAAAAAAAATTTCTCCGATTCTCGTTTTCCACAAAACGAGAATTCTCGGATAAAAAAAAAAAAAAAAATTTCTCCGATTCTCGTTTTCCACAAAACGAGAATTCTCGGAAAAAAAAAAAAAAAAAAAAATTTCTCCGATTCTGGTTTTCCACAAAACGAGAATTCTCGGAAAAAAAAAAAAAAAAATTTCTCCGATTCTCATTTTCCGCAAAACGAGATTTCTCGGATAAAAAAAAAAAAAAAAATTTCTTCGATTCTGGTTTTCCACAAAACCAGAATTCTCGGATAAAAAAAAAAAAAAACAAAAAATTTCTCCGATTCTCGTTTTCCACAAAACGAGAATTCTCGGATAAAAAAAAAAAAAATTTTCCCCGATTCTGGATTTCAACAAAACGAGAATTCTCGGATAAAAGAAAAAAAAAAAAAATTTCTCCGATTCTCGTTTTCCACAAAACGAGAATACTCGGATAAAGAAAAAAAAATTTCTCCGATTCTGGTTTTCCACAAAACGAGGATTCTCGGTTAAAAAAAAAAAAATTTCTCCGATTCTCGTTTTCCACAAAACGAGAATTCTCGGATAAAAAAAAAAAAAAAAAATTTCTCCGATTCCGGTTTTCCACAAAACGAGAATTCTCGGATAAAGAAAAAAAAAAAAATTTCTCCGATTCTCGTTTTCAACAAAACGAGAATTCTCGGATAAAAAAAAAAAAAAAATTTCCCCGATTCTGATTTTTCACAAAACGAGAATTCTCGGATAAAAAAAAAAAAAAAAAATTCTCCGATTCTCGTTTTCCACAAAACGAGAATTCTCGGATAAAAAAAAAAAACAAAAAATTTCTCCGATTCTCGTTTTCCACAAAACGAGAATTCTCGGATAAAAAAAAAAAAAAAAAATTTCTCCGATTCTGGTTTTCCACAAAACGAGAAGTCTCGGATAAAAAAAAAAAAAAAATTTCTCCGATTCTCGTTTTCCACAAAACGAGAATTCTCGGATAAAAAAAAAAAAAAAAATTTCTCCCATTCTCGTTTTCCACAAAACGAGAATTCTCGGATAAAAAAAAAAAAAAAAAAAGTCTCGGATTCTCGTTTTCCACAAAACGAGAATTCTCGGATAAAAAAAAAAAAAAAAAATTTCTCCGATTCTCGTTTTCCACAAAACGAAAATTCTCGGAAAAAAAAAAAAAAAAAATATTTCTCCGATTCTGGTTTTCCACAAAAAGAGAATTCTCGGAAAAAAAAAAAAAAGATTTCTCCGATTCTCGTTTTCCGCAAAACGAGATTTCTCAGATAAAAAAAAAAAAAAAATTTCTTCGATTCTGGTTTTCCACAAAACGAGAATTCTCGGATAAAAAAAAAAAAAAAAATTTCTCCGATTCTCGTTTTCCACAAAACGAGAATTCTCGGATAAAAAAAAAAAAAAAAATTTCTCCGATTCTGGTTTTCAACAAAACGAGAATCCTCGGATAAAAAAAAAAAAAAAATTTTTTTCTCCGATTCTCGTTTTCCACAAAACGTGAATTCTCGGATAAAAAACAAAAAAAAAAAATTTCTCCGATTCTCGTTTTCCACAAAACGAGAATTCTGGGATAAAAAAAAAAAAAAAAAATTTCTCCGATTCTGATTTTTCACAAAACGAGAATTCTCGGATAAAAAAAAAAAAAAAAAAATTTCTCCGATTCTCGTTTTCCACAAAACGAGAATTCTCGGATAAAAAAAAAAAAAAAAAAAAATTTCTCCGATTCTCGTTTTCCACAAAACGAGAATTCTCGGATAAAAAAAAAAAAAAAAAAAATTTCTCCGATTCTGATTTTTCGCAAAACGAGAATTCTCGGATAAAAAAAAAAAAAAAAAATTTCTCGGATTCTGGTTTTCCACAAAACGAGAATTCTCGGATAAAGAAAAAAAAAAAAAAATTTCTCCGATTCTGGTTTTCCACAAAACGAGAATTCTCGGAAAAAAAAAAAAAATAAAATAAAATTTCTCCGATTCTGGTTTTCCACAAAACGAGAATTCTCGGAAAAAAAAAACAAAAAATTTCTCCGATTCTCGTTTTCCGCAAAACGAGATTTCTCGGATAAAAAAAAAAAAAAATTTCTTCGCTTCTGGTTTTCCAAAAAACGAGAATTCTCGGATAAAAAAAAAAAAAAAAAAATTTCTGCGATTCTGGTTTTCAACAAAACGAGAATTCTCGGATAAAAAAAAAAAAAAAAAATTTCTCCGATTCTGGTTTTCCAAAACACGAGAATTCCGGATAAAAAAAAAAAAAAAATTTCTCTGATTCTCGTTTTCCACAAAACGAGAATTCTCGGATGAAAAAAAAAAAAAAAAAAAAATTTCTCCGATTCTCGTTTTCCGCAAAACGAGAATTTTCGGATAAAAAAAAAAAAAAATTTCTCCGATTCTCGTTTTCCACAAAACGAGAATTCTCGCATAAAAAAAAAAAAAAAAAATTTCTTCGATTCCGGTTTTCCACAAAACGAGAATTCTCGGATAAAAAAAAAAAAAAATTTCTCCGATTCTGGTTTTCAACAAAACGAGAATCCTCGGATAAAAAAAAATAAAAAAAAAATTTCTCCGATTCTCGTTTTCCACAAAACGTGAATTCTCAGATAAAAAAAAAAAAAAAAAATTTCTCCGATTCTCGTTTTCCACAAAACGAGAATTCTGGGATAAAAAAAAAAAAAAAAATTTCTCCGATTCTGATTTTTCACAAAACAAGAATTCTCGGATAAAAAAAAAAAAAAAAAAAATTTCTCCGATTCTCGTTTTCCACAAAACGAGAATTCTCGGATAAAAAAAAAAAAAAAAAAATTTCTCCGATTCTCGTTTTCCACAAAACGAGAATTCTCGGATAAAAAAAAAAAAAAAATTTCTCCGATTCTGATTTTTCGCAAAACGAGAATTCTCGGATAAAAAAAAAAAAAAAAAATTTCTCCGATTCTGGTTTTCCACAAAACGAGAAGTCTCGGATAAAAAAAAAAAAAAAAAATTTCTCCGATTCTCGTTTTCCACAAAACGAGAATTCTCGGATAAAAAAAAAAAAGAAAAAAATTTCTCCCATTCTCGTTTTCCACAAAACGAGAATTCTCGGATAAAAAAAAAAAAAAAAATTTCTCGGATTCTGGTTTTCCACAAAACGAGAATTCTCGGATAAAGAAAAAAAAAAAAAATTTCTCCGATTCTGCTTTTCCACAAAACGAGAATTCTCGGAAAAAAAAAAAAAAAATAAAATAAAATTTCTCCGATTCTGGTTTTCCACAAAACGAGAATTCTCGGAAAAAAAAAAAAAAAAAATTTCTCCGATTCTCGTTTTCCGCAAAACGAGATTTCTCGGATAAAAAAAAAAAAAAAAATTTCTTCGATTCTGGTTTTCCAAAAAACGAGAATTCTCGGATAAAAAAAAAAAAAAAATTCACCGATTCTCGTTTTCCACAAAACGAGAATTCTCGGATAAAAAAAAAAAAAAAAAAATTTCTCCGATTCTCGTTTTCCGCAAAACGAGAATTTTCGGATAAAAAAAAAAAAAATTTCTCCGATTCTCGTTTTCCACAAAACGAGAATTCTCGCATAAAAAAAAAAAAAAAATTTCTCCGATTCCGGTTTTCCACAAAACGAGAATTCTCGGATAAAAAAAAAAAAAAATTTCTCCGATTCTGGTTTTCAACAAAACGAGAATCCTCGGATAAAAAAAAATAAAAAAAAAATTTCTCCGATTCTCGTTTTCCACAAAACGTGAATTCTCAGATAAAGAAAAAAAAAAAAAAAATTTCTCCGATTCTCGTTTTCCACAAAACGAGAATTCTGGGATAAAAAAAAAAAAAAAAATTTCTCCGATTCTGATTTTTCACAAAACAAGAATTCTCGGATAAAAAAAAAAAAAAAAAAAAAAATTCTCCGATTCTCGTTTTCCACAAAACGAGAATTCTCGGATGAAAAAAAAAAAAAAAAAATTTCTCCGATTCTCGTTTTCCACAAAACGAGAATTCTCGGATAAAAAAAAAAAAAAAAATTTCTCCGATTCTGATTTTTCGCAAAACGAGAATTCTCGGATAAAAAAAAAAAAAAAAAATTTCTCCGATTCTGGTTTTCCACAAAACGAGAAGTCTCGGATAAAAAAAAAAAAGAAAAAAATTTCTCCCATTCTCGTTTTCCACAAAACGAGAATTCTCGGATAAAAAAAAAAAAAAAAAATTCCTTGGATTCTGGTTTTCCACAAAACGAGAATTCTCGGATAAAGAAAAAAAAAAAAATTTCTCCGATTCTGGTTTTCCACAAAACGAGAATTCTCGGAAAAAAAAAAAAAAATAAAATAAAATTTCTCCGATTCTGGTTTTCCACAAAACGAGAATTCTCGGAAAAAAAAAAAAAAAATTTCTCCGATTCTCGTTTTCCGCAAAACGAGATTTCTCGGATAAAAAAAAAAAAAAAAAATTTCTTCGATTCTGGTTTTCCAAAAAACGAGAATTCTCGGATAAAAAAAAAAAAAAAATTCACCGATTCTCGTTTTCCACAAAACGAGAATTCTCGGATAAAAAAAAAAAAAAAAAAAAATTTCTGCGATTCTGGTTTTCAACAAAACGAGAATTCTCGGATAAAAAAAAAAAAAAAAATTTCTCCGATTCCGGTTTTCCAAAACACGAGAATTCCGGATAAAAAAAAAAAAAAAAATTTCTCTGATTCTCGTTTTCCACAAAACGAGAATTCTCGGATGAAAAAAAAAAAAAAAAAAATTTCTCCGATTCTCGTTTTCCGCAAAACGAGAATTCTCGGATAAAAAAAAAAAAATTTCTCCGATTCTCGTTTTCCACAAAACAAGAATTCTCGCATAAAAAAAAAAAAAAAATTTCTCCGATTCCGGTTTTCCACAAAACGAGAATTCTCGGATAGAAAAAAAAAAAAAAATTTCTCCGATTCTGATTTTTCACAAAACGATAATTCTCGGATAAAAAAAAAAAAAAAAAAAAATTTCTCCGATTCTCGTTTTCCACAAAACGAGAATTCTCGGATAAAAAAAAAAAAAAAAAAATTTCTCCGATTCTCGTTTTCCACAAAACGAGAATTCTCGGATAAAAAAAAAAAAAAAAAATTTCTCCGATTCTGATTTTTCGCAAAACGAGAATTCTCGGATAAAAAAAAAAAAAAAAAAATTTCTCGGATTCTGGTTTTCCACAAAACGAGAATTCTCGGATAAAGAAAAAAAAAAAAAAATTTCTCCGATTCTGGTTTTCCACAAAACGAGAATTCTCGGAAAAAAAAAAAAAATAAAATAAAATTTCTCCGATTCTGGTTTTCCACAAAACGAGAATTCTCGGAAAAAAAAAACAAAAAATTTCTCCGATTCTCGTTTTCCGCAAAACGAGATTTCTCGGATAAAAAAAAAAAAAAAATTTCTTCGCTTCTGGTTTTCCAAAAAACGAGAATTCTCGGATAAAAAAAAAAAAAAAAATTTCTGCGATTCTGGTTTTCAACAAAACGAGAATTCTCGGATAAAAAAAAAAAAAAAAAATTTCTCCGATTCTGGTTTTCCAAAACACGAGAATTCCGGATAAAAAAAAAAAAAAAATTTCTCTGATTCTCGTTTTCCACAAAACGAGAATTCTCGGATGAAAAAAAAAAAAAAAAAAAATTTCTCCGATTCTCGTTTTCCGCAAAACGAGAATTTTCGGATAAAAAAAAAAAAAAATTTCTCCGATTCTCGTTTTCCACAAAACGAGAATTCTCGCATAAAAAAAAAAAAAAAAATTTCTTCGATTCCGGTTTTCCACAAAACGAGAATTCTCGGATAAAAAAAAAAAAAAATTTCTCCGATTCTGGTTTTCAACAAAACGAGAATCCTCGGATAAAAAAAAATAAAAAAAAAATTTCTCCGATTCTCGTTTTCCACAAAACGTGAATTCTCAGATAAAAAAAAAAAAAAAAAATTTCTCCGATTCTCGTTTTCCACAAAACGAGAATTCTGGGATAAAAAAAAAAAAAAAAAATTTCTCCGATTCTGATTTTTTACAAAACAAGAATTCTCGGATAAAAAAAAAAAAAAAAAAATTTCTCCGATTCTCGTTTTCCACAAAACGAGAATTCTCGGATAAAAAAAAAAAAAAAAAAATTTCTCCGATTCTCGTTTTCCACAAAACGAGAATTCTCGGATAAAAAAAAAAAAAATTTCTCCGATTCTGATTTTTCGCAAAACGAGAATTCTCGGATAAAAAAAAAAAAAAAAATTTCTCCGATTCTGGTTTTCCACAAAACGAGAAGTCTCGGATAAAAAAAAAAAAAAAAAATTTCTCCGATTCTCGTTTTCCACAAAACGAGAATTCTCGGATAAAAAAAAAAAAGAAAAAAATTTCTCCCATTCTCGTTTTCCACAAAACGAGAATTCTCGGATAAAAAAAAAAAAAAAAATTTCTCGGATTCTGGTTTTCCACAAAACGAGAATTCTCGGATAAAGAAAAAAAAAAAAAATTTCTCCGATTCTGCTTTTCCACAAAACGAGAATTCTCGGAAAAAAAAAAAAAAAATAAAATAAAATTTCTCCGATTCTGGTTTTCCACAAAACGAGAATTCTCGGAAAAAAAAAAAAAAAAAATTTCTCCGATTCTCGTTTTCCGCAAAACGAGATTTCTCGGATAAAAAAAAAAAAAAAAATTTCTTCGATTCTGGTTTTCCAAAAAACGAGAATTCTCGGATAAAAAAAAAAAAAAAAATTCACCGATTCTCGTTTTCCACAAAACGAGAATTCTCGGATAAAAAAAAAAAAAAAAAAAATTTCTCCGATTCTCGTTTTCCGCAAAACGAGAATTTTCGGATAAAAAAAAAAAAAAATTTCTCCGATTCTCGTTTTCCACAAAACGAGAATTCTCGCATAAAAAAAAAAAAAAAAATTTCTCCGATTCCGGTTTTCCACAAAACGAGAATTCTCGGATAAAAAAAAAAAAAAATTTCTCCGATTCTGGTTTTCAACAAAACGAGAATCCTCGGATAAAAAAAAATAAAAAAAAAATTTCTCCGATTCTCGTTTTCCACAAAACGTGAATTCTCAGATAAAGAAAAAAAAAAAAAAATTTCTCCGATTCTCGTTTTCCACAAAACGAGAATTCTGGGATAAAAAAAAAAAAAAAAATTTCTCCGATTCTGATTTTTCACAAAACAAGAATTCTCGGATAAAAAAAAAAAAAAAAAAAAAATTCTCCGATTCTCGTTTTCCACAAAACGAGAATTCTCGGATGAAAAAAAAAAAAAAAAAATTTCTCCGATTCTCGTTTTCCACAAAACGAGAATTCTCGGATAAAAAAAAAAAAAAAAATTTCTCCGATTCTGATTTTTCGCAAAACGAGAATTCTCGGATAAAAAAAAAAAAAAAAATTTCTCCGATTCTGGTTTTCCACAAAACGAGAAGTCTCGGATAAAAAAAAAAAAGAAAAAAATTTCTCCCATTCTCGTTTTCCACAAAACGAGAATTCTCGGATAAAAAAAAAAAAAAAAAATTCCTTGGATTCTGGTTTTCCACAAAACGAGAATTCTCGGATAAAGAAAAAAAAAAAAAATTTCTCCGATTCTGGTTTTCCACAAAACGAGAATTCTCGGAAAAAAAAAAAAAAAATAAAATAAAATTTCTCCGATTCTGGTTTTCCACAAAACGAGAATTCTCGGAAAAAAAAAAAAAAAAATTTCTCCGATTCTCGTTTTCCGCAAAACGAGATTTCTCGGATAAAAAAAAAAAAAAAAAATTTCTTCGATTCTGGTTTTCCAAAAAACGAGAATTCTCGGATAAAAAAAAAAAAAAAATTCACCGATTCTCGTTTTCCACAAAACGAGAATTCTCGGATAAAAAAAAAAAAAAAAAAAAATTTCTGCGATTCTGGTTTTCAACAAAACGAGAATTCTCGGATAAAAAAAAAAAAAAAAAATTTCTCCGATTCCGGTTTTCCAAAACACGAGAATTCCGGATAAAAAAAAAAAAAAAATTTCTCTGATTCTCGTTTTCCACAAAACGAGAATTCTCGGATGAAAAAAAAAAAAAAAAAAATTTCTCCGATTCTCGTTTTCCGCAAAACGAGAATTCTCGGATAAAAAAAAAAAAATTTCTCCGATTCTCGTTTTCCACAAAACAAGAATTCTCGCATAAAAAAAAAAAAAAAATTTCTCCGATTCCGGTTTTCCACAAAACGAGAATTCTCGGATAGAAAAAAAAAAAAAATTTCTCCGATTCTGATTTTTCACAAAACGATAATTCTCGGATAAAAAAAAAAAAAAAAATTTCTCCGATTCTCGTTTTCCACAAAACGAGAATTCTCGGATACAAAAAAAAAAAAAAAAATTTCTCCGATTCTCGTTTTCCACAAAACGAGAATTCTCGGATTAAAAAAAAAAAAAAAAATTTCTCCGATTCTCGTTTTCCACAAAACGAGAATTCTCCGATACAAAAAAAAAAAAAAGAAATTTCTCCGATTCTCGTTTTCCACAAAACGAGAATTCTCGGAAAAAAAAAAAAAAAAATTTCTCCGATTCTGGTTTTGCACAAAACGAGAATTCTCGGAAAAAAAAAAAAAAAATTTCTCCGATTCTCGTTTTCCGCAAAACGAGATTTCTCGGATAAAAAATAAAAAAAAAAAAATTTCTTCGATTCTGGTTTTCCACAAAACGAGAATTCTCGGATAAAAAAAAAAAAAAAAATTTCTCCGATTCTCGTTTTCCACAAAACGAGAATTCTCGGATAAAAAAAAAAAAAAAAAATTTCTCCGATTCTGGTTTTCAACAAAACGAGAATTCTCGGATAAAAAAAAAAAAAAAAAATTTCTCCGATTCTCGTTTTCCACAAAACGAGAATACTCGGATAAAAAAAAAAAAAATTTCTCCGATTCTGGTTTTCCAAAACACGAGAATTCCGGATAAAAAAAAAATTTTCTCTGATTCTGGTTTTCCACAAGAAGAGAATTCTCGGATAAAAAAAAAAAAAAAATTTCTCCGATTCTGGTTTTCCACAAAACGAGAATTCTCGGATAAAAAAAAAAAAATTTCTCTGATTCTCGTTTTCCACAAAACGAGAATTCTCGGATGAAAAAAAAAAAAAAAAAAAATTTCTCCGATTCTCGTTTTCCGCAAAACGAGAATTCTCGGATAAAAAAAAAAAAAAATTTCTCCGATTCTCGTTTTCCGCAAAACGAGATTTCTCGGATAAAAAATAAAATAAAAAAAATTTCTTCGATTCTGGTTTTCCACAAAACGAGAATTCTCGGATAAAAAAAAAAAAAAAAAAAAATTTCTCCGATTCTCGTTTTCCACAAAACGAGAATTCTCGGATAAAAAAAAGAAAAAAAAAATTTCTCCGATTCTGGTTTTCAACAAAACGAGAATTCTCGGAATAAAAAAAGAAAAAAAAAATTTCTCCGATTCTCGTTTTCCACAAAACGAGAATACTCGGATAAAAAAAAAAAAAAATTTCTCCGATTCTGGTTTTCCACAAAACGAGAATTCTCGGATAAAAAAAAAAAAAAATTTCTCTGATTCTCGTTTTCCACAAAACGAGAATTCTCGGATGAAAAAAAAAAAAAAAGAAAATTTCTCCGATTCTCGTTTTCCGCAAAACGAGAATTCTCGGATAAAAAAAAAAAAAAATTTCTCCGACTCTCGTTTTCCACAAAACGAGAATTCTCGCATAAAAAAAAAAAAAAAAATTTCTCCGATTCTGGTTTTCCACAAAACGAGCATTCTCGGATAAAAAAAAAAAAAAATTTCTCCGATTCTCGTTTTCCACAAAACGAGAATTCTCGGATAAAAAAAAAAAAAAAAACATTTCTCCGGTTCTGATTTTTCACAAAACGAGAATTCTCGGATAAAAAAAAAAAAAAAAAAATTTCTCCGATTCTCGTTTTCCACAAAACGAGAATTCTCGGATACAAAAAAAAAAAAAATTTCTCCGATTCTCGTTTTCCACAAAAAGAGAATTCTCGGATAAAAAAAAAAAGAAAAAAATTTCTCCGATTCTCGTTTTCCACAAAACGAGAATTCTCGGATCAAAAAAAAAAAAAAATTTCTCCGATTCTGGTTTTCCACAAAACGAGAATTCTCGGATAAAAAAAAAAAAAAAAATTTCTCCGATTCTCGTTTTCCACAAAACGAGAATTCTCGGATAAAAAAAAAAAAAAATTTCTCCGATTCTGATTTTTCAGGAACGAGAATTCTCGGATAAAAAAAAAAAAAAAAAAAAATTTCTCCGATTCTCGTTTTCCTCAAAACGAGAAGTCTCGGATAAACAAAAAAAAAAAAAAAAATTTCTCCGATTCTCGTTTTCCACAAAACGAGAATTCTCGAATAAAAAAAAAAAAGAAAAAAATTTGTCCGCTTCTCGTTTTCCACAAAACGAGAATTCTCCGATAAAAAAAAAAAAAAAATTTCTCCGATTCTCGTTTTCCACAAAACGAGAATTCTCGGATAAAAAAAAAAAAAAAAAATTTCTCCGATTCTCGTTTTCCACAAAACGAGAATTCTCGGAAAAAAAAAAAAAAAAAAAATTTCTCCGATTCTGGTTTTCCACAAAACGAGAATTCTCGGAAAAAAAAAAAAAAAATTTCTCCGATTCTCGTTTTCCGCAAAACGAGATTTCTCGGATAAAAAAAAAAAAAAATTTCTTAGATTCTGGTTTTCCACAAAACGAGAATTCTCGGATAAAAAAAAAAAAAAAAAAATTTCTCCGATTCTCGTTTTCCACAAAACGAGAATTCTCGGATAAAACAAAAAAAAAAAAATTTCTCCGATTCTGGTTTTCAACAAAACGAGAATTCTCGGATAAAAGAAAAAAAAAAAATTTCTCCGATTCTCGTTTTCCACAAAACGAGAATACTCGGATAAAAAAAAAAAAATTTCTCCGATTCTGGTTTTCCACAAAACGAGAAGTCTCGGATAAAAAAAAAAAAAAAATTTCTCCGATTCTCGTTTTTCCACAAAACGAGAATTCTCGGATAAAAAAAAAAAAGAAAAAAATTTCTCCCATTCTCGTTTTCCACAAAACGAGAATTCTCGGATAAAAAAAAAAAAAAATTTCTCCGATTCTGGTTTTCCACAAAACGAGAAGTCTCGGATAAAAAAAAAAAAAGAAATTTCTCCGATTCTCGTTTTTCCACAAAACGAGAATTCTCGGATAAAAAAAAAAAAGAAAAAAATTTCTCCCATTCTCGTTTTCCACAAAACGAGAATTCTCGGATAAAAAAAAAAAAAAAAATTCTCCGATTCTGGTTTTCCACAAAACGAGCATTCTCGGATAAAAAAAAAAAAAAAAATTTCTCCGATTCTCGTTTTCCACAAAACGAGAGTTCTCGGATAAAAAAAAAAAAAACATTTCTCCGGTTCTGATTTTTCACAAAACGAGAATTCTCGGATAAAAAAAAAAAAAAAAATTTCTCCGATTCTCGTTTTCCACAAAACGAGAATTCTCGGATAAAAAAAAAAAAGAAAAAAATTTCTCCCATTCTCGTTTTCCACAGAACGAGAATTCTCGGATAAAAAAAAAAAAAAAGAAATTTCTCCGATTCTGGTTTTCCACAAAACGAGAATTCTCGGATAAAAAAAAAAAAAAAATTTCTCCGATTCTGGTTTTCCACAAAACGAGCATTCTCGGATAAAAAAAAAAAAAAAATTTCTCCGATTCTCGTTTTCCACAAAACGAGAATTCTCGGATAAAAAAAAAAAAAAAAACATTTCTCCGGTTCTGATTTTTCACAAAACGAGAATTCTCGGATAAAAAAAAAAAAAAAAAAATTTCTCCGATTCTCGTTTTCCACAAAACGAGAATTCTCGGATACAAAAAAAAAAAAAAATTTCTCCGATTCTCGTTTTCCACAAAAAGAGAATTCTCGGATAAAAAAAAAAAGAAAAAAATTTCTCCGATTCTCGTTTTCCACAAAACGAGAATTCTCGGATCAAAAAAAAAAAAAAAAATTTCTCCGATTCTGGTTTTCCACAAAACGAGAATTCTCGGATAAAAAAAAAAAAAAAAATTTCTCCGATTCTCGTTTTCCACAAAACGAGAATTCTCGGATAAAAAAAAAAAAAAAATTTCTCCGATTCTGATTTTTCAGGAACGAGAATTCTCGGATAAAAAAAAAAAAAAAAAAAAATTTCTCCGATTCTCGTTTTCCTCAAAACGAGAAGTCTCGGATAAACAAAAAAAAAAAAAAAAATTTCTCCGATTCTCGTTTTCCACAAAACGAGAATTCTCGAATAAAAAAAAAAAGAAAAAAATTTGTCCGCTTCTCGTTTTCCACAAAACGAGAATTCTCCGATAAAAAAAAAAAAAAAATTTCTCCGATTCTCGTTTTCCACAAAACGAGAATTCTCGGATAAAAAAAAAAAAAAAAAATTTCTCCGATTCTCGTTTTCCACAAAACGAGAATTCTCGGAAAAAAAAAAAAAAAAAAAATTTCTCCGATTCTGGTTTTCCACAAAACGAGAATTCTCGGAAAAAAAAAAAAAAAATTTCTCCGATTCTCGTTTTCCGCAAAACGAGATTTCTCGGATAAAAAAAAAAAAAAAATTTCTTAGATTCTGGTTTTCCACAAAACGAGAATTCTCGGATAAAAAAAAAAAAAAAAAATTTCTCCGATTCTCGTTTTCCACAAAACGAGAATTCTCGGATAAAACAAAAAAAAAAAAATTTCTCCGATTCTGGTTTTCAACAAAACGAGAATTCTCGGATAAAAGAAAAAAAAAAATTTCTCCGATTCTCGTTTTCCACAAAACGAGAATACTCGGATAAAAAAAAAAAAAATTTCTCCGATTCTGGTTTTCCACAAAACGAGAAGTCTCGGATAAAAAAAAAAAAAAAAATTTCTCCGATTCTCGTTTTTCCACAAAACGAGAATTCTCGGATAAAAAAAAAAAAGAAAAAAATTTCTCCCATTCTCGTTTTCCACAAAACGAGAATTCTCGGATAAAAAAAAAAAAAAATTTCTCCGATTCTGGTTTTCCACAAAACGAGAAGTCTCGGATAAAAAAAAAAAAAGAAATTTCTCCGATTCTCGTTTTTCCACAAAACGAGAATTCTCGGATAAAAAAAAAAAAGAAAAAAATTTCTCCCATTCTCGTTTTCCACAAAACGAGAATTCTCGGATAAAAAAAAAAAAAAAAATTCTCCGATTCTGGTTTTCCACAAAACGAGCATTCTCGGATAAAAAAAAAAAAAAAAATTTCTCCGATTCTCGTTTTCCACAAAACGAGAGTTCTCGGATAAAAAAAAAAAAAACATTTCTCCGGTTCTGATTTTTCACAAAACGAGAATTCTCGGATAAAAAAAAAAAAAAAAATTTCTCCGATTCTCGTTTTCCACAAAACGAGAATTCTCGGATAAAAAAAAAAAAGAAAAAAATTTCTCCCATTCTCGTTTTCCACAGAACGAGAATTCTCGGATAAAAAAAAAAAAAAAGAAATTTCTCCGATTCTGGTTTTCCACAAAACGAGAATTCTCGGATAAAAAAAAAAAAAAAAAATTTCTCCGATTCTCGTTTTCCACAAAACGAGAATTCTCGGATAAAAAAAAAAAAAAAAAAATTTCTCCGATCCTGATTTTTCAGGAACGAGAATTCTCGGATAAAAAAAAAAAAAAAAAAAAATTTCTCCGATTCTCGTTTTCCACAAAACGAGAAGTCTCGGATAAAAAAAAAAAAAAAAATTTCTCCGATTCTCGTTTTCCACAAAACGAGAATTCTCGGATAAAAAAAAAAAAGAAAAAAATTTGTCCGCTTCTCGTTTTCCACAAAACGAGAATTCTCCGATAAAAAAAAAAAAAAAAATTTCTCCGATTCTCGTTTTCCACAAAACGAGAATTCTCGGATAAAAAAAAAAAAAAAATTTCTCCGATTCTCGTTTTCCACAAAACGAGAATTCTCGGAAAAAAAAAAAAAAAAAATTTCTCCGATTCTGGTTTTCCACAAAACGAGAATTCTCGGAAAAAAAAAAAAAAAAATTTCTCCGATTCTCGTTTTCCGCAAAACGAGATTTCTCGGATAAAAAAAAAAAAAAAATTTCTTAGATTCTGGTTTTCCACAAAACGAGAATTCTCGGATAAAAAAAAAAAAAAAAATTTCTCCGATTCTCGTTTTCCACAAAACGAGAATTCTCGGATAAAACAAAAAAAAAATAAAATTTCTCCGATTCTGGTTTTCAACAAAACGAGAATTCTCGGATAAAAGAAAAAAAAAAAAAATTTCTCCGATTCTCGTTTTCCACAAAACGAGAATACTCGGAAAAAAAAAAAAAAATTTCTCCGATTCTGGTTTTCCACAAAACGAGAATTCTCGGATAGAAAAAAAAAAAAAAATTTCTCCGATTCTGATTTTTCAGGAACGAGAATTCTCGGATAAAAAAAAAAAAAAAAAAAATTTCTCCGATTCTCGTTTTCCACAAAACGAGAAGTCTCGGATAAACAAAAAAAAAAAAAAAAATTTCTCCGATTCTCGTTTTCCACAAAACGAGAATTCTCGAATAAAAAAAAAAAAGAAAAAAATTTGTCCGCTTCTCGTTTTCCACAAAACGAGAATTCTCCGATAAAAAAAAAAAAAAATTTCTCCGATTCTCGTTTTCCACAAAACGAGAATTCTCGGATAAAAAAAAAAAAAAAATTTCTCCGATTCTCGTTTTCCACAAAACGAGAATTCTCGGAAAAAAAAAAAAAAAAAAAATTTCTCCGATTCTGGTTTTCCACAAAACGAGAATTCTCGGAAAAAAAAAAAAAAAATTTCTCCGATTCACGTTTTCCGCAAAACGAGATTTCTCGGATAAAAAAAAAAAAAAATTTCTTAGATTCTGGTTTTCCACAAAACGAGAATTCTCGGATAAAAAAAAAAAAAAAAAAATTTCTCCGATTCTCGTTTTCCACAAAACGAGAATTCTCGGATAAAACAAAAAAAAAAAAATTTCTCCGATTCTGGTTTTCAACAAAACGAGAATTCTCGGATAAAAGAAAAAAAAAAAATTTCTCCGATTCTCGTTTTCCACAAAACGAGAATACTCGGATAAAAAAAAAAAAAATTTCTCCGATTCTGGTTTTCCACAAAACGAGAAGTCTCGGATAAAAAAAAAAAAAAAATTTCTCCGATTCTCGTTTTTCCACAAAACGAGAATTCTCGGATAAAAAAAAAAAGAAAAAAATTTCTCCCATTCTCGTTTTCCACAAAACGAGAATTCTCGGATAAAAAAAAAAAAAAATTTCTCCGATTCTGGTTTTCCACAAAACGAGAAGTCTCGGATAAAAAAAAAAAAGAAATTTCTCCGATTCTCGTTTTTCCACAAAACGAGAATTCTCGGATAAAAAAAAAAAGAAAAAAATTTCTCCCATTCTCGTTTTCCACAAAACGAGAATTCTCGGATAAAAAAAAAAAAAAAATTTCTCCGATTCTGGTTTTCCACAAAACGAGCATTCTCGGATAAAAAAAAAAAAAAATTTCCCCGATTCTCGTTTTCCACAAAACGAGAGTTCTCGGATAAAAAAAAAAAAAAACATTTCTCCGGTTCTGATTTTTCACAAAACGAGAATTCTCGGATAAAAAAAAAAAAAAAAATTTCTCCGATTCTCGTTTTCCACAAAACGAGAATTCTCGGATAAAAAAAAAAAGAAAAAAATTTCTCCCATTCTCGTTTTCCACAGAACGAGAATTCTCGGATAAAAAAAAAAAAAAAGAAATTTCTCCGATTCTGGTTTTCCACAAAACGAGAATTCTCGGATAAAAAAAAAAAAAAAAAATTTCTCCGATTCTCGTTTTCCACAAAACGAGAATTCTCGGATAAAAAAAAAAAAAAAAAATTTCTCCGATCCTGATTTTTCAGGAACGAGAATTCTCGGATAAAAAAAAAAAAAAAAATTTCTCCGATTCTCGTTTTCCACAAAACGAGAAGTCTCGGATAAAAAAAAAAAAAAAAATTTCTCCGATTCTCGTTTTCCACAAAACGAGAATTCTCGGATAAAAAAAAAAAAGAAAAAAATTTGTCCGCTTCTCGTTTTCCACAAAACGAGAATTCTCCGATAAAAAAAAAAAAAAAATTTCTCCGATTCTCGTTTTCCACAAAACGAGAATTCTCGGATAAAAAAAAAAAAAAAAATTTCTCCGATTCTCGTTTTCCACAAAACGAGAATTCTCGGAAAAAAAAAAAAAAAAAAATTTCTCCGATTCTGGTTTTCCACAAAACGAGAATTCTCGGAAAAAAAAAAAAAAAATTTCTCCGATTCTCGTTTTCCGCAAAACGAGATTTCTCGGATAAAAAAAAAAAAAAAAATTTCTTAGATTCTGGTTTTCCACAAAACGAGAATTCTCGGATAAAAAAAAAAAAAAAAAATTTCTCCGATTCTCGTTTTCCACAAAACGAGAATTCTCGGATAAAACAAAAAAAAAAAAATTTCTCCGATTCTGGTTTTCAACAAAACGAGAATTCTCGGATAAAAGAAAAAAAAAAAAATTTCTCCGATTCTCGTTTTCCACAAAACGAGAATACTCGGAAAAAAAAAAAAAAAATTTCTCCGATTCTGGTTTTCCACAAAACGAGAAGTCTCGGATAAAAAAAAAAAAAAAATTCTCCGATTCTCGTTTTTCCACAAAACGAGAATTCTCGGATAAAAAAAAAAAAGAAAAAAATTTCTCCCATTCTCGTTTTCCACAAAACGAGAATTCTCGGATAAAAAAAAAAAAAAAATTTCTCCGATTCTGGTTTTCCACAAAACGAGAATTCTCGGATAAAAAAAAAAAAAAATTTCTCCGATTCTCGTTTTCCACAAAACGAGAATTCTCGGATAAAAAAAACAAAAAAAAAATTTCTCCGATTCTGATTTTTCAGGAACGAGAATTCTCGGATAAAAAAAAAAAAAAAAATTTCTCCGATTCTCGTTTTCCACAAAACGAGAAGTCTCGGATAAAAAAAAAAAAAAAAAAATTTCTCCGATTCTCGTTTTCCACAAAACGAGAATTCTCGGATAAAAAAAAAAAAGAAAAAAATTTGTCCCATTCTCGTTTTCCACAAAACGAGAATTCTCGGATAAAAAAAAAAAAAAAAAAATTTCTCCGATCCTGATTTTTCAGGAACGAGAATTCTCGGATAAAAAAAAAAAAAAAAAAAATTTCTCCGATTCTCGTTTTCCACAAAACGAGAAGTCTCGGATAAAAAAAAAAAAAAAAATTTCTCCGATTCTCGTTTTCCACAAAACGAGAATTCTCGGATAAAAAAAAAAAAGAAAAAAATTTGTCCGCTTCTCGTTTTCCACAAAACGAGAATTCTCCGATAAAAAAAAAAAAAAAAATTTCTCCGATTCTCGTTTTCCACAAAACGAGAATTCTCGGATAAAAAAAAAAAAAAAATTTCTCCGATTCTCGTTTTCCACAAAACGAGAATTCTCGGAAAAAAAAAAAAAAAAATTTCTCCGATTCTGGTTTTCCACAAAACGAGAATTCTCGGAAAAAAAAAAAAAAAATTTCTCCGATTCTCGTTTTCCGCAAAACGAGATTTCTCGGATAAAAAAAAAAAAAAAAATTTCTTAGATTCTGGTTTTCCACAAAACGAGAATTCTCGGATAAAAAAAAAAAAAAAAAATTTCTCCGATTCTCGTTTTCCACAAAACGAGAATTCTCGGATAAAACAAAAAAAAAAATTTCTCCGATTCTGGTTTTCAACAAAACGAGAATTCTCGGATAAAAGAAAAAAAAAAAATTTCTCCGATTCTCGTTTTCCACAAAACGAGAATACTCGGAAAAAAAAAAAAAATTTCTCCGATTCTGGTTTTCCACAAAACGAGAAGTCTCGGATAAAAAAAAAAAAAAAATTCTCCGATTCTCGTTTTTCCACAAAACGAGAATTCTCGGATAAAAAAAAAAAAGAAAAAAATTTCTCCCATTCTCGTTTTCCACAAAACGAGAATTCTCGGATAAAAAAAAAAAAAAAAATTTCTCCGATTCTGGTTTTCCACAAAACGAGAATTCTCGGATAAAAAAAAAAAAAAAATTTCTCCGATTCTCGTTTTCCACAAAACGAGAATTCTCGGATAAAAAAAACAAAAAAAAAAATTTCTCCGATTCTGATTTTTCAGGAACGAGAATTCTCGGATAAAAAAAAAAAAAAAATTTCTCCGATTCTCGTTTTCCACAAAACGAGAAGTCTCGGATAAAAAAAAAAAAAAAAAAATTTCTCCGATTCTCGTTTTCCACAAAACGAGAATTCTCGGATAAAAAAAAAAAAGAAAAAAATTTGTCCCATTCTCGTTTTCCACAAAACGAGAATTCTCGGAAAAAAAAAAAAAAAAAAATTTCTCCGATTCTGGTTTTCCACAAAACGAGAATTCTCGGAAAAAAAAAAAAAAAAATTTCTCCGATTCTCGTTTTCCGCAAAACGAGATTTCTCGGATAAAAAAAAAAAAAAAATTTCTTAGATTCTGGTTTTCCACAAAACGAGAATTCTCGGATAAAAAAAAAAAAAAAAAATTTCTCCGATTCTCGTTTTCCACAAAACGAGAATTCTCGGATAAAACAAAAAAAAAAAATTTCTCCGATTCTGGTTTTCAACAAAACGAGAATTCTCGGATAAAAGAAAAAAGAAAAAAAATTTCTCCGATTCTCGTTTTCCACAAAACGAGAATACTCGGATAAAAAAAAAAAAAAAATTTCTCCGATTCTGGTTTTCCACAAAACGAGGATTCTCGGTTCAAAAAAAAAAAAAAAATTTCTCCGATTCTCGTTTTCCACAAAACGAGAATTCTCGGATAAAAAAAAAAAAAAAAAATTTCTCCGCTTCTCGTTTTCCACAAAACGAGAATCCTCGGATAAAAAAAAAAAAAAAAAATTTCTCCGATTCTGGTTTTCAACAAAACGAGAATTCTCGGATAAAAGAAAAAAAAAAAAAAAATTTCTCCGATTCTCGTTTTCCACAAAACGAGAATTCTCGGATAAAACAAAAAAAAAAAAATTTCTCCGATTCTGGTTTTCAACAAAACGAGAATTCTCGGATAAAAGAAAAAAAAAAAAAAATTTCTCCGATTCTCGTTTTCCACAAAACGAGAATACTCGGATAAAAAAGAAAAAAAAAATTTCCCCGATTCTGGTTTTCCACAAAACGAGGATTCTCGGTTAAAAAAAAAAAAAAAAAAAATTTCTCCGATTCTCGTTTTCCACAAAACGAGAATCCTCGGATAAAAAAAATAAAAAAAAAAATTTCTCCGATTCTGGTTTTCAACAAAACGAGAATTCTCGGATAAAAGAAAAAAAAAAAAATTTCTCCGATTCTCGTTTTCCACAAAACGAGAATACTCGGATAAAAAAAAAAAAAATTTCTCCGATTCTGGTTTTCCACAAAACGAGGATTCTCGGTTAAAAAAAAAAAAAAAAAAATTTCTCCGATTCTCGTTTTCCACAAAACGAGAATTCTCGGATAAAAAAAAAAAAAAAAAAATTTCTCCGATTCTCGTTTTCCACAAAACGAGAATTCTCGGAAAAAATAAAAAAAAAAAAAATTTCTCCGATTCTGGTTTTCCACAAAACGAGAATTCTCGGAAAAAAAAAAAAAAAATTTCTCCGATTCTCGTTTTCCGCAAAACGAGATTTCTCGGATAAAAAAAAAAAAAATTTCTTAGATTCTGGTTTTCCACAAAACGTGAATTCTCGGATAAAAAAAAAAAAAAAATTTTTTCCGATTCTCGTTTTCCACAAAACGAGAATTCTCGGATAAAACAAAAAAAAAAAAATTTCTCCGATTCTGGTTTTCAACAAAACGAGAATTCTCGAATAAAAGAAAAAAAAAAAAAAATTTCTCCGATTATCGTTTTCCACAAAACGAGAATACTCGGATAAAAAAAAAAAAAAATTTCTCCGATTCTGGTTTTCCACAAAACGAGGATTCTCGGTTAAAAAAAAAAAAAAAAAAAATTTCTCCGATTCTCGTTTTCCACAAAACGAGAATTCTCGGATAAAAAAAAAAAAAAAAAAATTTCTCCGCTTCTCGTTTTCCACGAAACGAGAATCCTCGGATAAGAAAAAAAAAAAAAAATTTCCGATTCTGGTTTTCCACAAAACGACAATTCTCGGATTAAAAAAAAAAAAAAAATTTCTCTGATTCTGGTTTTCCATGAAACGAGAATTCTCGGATAAAAAAAAAAAAAAAATTTCTCTGATTCTCGTTTTCCACAAAAGGAGAATTCTCGGATAAAAAAAAAAAAAAAAAAAAATTTCTCCGATTCTCGTTTTCCGCAAAACGAGAATTCTCGCATAAAAAAAAAAAAAATTTCTCTGATTCTCGTTTTCGGCAAAAAGAGAATTCTCGGATAAAAAAAAAAAAAAAATTTCTCCGATTCTGGTTTTCCAAAACACGAGAATTCCGGACCAAAAAAAAAAAAAAATTTCTCTGATTCTCGTTTTCCACAAGAGAGGAATTCTCCGATAAAAAAAAAAAAAAAAAAAAATTTCTCCGATTCTGGTTTTGCACAAAACGAGAATTCTCGGATAAAAAAAAAAAAAATTTCTCTGATTCTCGTTTTCCACAAAACGAGAATTCTCGGATAAAAAAAAAAAAAAAATTTCTCCGATTCTCGTTTTCCGCAAAACGAGAATTCTCGGATAAAAAAAAAAAAAAAATTTCTCCGATTCTCGTTTTCCGCAAAACGAGAATTCTCGGATAAAAAAGAAAAAAAAATTTCTCCGATTCTCGTTTTCCACAAAACGAGAATTCTCGGATAAAAAAAAAAAAAAACATTTCTCCGATTCTGATTTTTCACAAAACGAGAATTCTCGGATAAAAAAAAAAAAAAAAATTTCTCCGATTCTCGCTTTCCACAAAACGAGAATTCTCGGATACAAAAAAAAAAAAAAATTTCTCCGATTCTCGTTTTCCACAAAACGAGAATTCTCGGATAAAAAAAAAAAGAAAAAAATTTCTCCCATTCTCGTTTTCCACAACACGAGAATTCTCGGATAAAAAAAAAAAAAAAAAATTTCTCCGATTCTGGTTTTCCACAAAACGAGAATTCTCAGATAAAAAAAAAAAAAAAAAAATTTCTCCGATACTCGTTTTCCACAAAACGAGAATTCTCGGATAAAAAAAAAAAAAAAAAAATTTCTCCGATTCTGATTTTTCGAGAACGAGAATTCTCGGATAAAAAAAAAAAAAAAAAAAATTTCTCCGATTCTCGTTTTCCACAAAACGAGAAGTCTCGGATAAAAAAAAAAAAAAAAATTTCTCCGATTCTCGTTTTCCACAAAACGAGAATTCTCGGGTAAAAAAGAAAAAAAGAAAAAAATTTGTCCCATTCTCGTTTTCCACAAAACGAGAATTCTCCGATAAAAAAAAAAAAAAAAAATTTTTTTCCGATTCTGGTTTTCCACAAAACGAGAATTCTCGGATAAAAAAAAAAAAAAAAATTTCTCCGATTCTCGTTTTCCACAAAACGAGAATTCTCGGAAAAAAAAAAAAAAAAAATTTCTCCGATTCTGGTTTTCCACAAAACGAGAATTCTCGGAAAAAAAAAAAAAAAAAAATTTCTCCGATTCTCGTTTTCCGCAAAACGAGATTTCTCGGATAAAAAAAAAAAAAAAAATTTCTTAGATTCTGGTTTTCCACAAAACCAGAATTCTCGGATAAAAAAAAAAAAAACAAAAAATTTCTCCGATTCTCGTTTTCCACAAAACGAGAAATCTCGGATAAAAAAAAAAAAAAATTTCTCCGATTCTGGATTTCAACAAAACGAGAATTCTCGGATAAAAGAAAAAAAAAAAAAATTTCTCCGATTCTCGTTTTCCACAAAACGAGAATACTCGGATAAAAAAAAAAAAAAATTTCTCCGATTCCGGTTTTCCACAAAACGAGAATTCTCGGATAAAGAAAAAAAAAAAAATTTCTCCGATTCTCGTTTTCCACAAAACGAGAATTCTCGGATAAAAAAAAAAAAAAAAATTTCTCCGATTCTGATTTTTCACAAAACGAGAATTCTCGGATAAAAAAAAAAAAAAAAATTTCTCCGATTCTCGTTTTCCACAAAACGAGAATTCTCGGATAAAAAAAAAAAACAAAAAATTTCTCCGATTCTCGTTTTCCACAAAACGAGAATTCTCGGATAAAAAAAAAAAAAAAAAAAATTTCTCCGATTCTGGTTTTCCACAAAACGAGAAGTCTCGGATAAAAAAAAAACAAAAAAAATTTCTCCGATTCTCGTTTTCCACAAAACGAGAGTTCTCGGATAAAAAAAAAAAAAAATTTCTCCCATTCTCGTTTTCCACAAAACGAGAATTCTCGGATAAAAAAAAAAAAAAAAAATGTCTCGGATTCTCGTTTTCCACAAAACGAGAATTCTCGGATCAAAAAAAAAAAAAAAAATTTCTCCGATTCTCGTTTTCCACAAAACGAGAATTCTCGGAAAAAAAAAAAAAAAAAATATTTCTCCGATTCTGGTTTTCCACAAAAAGAGAATTCTCGGAAAAAAAAAAAAAAAAATTTCTCCGATTCTCGTTTTCCGCAAAACGAGATTTCTCGGATAAAAAAAAAAAAAAATTTCTTCGATTCTGGTTTTCCACAAAACGAGAATTCTCGGATAAAAAAAAAAAAAAAATTTCTCCGATTCTCGTTTTCCACAAAACGAGAATTCTCGGATAAAAAAAAAAAAAAATTTCTCCGATTCTGGTTTTCAACGAAACGAGAATCCTCGGATTAAAAAAAAAAAAAAAAAAAATTTCTCCGATTCTCGTTTTCCACAAAACGTGAATTCTCGGATAAAAAAAAAAAAAAAAAAATTTCTCCGATTCTCGTTTTCCACAAAACGAGAATTCTGGGATAAAAAAAAAAAAAAAAAATTTCTCCGATTCTGATTTTTCACAAAACGAGAATTCTCGGATAAAAAAAAAAAAAAAAAAAAAACTTCTCCGATTCTCGTTTTCCACAAAACGAGAATTCTCGGATAAAAAAAAAAAAAAAAAATTTCTCCGATTCTCGTTTTCCACAAAACGAGAATTCTCGGATAAAAAAAAAAAAAAAAAATTTCTCCGATTCTGATTTTTCGCAAAACGAGAATTCTCGGATAAAAAAAAAAAAAAAAATTTCTCCGATTCTGGTTTTCCACAAAACGAGAAGTCTCAGATAAAAAAAAAAAAAAAATTTCTCCGATTCTCGTTTTCCACAAAACGAGAATTCTCGGATAAAAAAAAAAAAAGAAAAAAATTTCTCCCATTCTCGTTTTCCACAAAACGAGAATTCTCGGATAAAAAAAAAAAAAAAAAAATTTCTCGGATTCTGGTTTTCCACAAAACGAGAATTCTCGGATAAAGAAAAAAAAAAAAATTTCTCCGATTCTGGTTTTCCACAAAACGAGAATTCTCGGAAAAAAAAAAAAATAAATAAATAAAATTTCTCCGATTCTGGTTTTCCACAAAACGAGAATTCTCGGAAAAAAAAAAACAAAAAATTTCTCCGATTCTCGTTTTCCGCAAAACGAGATTTCTCGGATAAAAAAAAAAAAACAAATTTCTTCGATTCTGGTTTTCCAAAAAACGAGAATTCTCGGATAAAAAAAAAAAAAGAAAAATTCACCGATTCTCGTTTTCCACAAAACGAGAATTCTCGGATAAAAAAAAAAAAAAAAAATTTCTGCGATTCTGGTTTTCAACAAAACGAGAATTCTCGGATAAAAAAAAAAAAAATTTCTCCGATTCTGGTTTTCCAAAACACGAGAATTCCGGATAAAAAAAAAAAAATTTTTTTTCTGATTCTCGTTTTCCACAAAAACGAGAATTCTCGGATGAAAAAAAAAAAAAAAATAATTTCTCCGATTCTCGTTTTCCGCAAAACGAGAATTCTCGGATAAAAAAAAAAAAAAATTTCTCCGATTCTCGTTTTCCACAAAACGAGAATTCTCGCATAAAAAAAAAAAAAAAAATTTCTCCGATTCCGGTTTTCCACAAAACGAGAATTCTCGGATAAAAAAAAAAAAAAAAATTTCTCCCATTCTCGTTTTCCACAAAACGAGAATTCTCGGATAGAAAAAAGAAAAAAAAAATTTCGCCGATTCTGATTTTTCACAAAACGATAATTCTCGGATAAAAAAAAAAAAAAAATTTCTCCGATTCTCGTTTTCCACAAAACGAGAATTCTCGGATACAAAAAAAAAAAAAAAATTTCTCCGATTCTCGTTTTCCACAAAACGAGAATTCTCGGATTAAAAAAAAAAAAAAAATTTCTCCGATTCTCGTTTTCCACAAAACGAGAATTCTCCGATACAAAAAAAAAAAAGAAATTTCTCCGATTCTCGTTTTCCACAAAACGAGAATGCTCGGAAAAAAAAAAAAAAAAAAATTTCTCCGATTCTGGTTTTGCACAAAACGAGAATTCTCGGAAAAAAAAAAAAAAATTTCTCCGATTCTCGTTTTCCGCAAAACGAGATTTCTCGGATAAAAAATAAAAAAAAAAAAAATTTCTTCGATTCTGGTTTTCCACAAAACGAGAATTCTCATATAAAAAAAAAAAAAAAATTTCTCCGATTCTCGTTTTCCACAAAACGAGAATTCTCGGATAAAAAAAAAAAAAAAAAATTTCTCCGATTCTGGTTTTCAACAAAACGAGAATTCTCGGATAAAAAAAAAAAAAAAATTTCTCCGATTCTCGTTTTCCACAAAACGAGAATACTCGGATAAAAAAAAAAAAAATTTCTCCGATTCTGGTTTTGCACAAAACGAGAATTCTCGGAAAAAAAAAAAAAAAAATTTCTCCGATTCTCGTTTTCCGCAAAACGAGATTTCTCGGATAAAAAATAAAAAAAAAAAAATTTCTTCGATTCTGGTTTTCCACAAAACGAGAATTCTCATATAAAAAAAAAAAAAAAAATTTCTCCGATTCTCGTTTTCCACAAAACGAGAATTCTCGGATAAAAAAAAAGAAAAAAAATTTCTCCGATTCTCGTTTTCCACAAAACGAGAATACTCGGATAAAAAAAAAAAAAACAAATTTCTTCGATTCTGGTTTTCCAAAAAACGAGAATTCTCGGATAAAAAAAAAAAAAGAAAAATTCACCGATTCTCGTTTTCCACAAAACGAGAATTCTCGGATAAAAAAAAAAAAAAAAATTTCTGCGATTCTGGTTTTCAACAAAACGAGAATTCTCGGATAAAAAAAAAAAAAAAAATTTCTCCGATTCTGGTTTTCCAAAACACGAGAATTCCGGATAAAAAAAAAAAAAAAATTTCTCTGATTCTCGTTTTCCACAAAAACGAGAATTCTCGGATGAAAAAAAAAAAAAAAAAAATTTCTCCGATTCTCGTTTTCCGCAAAACGAGAATTCTCGGATAAAAAAAAAAAAAAAATTTCTCCGATTCTCGTTTTCCACAAAACGAGAATTCTCGCATAAAAAAAAAAAAAAAAATTTCTCCGATTCCGGTTTTCCACAAAACGAGAATTCTCGGATAAAAAAAAAAAAAAAAATTTCTCCCATTCTCGTTTTCCACAAAACGAGAATTCTCGGATAGAAAAAAGAAAAAAAAAATTTCGCCGATTCTGATTTTTCACAAAACGATAATTCTCGGATAAAAAAAAAAAAAAAAATTTCTCCGATTCTCGTTTTCCACAAAACGAGAATTCTCGGATACAAAAAAAAAAAAAAAATTTCTCCGATTCTCGTTTTCCACAAAACGAGAATTCTCGGATTAAAAAAAAAAAAAAAAATTTCTCCGATTCTCGTTTTCCACAAAACGAGAATTCTCCGATACAAAAAAAAAAAAAGAAATTTCTCCGATTCTCGTTTTCCACAAAACGAGAATGCTCGGAAAAAAAAAAAAAAAAAAATTTCTCCGATTCTGGTTTTGCACAAAACGAGAATTCTCGGAAAAAAAAAAAAAAATTTCTCCGATTCTCGTTTTCCGCAAAACGAGATTTCTCGGATAAAAAATAAAAAAAAAAAAATTTCTTCGATTCTGGTTTTCCACAAAACGAGAATTCTCATATAAAAAAAAAAAAAAAATTTCTCCGATTCTCGTTTTCCACAAAACGAGAATTCTCGGATAAAAAAAAAAAAAAAATTTCTCCGATTCTGGTTTTCAACAAAACGAGAATTCTCGGATAAAAAAAAAAAAAAAAATTTCTCCGATTCTCGTTTTCCACAAAACGAGAATACTCGGATAAAAAAAAAAAAAATTTCTCCGATTCTGGTTTTGCACAAAACGAGAATTCTCGGAAAAAAAAAAAAAAAATTTCTCCGATTCTCGTTTTCCGCAAAACGAGATTTCTCGGATAAAAAATAAAAAAAAAAAAAATTTCTTCGATTCTGGTTTTCCACAAAACGAGAATTCTCATATAAAAAAAAAAAAAAAATTTCTCCGATTCTCGTTTTCCACAAAACGAGAATTCTCGGATAAAAAAAAAAAAAAAAATTTCTCCGATTCTCGTTTTCCACAAAACGAGAATACTCGGATAAAAAAAAAAAATTTCTCCGATTCTGGTTTTCCAAAACACGAGAATTCCGGATAAAAAAAATTTTTTTCTCTGATCCTGGTTTTCCACAAGAAGAGAATTCTCGGATAAAAAAAAAAAAAAAAAATTTCTCCGATTCTGGTTTTCCACAAAACGAGAATTCTCGGATAAAAAAAAAAAAAATTTCTCTGATTCTCGTTTTCCACAAAACGAGAATTCTCGGATGAAAAAAAAAAAAAAAAAAATTTCTCCGATTCTCGTTTTCCGCAAAACGAGAATTCTCGGATAAAAAAAAAAAAAATTTCTCCGATTCTCGTTTTCCGCAAAACGAGATTTCTCGGATAAAAAAAAAAAAAAAAAATTTGTTCGATTCTGGTTTTCCACAAAACGAGAATTCTCGGATAAAAAAAAAAAAAAAAAAAATTTCTCCGAGTCTCGTTTTCCACAAAACTAGAATTCTCGGATAAAAAAAAAAAAAAAAATTTCTCCGATTCTGGTTTTCCACAAAACGAGAATTCTCGGATAAAAAAAAAAAAAATTTCTCTGATTCTCGTTTTCCACAAAACGAGAATTCTCGGATGAAAAAGAAAAAAAAAGAAAATTTCTCCGATTCTCGTTTTCCGCAAAACGAGAATTCTCGGATAAAAAAAAAAAAAATTTCTCCGACTCTCGTTTTCCACAAAACGAGAATTCTCGCATAAAAAAAAAAAAAAAAATTTCTCCGATTCTGGTTTTCCACAAAACGAGCATTCTCGGATTAAAAAAAAAAAAAAAAATTTCTCCGATTCTCGTTTTCCACAAAACGAGAATTCTCGGATAAAAAAAAAAAAAAACATTTCTCCGATTCTGATTTTTCACAAAACGAGAATTCTCGGATAAAAAAAAAAAAAAAAATTTCTCCGATTCTCGTTTTCCACAAAACGAGAATTCTCGGATACAAAAAAAAAAAAAATTTCTCCGATTCTCGTTTTCCACAAAACGAGAATTCTCGGATAAAAAAAAAAGGAAAAAAATTTCTCCCATTCTCGTTTTCCACAAAACGAGAATTCTCGGATAAAAAAAAAAAAAAAAATTTCTCCGATTCTGGTTTTCCACAAAACGAGAATTCTCGGATAAAAAAAAAAAAAAAGATTTGTTCGATTCTGGTTTTCCACAAAACGAGAATTCTCGGATAAAAAAAAAAAAAAAAAAAATTTCTCCGATTCTCGTTTTCCACAAAACGAGAATTCTCGGATAAAAAAAAAAAAAAATTTCTCGGATTCTCGTTTTCCACAAAACGAGAATACTCGGATAAAAAAAAAAAATTTCTCCGATTCTGGTTTTCCAAAACACGAGAATTCCGGATAAAAAAAAAAAAATTTTCTCTGATTCTGGTTTTCCACAAGAAGAGAATTCTCGGATAAAAAAAAAAAAAAAAATTTCTCCGATTCTGGTTTTCCACAAAACGAGAATTCTCGGATAAAAAAAAAAAAAAATTTCTCTGATTCTCGTTTTCCACAAAACGAGAATTCTCGGATGAAAAAAAAAAAAAAAGAAAATTTCTCCGATTCTCGTTTTCCGCAAAACGAGAATTCTCGGATAAAAAAAAAAAAAAATTTCTCCGACTCTCGTTTTCCACAAAACGAGAATTCTCGCATAAAAAAAAAAAAAAAAAAATTTCCCCGATTCTGGTTTTCCACAAAACGAGCATTCTCGGATAAAAAAAAAAAAAAAAATTTCTCCGATTCTCGTTTTCCACAAAACGAGAATTCTCGGATAAAAAAAAAAAAAAAACATTTCTCCGATTCTGATTTTTCACAAAACGAGAATTCTCGGATAAAAAAAAAAAAAAAAAATTTCTCCGATTCTCGTTTTCCACAAAACGAGAATTCTCGGATACAAAAAAAAAAAAAAATTTCTCCGATTCTCGTTTTCCACAAAACGAGAATTCTCGGATAAAAAAAAAAAAGAAAAAAATTTCTCCTATTCTCGTTTTCGACAAAACGAGAATTCTCGGATAAAAAAAAAAAAAAAAAAAATTTCTCCGATTCTGGTTTTCCACAAAACGAGAATTCTCGGATAAAAAAAAAAAAAAAATTTCTCCGATTCTCGTTTTCCACAAAACGAGAATTCTCGGATAAAAAAAAAAAAAAAATTTCTCCGATTCTCGTTTTCCACAAAACGAGAATTCTCGGAAAAAAAAAAAATAAAAAAAAAATTTCTCCGATTCTGGTTTTCCACAAAACGAGAATTCTCGGAAAAAAAAAAAAAAAAATTTCTCCGATTCTCGTTTTCCGCAAAACCAGATTTCTCGGATAAAAAAAAAAAAAAAAAATTTCTTAGATTCTGGTTTTCCACAAAACGAGAATTCTCGGATAAAAAAAAAAAAAAAAATTTCTCCGATTCTCGTTTTCCACAAAACGAGAATTCTCGGATAAAACAAAAAAAAAAAAAATTTCTCCGATTCTGGTTTTCAACAAAACGCGAATTCTCGGATAAAAGAAAAAAAAAAAAATTTCTCCGATTCTCGTTTTCCACAAAACGAGAATACTCGGATAAAAAAAAAAAAAAAATTTCTCCGATTCTGGTTTTCCACAAAACGAGAAGTCTCGGATAAAAAAAAAAAAAAAATTTCTCCGATTCTCGTTTTTCCACAAAACGAGAATTCTCGGATAAAAAAAAAAAGAAAAAAATTTCTTCCATTCTCGTTTTCCACAAAACGAGAATTCTCGGATAAAAAAAAAAAAAAAAATTTCTCCGATTCTGGTTTTCCACAAAACGAGAATTCTCGGATAAAAAAAAAAAAAAAAAATTTCTCCGATTCTCGTTTTCCACAAAACGAGAATTCTCGGATAAAAAAAACAAAAAAAAAATTTTCTCCGATTCTGATTTTTCAGGAACGAGAATTCTCGGATAAAAAAAAAAAAAAAATTTCTCCGATTCTCGTTTTCCACAAAACGAGAAGTCTCGGATAAAAAAAAAAAAAAAATTTCTCCGATTCTTGTTTTCCACAAAACGAGAATTCTCGGATAAAAAAAAAAAGAAAAAAATTTGTCCCATTCTCGTTTTCCACAAAACGAGAATTCTCCGATAAAAAAAAAAAAAAAATTTCTCCGATTCTCGTTTTCCACAAAACGAGAATTCTCGGATAAAAAAAAAAAAAAATTTCTTAGATTCTGGTTTTCCACAAAACGAGAGTTCTCGGATAAAAAAAAAAAAAAAAAATTTCTCCGATTCTCGTTTTCCACAAAACGAGAATTCTCGGATAAAACAAAAAAAAAAATTTCTCCGATTCTGGTTTTCAACAAAACGAGAATTCTCGGATAAAAGAAAAAAAAAAAAAATTTCTCCGATTCTCGTTTTCCACAAAACGAGAATACTCGGATAAAAAAAAAAAAAAATTTCTCCGATTCTGGTTTTCCACAAAACGAGGATTCTCGGTTAAAAAAAAAAAAAAAAATTTCTCCGATTCTCGTTTTCCACAAAACGAGAATTCTCGGATAAAAAAAAAAAAAAAAAAAATTTCTCCGCTCCTCGTTTTCCACGAAACGAGAATCCTCGGATAAGAAAAAAAAAAAAAAATTTCTTCGATTCTGGTTTTCCACAAAACGACAATTCTCGGATTAAAAAAAAAAAAAAAAATTTCTCTGATTCTGGTTTTCCATGAAACGAGAATTCTCGGATAAAAAAAAAAAAAAATTTCTCTGATTCTCGTTTTCCACAAAAGGAGAATTCTCGGATAAAAAAAAAAAAAAAAAAAATTTCTCCGATTCTCGTTTTCCGCAAAACGAGAATTCTCGCATAAAAAAAAAAAAAATTTCTCTGATTCTCGTTTTCGGCAAAACGAGAATTCTCGGATAAAAAAAAAAAAAAAAAATTTCTCCGATTCTGGTTTTCCAAAACACGAGAATTCCGGACCAAAAAAAAAAAAAAATTTCTCTGATTCTCGTTTTCCACAAGAAGAGAATTCTCCGATAAAAAAAAAAAAAAAAAAATTTCTCCGATTCTGGTTTTGCACAAAACGAGAATTCTCGGATAAAAAAAGAAAAAAAAATTTCTCTGATTCTCGTTTTCCACAAAACGAGAATTCTCGGATAAAAAAAAAAAAAAAATTACTCCGATTCTCGTTTTCCGCAAAACGAGAATTCTCGGATAAAAAAAAAAAAAAAATTTCTCCGATTCTCGTTTTCCGCAAAACGAGAATTCTCGGATAAAAAAGAAAAAAAAAATTTCTCCGATTCTCGTTTTCCACAAAACGAGAATTCTCGGATGAAAAAAAAAAAAAAACATTTCTCCGATTCTGATTTTTCACAAAACGAGAATTCTCGGATAAAAAAAAAAAAAAAATTTCTCCGATTCTCGCTTTCCACAAAACGAGAATTCTCGGATACAAAAAAGGAAAAAAATTTCTCCGATTCTCGTTTTCCACAAAACGAGAATTCTCGGATAAAAAAAAAAAGAAAAAAATTTCTCCCATTTTCGTTTTCCACAAAACGAGAATTCTCGGATAAAAAAAAAAAAAAAAATTTCTCCGATTCTGGTTTTCCACAAAACGAGAATTCTCAGATAAAAAAAAAAAAAAAAAAATTTCTCCGATTCTCGTTGTCCACAAAACGAGAATTCTCGGATAAAAAAAAAAAAAAAAAATTTCTCCGATTCTGATTTTTCACGAACGAGAATTCTCGGATAAAAAAAAGAAAAAAAAAAAATTTCTCCGATTCTCGTTTTCCACAAAACGAGAAGTCTCGGATAAAGAAAAAAAAAAAAAATTTCTCCGATTCTCGTTTACCACAAAACGAGAATTCTCGGGTAAAAAAGAAAAAAAGAAAAAAATTTGTCCCATTCTCGTTTTCCACAAAACGAGAATTCTCCGATAAAAAAAAAAAAAAAATTTTTTCCGATTCTCGTTTTCCACAAAACGAGAATTCTCGGATACAAAAAAAAAAAAAAAATTTCTCCGATTCTCGTTTTCCACAAAACGAGAATTCTCGGAAAAAAAAAAAAAAAAAAAAAAATTTCTCCGATTCTGGTTTTCCAAAAAACGAGAATTCTCGGAAAAAAAAAAAAAAAAAATTTCTCCGATTCTCGTTTTCCGCAAAACGAGATCTCTCGGATAAAAAAAAAAAAAAATTTCTTAGATTCTGGTTTTCCACAAAACCAGAATTCCCGGATAAAAAAAAAAAAAAACAAAAAATTTCTCCGATTCTCGTTTTCCACAAAACGAGAATTCTCGGATAAAAAAAAAAAAAATTTCTCCGATTCTGGATTTCAACAAAACGAGAATTCTCGGATAAAAGAAAAAAAAAAAAATTTCTCCGATTCTCGTTTTCCACAAAACGAGAATACTCGGATAAAAAAAAAAAAAAAATTTCTCCGATTCTGGTTTTCCACAAAACGAGGATTCTCGGTTAAAAAAAAAAAAAAATTTCTCCGATTCTCGTTTTCCACAAAACGAGAATTCTCGGATAAAAAAAAAAAAAAAAAAATTTCTCCGATTCCGGTTTTCCACAAAACGAGAATTCTCGGATAAAGAAAAAAAAAAAAATTTCTCCGATTCTCGTTTTCCACAAAACGAGAATTCTCGGATAAAAAAAAAAAAAAAATTTCTCCGATTCTGATTTTTCACAAAACGAGAATTCTCGGATAAAAAAAAAAAAAAAATTTCTCCGATTCTCGTTTTCCACAAAACGAGAATTCTCGGATAAAAAAAAAAACAAAAAATTTCTCCGATTCTCGTTTTCCACAAAACGAGAATTCTCGGATAAAAAAAAAAAAAAAAAAATTTCTCCGATTCTCGTTTTCCACAAAACGAGAATTCTCGGATAAAAAAAAAAAAAAAATGTCTCGGATTCTCGTTTTCCACAAAACGAGAATTCTCGGATAAAAAAAAAAAAAAAAAATTTCTCCGATTCTCGTTTTCCACAAAACGAGAATTCTCGGAAAAAAAAAAAAAAAAATATATTTCTCCGATTCTGGTTTTCCACAAAAAGAGAATTCTCGGAAAAAAAAAAAAAAATTTCTCCGATTCTCGTTTTCCGCAAAACGAGATTTCTCGGATAAAAAAAAAAAAAAAATTTCTTCGATTCTGGTTTTCCACAAAACGAGAATTCTCGGATAAAAAAAAAAAAAAATTTCTCCGATTCTCGTTTTCCACAAAACGAGAATTCTCGGATAAAAAAAAAAAAAAAAATTTCTCCGATTCTGGTTTTTAACAAAACGAGAATTCTCGGATAAAAAAAAAAAAAAAAAATTTCTCCGATTCTCGTTTTCCACAAAACGAGAATTCTGGGATAAAAAAAAAAAAAAAAAATTTCTCCGATTCTGATTTTTCACAAAACGAGAATTCTCGGATAAAAAAAAAAAAAAAAAATTTCTCCGATTCTCGTTTTCCACAAAACGAGAATTCTCGGATAAAAAAAAAAAAAAAAATTTCTCCGATTCTGGTTTTCCAAAACACGAGAATTCCGGATAAAAAAAAAAAAAAAATTTCTCTGATTCTCGTTTTCCACAAAAACGAGAATTCTCGGATGAAAAAAAAAAAAAAAAAATTTCTCCGATTCTCGTTTTCCGCAAAACGAGAATTCTCGGATAAAAAAAAAAAAAAAATTTCTCCGATTCTCGTTTTCCACAAAACGAGAATTCTCGCATAAAAAAAAAAAAAAATTTCTCCGATTCCGGTTTTCCACAAAACGAGAATTCTCGGATAAAAAAAAAAAAAAAAATTTCTCCCATTCTCGTTTTCCACAAAACGAGAATTCTCGGATAGAAAAAAGAAAAAAAAAATTTCGCCGATTCTGATTTTTCACAAAACGATAATTCTCGGATAAAAAAAAAAAAAAAAATTTCTCCGATTCTCGTTTTCCACAAAACGAGAATTCTCGGATACAAAAAAAAAAAAAAATTTCTCCGATTCTCGTTTTCCACAAAACGAGAATTCTCGGATTAAAAAAAAAAAAAAATTTCTCCGATTCTCGTTTTCCACAAAACGAGAATTCTCCGATACAAAAAAAAAAAAAGAAATTTCTCCGATTCTCGTTTTCCACAAAACGAGAATGCTCGGAAAAAAAAAAAAAAAAAATTTCTCCGATTCTGGTTTTGCACAAAACGAGAATTCTCGGAAAAAAAAAAAAAAAATTTCTCCGATTCTCGTTTTCCGCAAAACGAGATTTCTCGGATAAAAAATAAAAAAAAAAAAAATTTCTTCGATTCTGGTTTTCCACAAAACGAGAATTCTCATATAAAAAAAAAAAAAAAATTTCTCCGATTCTCGTTTTCCACAAAACGAGAATTCTCGGATAAAAAAAAAAAAAAATTTCTCCGATTCTGGTTTTCAACAAAACGAGAATTCTCGGATAAAAAAAAAAAAAAAAATTTCTCCGATTCTCGTTTTCCACAAAACGAGAATACTCGGATAAAAAAAAAAAAAATTTCTCCGATTCTGGTTTTGCACAAAACGAGAATTCTCGGAAAAAAAAAAAAAAAAATTTCTCCGATTCTCGTTTTCCGCAAAACGAGATTTCTCGGATAAAAAATAAAAAAAAAAAAAATTTCTTCGATTCTGGTTTTCCACAAAACGAGAATTCTCATATAAAAAAAAAAAAAAAAATTTCTCCGATTCTCGTTTTCCACAAAACGAGAATTCTCGGATAAAAAAAAAAAAAAAAAATTTCTCCGATTCTCGTTTTCCACAAAACGAGAATACTCGGATAAAAAAAAAAAAAATTTCTCCGATTCTGGTTTTCCAAAACACGAGAATTCCGGATAAAAAAAATTTTTTTCTCTGATCCTGGTTTTCCACAAGAAGAGAATTCTCGGATAAAAAAAAAAAAAAAAAATTTCTCCGATTCTGGTTTTCCACAAAACGAGAATTCTCGGATAAAAAAAAAAAAAATTTCTCTGATTCTCGTTTTCCACAAAACGAGAATTCTCGGATGAAAAAAAAAAAAAAAAAATTTCTCCGATTCTCGTTTTCCGCAAAACGAGAATTCTCGGATAAAAAAAAAAAAAATTTCTCCGATTCTCGTTTTCCGCAAAACGAGATTTCTCGGATAAAAAAAAAAAAAAAAAATTTGTTCGATTCTGGTTTTCCACAAAACGAGAATTCTCGGATAAAAAAAAAAAAAAAAAAAATTTCTCCGAGTCTCGTTTTCCACAAAACTAGAATTCTCGGATAAAAAAAAAAAAAAAAATTTCTCCGATTCTGGTTTTCCACAAAACGAGAATTCTCGGATAAAAAAAAAAAAAAATTTCTCTGATTCTCGTTTTCCACAAAACGAGAATTCTCGGATGAAAAAGAAAAAAAAAGAAAATTTCTCCGATTCTCGTTTTCCGCAAAACGAGAATTCTCGGATAAAAAAAAAAAAATTTCTCCGACTCTCGTTTTCCACAAAACGAGAATTCTCGCATAAAAAAAAAAAAAAAATTTCTCCGATTCTGGTTTTCCACAAAACGAGCATTCTCGGATTAAAAAAAAAAAAAAAAATTTCTCCGATTCTCGTTTTCCACAAAACGAGAATTCTCGGATAAAAAAAAAAAAAAAACATTTCTCCGATTCTGATTTTTCACAAAACGAGAATTCTCGGATAAAAAAAAAAAAAAAAAATTTCTCCGATTCTCGTTTTCCACAAAACGAGAATTCTCGGATACAAAAAAAAAAAAAATTTCTCCGATTCTCGTTTTCCACAAAACGAGAATTCTCGGATAAAAAAAAAAAGGAAAAAAATTTCTCCCATTCTCGTTTTCCACAAAACGAGAATTCTCGGATAAAAAAAAAAAAAAAAATTTCTCCGATTCTGGTTTTCCACAAAACGAGAATTCTCGGATAAAAAAAAAAAAAAAGATTTGTTCGATTCTGGTTTTCCACAAAACGAGAATTCTCGGATAAAAAAAAAAAAAAAAAAAAATTTCTCCGATTCTCGTTTTCCACAAAACGAGAATTCTCGGATAAAAAAAAAAAAAAAATTTCTCGGATTCTCGTTTTCCACAAAACGAGAATACTCGGATAAAAAAAAAAAATTTCTCCGATTCTGGTTTTCCAAAACACGAGAATTCCGGATAAAAAAAAAAAAATTTTCTCTGATTCTGGTTTTCCACAAGAAGAGAATTCTCGGATAAAAAAAAAAAAAAAAAATTTCTCCGATTCTGGTTTTCCACAAAACGAGAATTCTCGGATAAAAAAAAAAAAAAATTTCTCTGATTCTCGTTTTCCACAAAACGAGAATTCTCGGATGAAAAAAAAAAAAAAAGAAAATTTCTCCGATTCTCGTTTTCCGCAAAACGAGAATTCTCGGATAAAAAAAAAAAAAAATTTCTCCGACTCTCGTTTTCCACAAAACGAGAATTCTCGCATAAAAAAAAAAAAAAAAAATTTCCCCGATTCTGGTTTTCCACAAAACGAGCATTCTCGGATAAAAAAAAAAAAAAAAATTTCTCCGATTCTCGTTTTCCACAAAACGAGAATTCTCGGATAAAAAAAAAAAAAAAACATTTCTCCGATTCTGATTTTTCACAAAACGAGAATTCTCGGATAAAAAAAAAAAAAAAAAATTTCTCCGATTCTCGTTTTCCACAAAACGAGAATTCTCGGATACAAAAAAAAAAAAAAATTTCTCCGATTCTCGTTTTCCACAAAACGAGAATTCTCGGATAAAAAAAAAAAAGAAAAAAATTTCTCCTATTCTCGTTTTCGACAAAACGAGAATTCTCGGATAAAAAAAAAAAAAAAAAAAATTTCTCCGATTCTGGTTTTCCACAAAACGAGAATTCTCGGATAAAAAAAAAAAAAATTTCTCTGATTCTCGTTTTCCACAAAACGAGAATTCTCGGATGAAAAAAAAAAAAAAAAAAAATTTCTCCGATTCTCGTTTTCCGCAAAACGAGAATTCTCGGATAAAAAAAAAAAAAATTTCTCCGATTCTCGTTTTCCGCAAAACGAGATTTCTCGGATAAAAAAAAAAAAAAAAAAATTGTTCGATTCTGGTTTTCCACAAAACGAGAATTCTCGGATAAAAAAAAAAAAAAAAAAAATTTCTCCGAGTCTCGTTTTCCACAAAACTAGAATTCTCGGATAAAAAAAAAAAAAAAATTTCTCCGATTCTGGTTTTCCACAAAACGAGAATTCTCGGATAAAAAAAAAAAAAAATTTCTCTGATTCTCGTTTTCCACAAAACGAGAATTCTCGGATGAAAAAGAAAAAAAAAGAAAATTTCTCCGATTCTCGTTTTCCGCAAAACGAGAATTCTCGGATAAAAAAAAAAAAATTTCTCCGACTCTCGTTTTCCACAAAACGAGAATTCTCGCATAAAAAAAAAAAAAAAATTTCTCCGATTCTGGTTTTCCACAAAACGAGCATTCTCGGATTAAAAAAAAAAAAAAAAATTTCTCCGATTCTCGTTTTCCACAAAACGAGAATTCTCGGATAA
Organism: Eutreptiella sp. 'Long Island Sound 2002'; assembly: GCA_964036045.1. Lineage (NCBI taxonomy): Eukaryota > Euglenozoa > Euglenophyceae > Eutreptiales > Eutreptiaceae > Eutreptiella > Eutreptiella sp. 'Long Island Sound 2002'. The sequence continues at coordinate 13,597,473 of OZ038403.1, forward strand.
AAAAAAAAAAAAAACATTTCTCCGATTCTGATTTTTCACAAAACGAGAATTCTCGGATAAAAAAAAAAAAAAAAAATTTCTCCGATTCTCGTTTTCCACAAAACGAGAATTCTCGGATACAAAAAAAAAAAAAATTTCTCCGATTCTCGTTTTCCACAAAACGAGAATTCTCGGATAAAAAAAAAAAGGAAAAAAATTTCTCCCATTCTCGTTTTCCACAAAACGAGAATTCTCGGATAAAAAAAAAAAAAAAAATTTCTCCGATTCTGGTTTTCCACAAAACGAGAATTCTCGGATAAAAAAAAAAAAAAAGATTTGTTCGATTCTGGTTTTCCACAAAACGAGAATTCTCGGATAAAAAAAAAAAAAAAAAAAAATTTCTCCGATTCTCGTTTTCCACAAAACGAGAATTCTCGGATAAAAAAAAAAAAAAAATTTCTCGGATTCTCGTTTTCCACAAAACGAGAATACTCGGATAAAAAAAAAAAATTTCTCCGATTCTGGTTTTCCAAAACACGAGAATTCCGGATAAAAAAAAAAAAATTTTCTCTGATTCTGGTTTTCCACAAGAAGAGAATTCTCGGATAAAAAAAAAAAAAAAAAATTTCTCCGATTCTGGTTTTCCACAAAACGAGAATTCTCGGATAAAAAAAAAAAAAAATTTCTCTGATTCTCGTTTTCCACAAAACGAGAATTCTCGGATGAAAAAAAAAAAAAAAGAAAATTTCTCCGATTCTCGTTTTCCGCAAAACGAGAATTCTCGGATAAAAAAAAAAAAAAATTTCTCCGACTCTCGTTTTCCACAAAACGAGAATTCTCGCATAAAAAAAAAAAAAAAAAATTTCCCCGATTCTGGTTTTCCACAAAACGAGCATTCTCGGATAAAAAAAAAAAAAAAAATTTCTCCGATTCTCGTTTTCCACAAAACGAGAATTCTCGGATAAAAAAAAAAAAAAAACATTTCTCCGATTCTGATTTTTCACAAAACGAGAATTCTCGGATAAAAAAAAAAAAAAAAAATTTCTCCGATTCTCGTTTTCCACAAAACGAGAATTCTCGGATACAAAAAAAAAAAAAAATTTCTCCGATTCTCGTTTTCCACAAAACGAGAATTCTCGGATAAAAAAAAAAAAGAAAAAAATTTCTCCTATTCTCGTTTTCGACAAAACGAGAATTCTCGGATAAAAAAAAAAAAAAAAAAATTTCTCCGATTCTGGTTTTCCACAAAACGAGAATTCTCGGATAAAAAAAAAAAAAAAATTTCTCCGATTCTCGTTTTCCACAAAACGAGAATTCTCGGATAAAAAAAAAAAAAAAATTTCTCCGATTCTCGTTTTCCACAAAACGAGAATTCTCGGAAAAAAAAAAAATAAAAAAAAAATTTCTCCGATTCTGGTTTTCCACAAAACGAGAATTCTCGGAAAAAAAAAAAAAAAAATTTCTCCGATTCTCGTTTTCCGCAAAACCAGATTTCTCGGATAAAAAAAAAAAAAAAAAATTTCTTAGATTCTGGTTTTCCACAAAACGAGAATTCTCGGATAAAAAAAAAAAAAAATTTCTCCGATTCTCGTTTTCCACAAAACGAGAATTCTCGGATAAAACAAAAAAAAAAAAAATTTCTCCGATTCTGGTTTTCAACAAAACGCGAATTCTCGGATAAAAGAAAAAAAAAAAAATTTCTCCGATTCTCGTTTTCCACAAAACGAGAATACTCGGATAAAAAAAAAAAAAAAATTTCTCCGATTCTGGTTTTCCACAAAACGAGAAGTCTCGGATAAAAAAAAAAAAAAAATTTCTCCGATTCTCGTTTTTCCACAAAACGAGAATTCTCGGATAAAAAAAAAAAGAAAAAAATTTCTTCCATTCTCGTTTTCCACAAAACGAGAATTCTCGGATAAAAAAAAAAAAAAAAATTTCTCCGATTCTGGTTTTCCACAAAACGAGAATTCTCGGATAAAAAAAAAAAAAAAAAATTTCTCCGATTCTCGTTTTCCACAAAACGAGAATTCTCGGATAAAAAAAAAAAAAAAAAAATTTTCTCCGATTCTGATTTTTCAGGAACGAGAATTCTCGGATAAAAAAAAAAAAAAAATTTCTCCGATTCTCGTTTTCCACAAAACGAGAAGTCTCGGATAAAAAAAAAAAAAAAAATTTCTCCGATTCTTGTTTTCCACAAAACGAGAATTCTCGGATAAAAAAAAAAAAGAAAAAAATTTGTCCCATTCTCGTTTTCCACAAAACGAGAATTCTCCGATAAAAAAAAAAAAAAAAATTTCTCCGATTCTCGTTTTCCACAAAACGAGAATTCTCGGATAAAAAAAAAAAAAAATTTCTTAGATTCTGGTTTTCCACAAAACGAGAGTTCTCGGATAAAAAAAAAAAAAAAATTTCTCCGATTCTCGTTTTCCACAAAACGAGAATTCTCGGATAAAACAAAAAAAAAAATTTCTCCGATTCTGGTTTTCAACAAAACGAGAATTCTCGGATAAAAGAAAAAAAAAAAAAATTTCTCCGATTCTCGTTTTCCACAAAACGAGAATACTCGGATAAAAAAAAAAAAAAATTTCTCCGATTCTGGTTTTCCACAAAACGAGGATTCTCGGTTAAAAAAAAAAAAAAAATTTCTCCGATTCTCGTTTTCCACAAAACGAGAATTCTCGGATAAAAAAAAAAAAAAAAAAAATTTCTCCGCTCCTCGTTTTCCACGAAACGAGAATCCTCGGATAAGAAAAAAAAAAAAATATTTCTTCGATTCTGGTTTTCCACAAAACGACAATTCTCGGATTAAAAAAAAAAAAAAAAATTTCTCTGATTCTGGTTTTCCATGAAACGAGAATTCTCGGATAAAAAAAAAAAAAAATTTCTCTGATTCTCGTTTTCCACAAAAGGAGAATTCTCGGATAAAAAAAAAAAAAAAAAAATTTCTCCGATTCTCGTTTTCCGCAAAACGAGAATTCTCGCATAAAAAAAAAAAAAATTTCTCTGATTCTCGTTTTCGGCAAAACGAGAATTCTCGGATAAAAAAAAAAAAAAAAAATTTCTCCGATTCTGGTTTTCCAAAACACGAGAATTCCGGACCAAAAAAAAAAAAAAAATTTCTCTGATTCTCGTTTTCCACAAGAAGAGAATTCTCCGATAAAAAAAAAAAAAAAAAAAAACTTCTCCGATTCTGGTTTTGCACAAAACGAGAATTCTCGGATAAAAAAAGAAAAAAAAATTTCTCTGATTCTCGTTTTCCACAAAACGAGAATTCTCGGATAAAAAAAAAAAAAAATTACTCCGATTCTCGTTTTCCGCAAAACGAGAATTCTCGGATAAAAAAAAAAAAACAATTTCTCCGATTCTCGTTTTCCGCAAAACGAGAATTCTCGGATAAAAAAGAAAAAAAAAATTTCTCCGATTCTCGTTTTCCACAAAACGAGAATTCTCGGATGAAAAAAAAAAAAAAACATTTCTCCGATTCTGATTTTTCACAAAACGAGAATTCTCGGATAAAAAAAAAAAAAAAATTTCTCCGATTCTCGCTTTCCACAAAACGAGAATTCTCGGATACAAAAAAGGAAAAAAATTTCTCCGATTCTCGTTTTCCACAAAACGAGAATTCTCGGATAAAAAAAAAAAGAAAAAAATTTCTCCCATTTTCGTTTTCCACAAAACGGTAATTCTCGGATAAAAAAAAAAAAAAAAATTTCTCCGATTCTGGTTTTCCACAAAACGAGAATTCTCAGATAAAAAAAAAAAAAAAAAAAATTTCTCCGATTCTCGTTGTCCACAAAACGAGAATTCTCGGATAAAAAAAAAAAAAAAAATTTCTCCGATTCTGATTTTTCACGAACGAGAATTCTCGGATAAAAAAAAAAAAAAAAAAAATTTCTCCGATTCTCGTTTTCCACAAAACGAGAAGTCTCGGATAAAGAAAAAAAAAAAAAATTTCTCCGATTCTCGTTTACCACAAAACGAGAATTCTCGGGTAAAAAAGAAAAAAAGAAAAAAATTTGTCCCATTCTCGTTTTCCACAAAACGAGAATTCTCCGATAAAAAAAAAAAAAAAAATTTTTTCCGATTCTCGTTTTCCACAAAACGAGAATTCTCGGATACAAAAAAAAAAAAAAATTTCTCCGATTCTCGTTTTCCACAAAACGAGAATTCTCGGAAAAAAAAAAAAAAAAAAAAAAATTTCTCCGATTCTGGTTTTCCAAAAAACGAGAATTCTCGGAAAAAAAAAAAAAAAAAATTTCTCCGATTCTCGTTTTCCGCAAAACGAGATCTCTCGGATAAAAAAAAAAAAAATTTCTTAGATTCTGGTTTTCCACAAAACCAGAATTCCCGGATAAAAAAAAAAAAAAACAAAAAATTTCTCCGATTCTCGTTTTCCACAAAACGAGAATTCTCGGATAAAAAAAAAAAAAAATTTCTCCGATTCTGGATTTCAACAAAACGAGAATTCTCGGATAAAAGAAAAAAAAAAAAATTTCTCCGATTCTCGTTTTCCACAAAACGAGAATACTCGGATAAAAAAAAAAAAAAAATTTCTCCGATTCTGGTTTTCCACAAAACGAGGATTCTCGGTTAAAAAAAAAAAAAAATTTCTCCGATTCTCGTTTTCCACAAAACGAGAATTCTCGGATAAAAAAAAAAAAAAAAAAAAATTTCTCCGATTCCGGTTTTCCACAAAACGAGAATTCTCGGATAAAGAAAAAAAAAAAAATTTCTCCGATTCTCGTTTTCCACAAAACGAGAATTCTCGGATAAAAAAAAAAAAAAAATTTCTCCGATTCTGATTTTTCACAAAACGAGAATTCTCGGATAAAAAAAAAAAAAAAAATTTCTCCGATTCTCGTTTTCCACAAAACGAGAATTCTCGGATAAAAAAAAAAAACAAAAAATTTCTCCGATTCTCGTTTTCCACAAAACGAGAATTCTCGGATAAAAAAAAAAAAAAAAAAATTTCTCCGATTCTCGTTTTCCACAAAACGAGAATTCTCGGATAAAAAAAAAAAAAAAATTTCTCCCATTCTCGTTTTCCACAAAAACGAGAATTCTCGGATAAAAAAAAAAAAAAAATGTCTCGGATTCTCGTTTTCCACAAAACGAGAATTCTCGGATAAAAAAAAAAAAAAAAAAATTTCTCCGATTCTCGTTTTCCACAAAACGAGAATTCTCGGAAAAAAAAAAAAAAAAATATATTTCTCCGATTCTGGTTTTCCACAAAAAGAGAATTCTCGGAAAAAAAAAAAAAATTTCTCCGATTCTCGTTTTCCGCAAAACGAGATTTCTCGGATAAAAAAAAAACAAAAAATTTCTTCGATTCTGGTTTTCCACAAAACGAGAATTCTCGGATAAAAAAAAAAAAAAATTTCTCCGATTCTCGTTTTCCACAAAACGAGAATTCTCGGATAAAAAAAAAAAAAAAAATTTCTCCGATTCTCGTTTTCCACAAAACGAGAATTCTCGGATAAAAAAAAAAAAAAAAAAATTTCTCCGATTCTCGTTTTCCACAAAACGAGAATTCTCGGAAAAAAAAAAAAAAAAAAAATATTTCTCCGATTCTGGTTTTCCACAAAAAGAGAATTCTCGGAAAAAAAAAAAAAAATTTCTCCGATTCTCGTTTTCCGCAAAACGAGATTTCTCGGATAAAAAAAAAAAAAAAAATTTCTTCGATTCTGGTTTTCCACAAAACGAGAATTCTCGGATAAAAAAAAAAAAAAATTTCTCCGATTCTCGTTTTCCACAAAACGAGAATTCTGGGATAAAAAAAAAAAAAAAAATTTCTCCGATTCTGATTTTTCACAAAACGAGAATTCTCGGATAAAAAAAAAAAAAAAAAAAATTTCTCCGATTCTCGTTTTCCACAAAACGAGAATTCTCGGATAAAAAAAAAAAAAAAAAATTTCTCCGATTCTCGTTTTCCACAAAATGAGAATTCTCGGATAAAAAAAAAAAAAAAAATTTCTCCGATTCTGATTTTTCGCAAAACGAGAATTCTCGGATAAAAAAAAAAAAAAAATTTCTCCGATTCTGGTTTTCCACAAAACGAGAAGTCTCGGATAAAAAAAAAAAAAAAAAAATTTCTCCGATTCTCGTTTTCCACAAAACGAGAATTCTCGGATAAAAAAAAAAAAGAAAAAAATTTCTCCCATTCTCGTTTTCCACAAAACGAGAATTCTCGGATAAAAAAAAAAAAAAAAAATTTCTCGGATTCTGGTTTTCCACAAAACGAGAATTCTCGGATAAAGAAAAAAAAAAAAAATTTCTCCGATTCTGGTTTTCCACAAAACGAGAATTCTCGGAAAAAAAGAAAAAAAAATAAATAAAATTTCTCCGATTCTGGTTTTCCACAAAACGAGAATTCTCGGAAAAAAAAAAACAAAAAATTTCTCCGATTCTCGTTTTCCGCAAAACGAGATTTCTCGGATAAAAAAAAAAAAAAAAAATTTCTTCGATTCTGGTTTTCCAAAAAACGAGAAATCTCGGATAAAAAAAAAAAAAAAAATTCACCGATTCTCGTTTTCCACAAAACGAGAATTCTCGGATAAAAAAAAAAAAAAAAAAAATTTCTGCGATTCTGGTTTTCAACAAAACGAGAATTCTCGGATAAAAAAAAAAAAAAAAAATTTCTCCGATTCAGGTTTTCCAAAACACGAGAATTCCGGATAGAAAAAAAAAAAAAATTTCTCTGATTCTCGTTTTCCACAAAAACGAGAATTCTCGGATGAAAAAAAAAAAAAAAAAAAATTTCTCCGATTCTCGTTTTCCGCAAAACGAGAATTCTCGGATAAAAAAAAAAAAAAAATTTCTCCGATTCTCGTTTTCCACAAAACGAGAATTCTCGCATAAAAAAAAAAAAAAAAATTCCTCCGATTCCGGTTTTCCACAAAACGAGAATTCTCGGATAAAAAAAAAAAAAAAAATTTCTCCGATTCTCGTTTTCCACAAAACGAGAATTCTCGGATACAAAAAAAAAAGAAAAAAATTTCTCCGATTCTCGTTTTCCACAAAACGAGAATTCTCGGATTAAAAAAAAAAAAAAAAAATTTCTCCGATTCTCGTTTTCCACAAAACGAGAATTCTCCGATACAAGAAAAAAAAAAGAAATTTCTCCGATTCTCGTTTTCCACAAAACGAGAATTCTCGGAAAAAAAAAAAAAAATATCTCCGATTCTGGTTTTGCACAAAACGAGAATTCTCGGAAAAAAAAAAAAAAAATTTCTCCGATTCTCGTTTTCCGCAAAACGAGATTTCTCGGATAAAAAATAAAAAAAAAAAAAATTTCTTCGATTCTGGTTTTCCACAAAACGAGAATTCTCATATAAAAAAAAAAAAAAAAATTTCTCCGATTCTCGTTTTCCACAAAACGAGAATTCTCGGATAAAAAAAAAAAAAAAAATTTCTCCGATTCTGGTTTTCAACAAAACGAGAATTCTCGGATAAAAAAAAAAAAAAAAAATTTCTCCGATTCTCGTTTTCCACAAAACGAGAATACTCGGATAAAAAAAAAAAAATTTCTCCGATTCTGGTTTTCCAAAACACGAGAATTCCGGATAAAAAAAACTTTTTTCTCTGATTCTGGTTTTCCACAAGAAGAGAATTCTCGGATAAAAAAAAAAAAAAACAATTTCTCCGATTCTGGTTTTCCACAAAACGAGAATTCTCGGATAAAAAAAAAAAAATTCCTCTGATTCTCGTTTTCCACAAAACGAGAATTCTCGGATGAAAAAAAAAAAAAAAAATTTCTCCGATTCTCGTTTTCCGCAAAACGAGAATTCTGGGATAAAAAAAAAAAAAATTTCTCCGATTCTCGTTTTCCGCAAAACGAGATTTCTCGGATAAAAAATAAAAAAAAAAAATTTGTTCCATTCTGGTTTTCCACAAAACTAGAATTCTCGGATAAAAAAAAAAAAAAAAAAAAATTTCTCCGATTCTCGTTTTCCACAAAACGAGAATTCTCGGATAAAAAAAAAAAAAAAAAAAATTTCTCCGATTCTCGTTTTCCACAAAACGAGAATACTCGGATAAAAAAAAAAAAAATTTCTCCGATTCTGGTTTTCCAAAACACGAGAATTCCGGATAAAAAAAAAATTTTCTCTGATTCTGGTTTTCCACAAGAAGAGAATTCTCGGATAAAAAAAAAAAAAAAAATTTCTCCGATTCTGGTTTTCCACAAAACGAGAATTCTGGGATAAAAAAAAAAAAAAATTTCTCTGATTCTCGTTTTCCACAAAACGAGAATTCTCGGATGAAAAAAAAAAAAAAAGAAAATTTCTCCGATTCTCGTTTTCCGCAAAACGAGAATTCTCGGATAAAAAAAAAAAAAAATTTCTCCGACTCTCGTTTTCCACAAAACGAGAATTCTCGCATAAAAAAAAAAAAAAAAATTTCTCCGATTCTGGTTTTCCACAAAACGAGCATTCTCGGATAAAAAAAAAAAAAAAAATTTCTCCGATTCTCGTTTTCCACAAAACGAGAATTCTCGGATAAAAAAAAAAAAAAACATTTCTCCGACTCTGATTTTTCACAAAACGAGAATTCTCGGATAAAAAAAAAAAAAAAAATTTCTCCGATTCTCGTTTTCCACAAAACGAGAATTCTCGGATACAAAAAAAAAAAAAATTTCTCCGATTCTCGTTTTCCACAAAACGAGAATTCTCGGATAAAAAAAAAAAAGAAAAAAATTTCTCCCATTCTCGTTTTCCACAAAACGAGAATTCTCGGATAAAAAAAAAAAAAAAAAATTTCTCCGATTCTGGTTTTCCACAAAACGAGAATTCTCGGATAAAAAAAAAAAAAAAAATTTCTCCGATTCTCGTTTTCCACAAAACGGAAATTCTCGGATAAAAAAAAAAAAAAAAAATTTCTCCGATTCTGATTTTTCAGGAACGAGAATTCTCGGATAAAAAAAAAAAAAAAAAAAATTTCTCCGATTCTCGTTTTCCACAAAACGAGAAGTCTCGGATAAAAAAAAAAAAAGAAATTTCTCCGATTCTCGTTTTCCACAAAACGAGAATTCTCGGATAAAAAAAAAAAAGAAAAAAATTTGTCAGCTTCTCGTTTTCCACAAAACGAGAATTCTCCGATAAAAAAAAAAAAAAATTCTTCCGATTCTCGTTTTCCACAAAACGAGAATTCTCGGATAAAAAAAAAAAAAAAATTTCTCCGATTCTCGTTTTCCACAAAACGAGAATTCTCGGAAAAAAAAAAATAAAAAAAAAATTTCTCGGATTCTGGTTTTCCACAAAACGAGAATTCTCGGAAAAAAAAAAAAAAAAATTTCTCCGATTCTCGTTTTCCGCAAAACGAGATTTCTCGGATAAAAAAAAAAAAAAAAAATTTCTTAGATTCTGGTTTTCCACAAAACGAGAATTCTCGGATAAAAAAAAAAAAAAAAAATTTCGCCGATTCTCGTTTTCCACAAAACGAGAATTCTCGGATAAAACAAAAAAAAAAAAAAATTTCGCCGATTCTGGTTTTCAACAAAACAAGAATTCTCGGATAAAAGAAAAAAAAAAAAATTTCTCCGATTCTCGTTTTCCACAAAACGAGAATACTCGGATAAAAAAAAAAAAAAATTTCTCCGATTCTGGTTTTCCACAAAACGAGAAGTCTCGGATAAAAAAAAAAAAAAATTTCTCTGATTCTCGTTTTTCCACAAAACGAGAATTCTCGGATAAAAAAAAAAAAGAAAAAAATTTCTCCCATTCTCGTTTTCTACAAAACGAGAATTCTCGGATAAAAAAAAAAAAAAAAATTTCTCCGATTCTGGTTTTCCACAAAACGAGAATTCTCGGATAAAAAAAAAAAAAAAAAATTTCTCCGATTCTCGTTTTCCACAAAACGAGAATTCTCGGATAAAAAAAACAAAAAAAAAAAATTTCTCCGATTCTGATTTTTCAGGAACGAGAATTCTCGGATAAAAAAAAAAAAAAAAAAATTTCTCCGATTCTCGTTTTCGACAAAACGAGAAGTCTCGGATAAAAAAAAAAAAAAAAATTTCTCCGATTCTCGTTTTCCACAAAACGAGAATTCTCGGATAAAAAAAAAAAGAAAAAAATTTGTCCAATTCTCGTTTTCCACAAAACAAGAATTCTCCGATAAAAAAAAAAAAAAAAAATTTTCCCGATTCTCGTTTTCCACAAAACGAGAATTCTCGGATAAAAAAAAAAAAAAAATTTCTCCGATTCTCGTTTTCCAGAAAAAGGGGAATTCTCGGAAAAAAAAAAAAAAAAAAATTTCTCCGATTCTGGTTTTCCACAAAACGAGAATTCTCGGAAAAAAAAAAAAAAATTTCTCCGATTCTCGTTTTCCGCAAAACGAGATTTCTCGGATAAAAAAAAAAAAAAAAAATTTCTCCGATTCTCGTTTTCCACAAAACGAGAATTCTCGGACAAAACAAAAAAAAAAAAATTTTCTCCGATTCTGGTTTTCAACAAAACGAGAATCCTCGGATAAAAGAAAAAAAAAAAAAAATTTCTCCGATTCTCGTTTTCCACAAAACGAGAATACTCGGATAAAAAGAAAAAAAAATTTCTCCGATTCTGGTTTTCCACAAAACGAGGATTCTCGGTTAAAAAAAAAAAAAAAAAAAAATTTCTCCGATTCTCGTTTTCCACAAAACGAGAATTCTCGGATAAAAAAAAAAAAAAAAAAATTTCTCCGCTTCTCGTTTTCCACAAAACGAGAATCCTCGGATGAAAAAAAAAAAAAAAAAAAATTTCTCCGATTCTGGTTTTCCACAAAACGACAATTCTCGGATTAAAAAAAAAAAAAAATTTCTCTGATTCTGGTTTTCCACAAAACGAGAATTCTCCGATAAAAAAAAAAAAAAAAAAATCTCCGATTCTCGTCTTCCACAAAACGAAGATTCTCGGATAAAAAAAAAAAAAAAAATTCTCCGATTCTCGTTTTCCACAAAACGAGAATTCTCGGAAAAAATAATAAAAAAAAAATTTCTCCGATTCTGGTTTTCCACAAAACGAGAATTCTCGGAAAAAAAAAAAAAAAAAATTTCTCCGATTCTCGTTTTCCGCAAAACGAGATTTCTCGGATAAAAAAAAAAAAAAATTTCTTAGATTCTGGTTTTCCACAAGACGAGAATTCTCGGATAAAAAAAAAAAAAAAAAAATTTCTCCGATTCTCGTTTTCCACAAAACGAGAATTCTCGGACAAAACAAAAAAAAAAAAATTTTCTCCGATTCTGGTTTTCAACAAAACGAGAATTCTCGGATAAAAGAAAAAAAAAAAAAAATTTCTCCGATTCTCGTTTTCCACAAAACGAGAATACTCGGATAAAAAAAAAAAAAATTTCTCCGATTCTGGTTTTCCACAAAACGACAATTCTCGGATTAAAAAAAAAAAAAAAATTTCTCTGATTCTGGTTTTCCACAAATTGAGAATTCTCCGATAAAAAAAAAAAAAAAAAATCTCCGATTCTCGTCTTCCACAAAACGAAGATTCTCGGATAAAAAAAAAAAAAAAAAATTCTCCGATTCTCGTTTTCCACAAAACGAGAATTTTCGGAAAAAATAAAAAAAAAAAATTCTCCGATTCTGGTTTTCCACAAAACGAGAATTCTCGGGAAAAAAAAAAAAAAAATTTCTCCGATTCTCGTTTTCCGCAAAACGAGATTTCTCGGATAAAAAAAAAAAAAAAATTTCTTAGATTCTGGTTTTCCACAAAACGAGAATTCTCGGATAAAAAAAAAAAAAAAAAATTTCTCCGATTCTCGTTTTCCACAAAACGAGAATTCTCGGATAAAACAAAAAAAAAAAAATTTCTCCGATTCTGGTTTTCAACAAAACGAGAATTCTCGGATAAAAGAAAAAAAAAAAAAAATTCGCCGATTCTCGTTTTCCACAAAACGAGAATACTCGGATAAAAAAAAAAAAAAATTTCTCCGATTCTGGTTTTCCACAAAACGAGGATTCTCGGTTAAAAAAAAAAAAAAAAATTTCTCCGATTCTCGTTTTCCACAAAACGAGAATTCTCGGATAAAAAAAAAAACAAAAAAATTTCTCCGCTTCTCGTTTTCCACGAAACGAGAATCCTCGGATAAGAAAAAAAAAAAAAAAAAATTCTCCGATTCTGGTTTTCCACAAAACGACAATTCTCGGATTAAAAAAAAAAAAAAAATTTCTCTGATTCTGGTTTTCCATGAAACGAGAATTCTCGGATAAAAAAAAAAAAAAATTTCTCTGATTCTCGTTTTCCACAAAAGGAGAATTCTCGGATAAAAAAAAAAAAAAAAAATTTCTCCGATTCTCGTTTTCCGCAAAACGAGAATTCTCGCATAAAAAAAAAAAAAAAAAATTTCTCCGATTCTGGTTTTCCGAAACACGAGAATTCCGGACCAAAAAAAAAAAAAAAATTTCTCTGATTCTCGTTTTCCACAAGAAGAGAATTCTCCGATATAAAAAAAAAAAAAAAAAATTTCTCCGATTCTGGTTTTGCACAAAACGAGAATTCTCGGATAAAGAAAAAAAAAAAATTTCTCTGATTCTCGTTTTCCACAAAACGAGAATTCTCGGATAAAAAAAAAAAAAAAATTTTTTCCGATTCTCGTTTTCCGCAAAACGAGAATTCTCGGATAAAAAAAAAAAAAATTTCTCCGATTCTCGTTTTCCGCAAAACGAGAATTCTCGGATAAAAAAGGAAAAAAAAAAAATTTCTCCGATTCTTGTTTTCCACAAAACGAGAATTCTCGGATACAAAAAAAAAAAAAAAAAATTTCTCCGATTTCCGTTTTCCACAAAACGAGAATTCTCGGATAAAAAAAAAAAGAAAAAAATTTCTCCCATTCTCGTTTTCCACAAAACGAGAATTCTCGGATAAAAAAAAAAAAAAAAAAAAATTCTCGGATTCTGGTTTTCCACAAAACGAGAATTCTCGGATAAAGAAAAAAAAAAAAAAAATTTCTCCGATTCTTGTTTTCCACAAAACGAGAATTCTCGGATAAAAAAAAAAAAAAAAAAATTTCTCCGATTCTGATTTTTCACAAAACGAGAATTCTCGGATAAAAAAAAAAGAAAAAAAAAATTTCTCCGATTCTCGTTTTCCACAAAACGAGAAGTCTCGGATAAAAAAAAAAAAAAAAAATTTCTCCGATTCTCGTTTTCCACAAAACGAGAATCCTCGGATAAAAAAAAAAAAGGAAAAAAATTTGTCCCATTCTCGTTTTCCACAAAACGAGAATTCTCCGATAAAAAAAAAAAAAAAAAATGTCTCCGATTCTGGTTTTCCACAAAACGAGAATTCTAGGATAAAAAAAAAAAAAAAAATTTCTCCGATTCTCGTTTTCCACAAAACGAGAATTCTCAGAAAAAAAAAAAAAAAAAAAAATTTCTCCGATTCTGGTTTTCCACAAAACGAATATTCTCGGAAAAAAAAAAAAAATTTCTCCGATTCTCGTTTTCCGCAAAACGAGATTTCTCGGATAAAAAAAAAAAAAGAAAAATTTCTTAGATTCTGGTTTTCCACAAAACGAGAATTCTCGGATAAAAAAAAAAAAAAAAATTTCTCCGATTCTCGTTTTCCACAAAACGAGAATTCTCGGATAAAAAAAAAAAAAAAAATTTCTCCGATTCTGGTTTTCAACAAAACGAGAATTCTCGGATAAAAGAAAAAAAAAAAAAAAAAATTTCTCCGATTCTCGTTTTCCACAAAACGAGAATACTCGGATAAAAAAAAAAAAAAATTTCTCCGATTCTGGTTTTCCACAAAACGAGGATTCTCGGTTAAAAAAAAAAAAAAAAAAATTTCTCCGATTCTCGTTTTCCACAAAACGAGAATTCTCGGAAAAAAAAAAAAAAAAAAAATTTCTCCGATTCTCGTTTTCCACAAAACGAGAATTCTTGGATAAAAAAAAAAAAAAAATTTCTCCGATTCTCGTTTTCCACAAAACGAGAATTCTCGGATAAAAAAAAAAAAAAAAAAAATTTCTCCGATTCTGATTTTTCGCAAAACGAGAATTCTCGGATAAAAAAAAAAAAAAAAAATTTCTCCGATTCTGGTTTTCCACAAAACGAGAATTCTCGGATAAAAAAAAAAAAGAAAAAAATTTCTCCCATTCTCGTTTTCCACAAAACGAGAATTCTCGGATAAAAAAAAAAAAAAAAAATTTCTCCGATTCTGGTTTTCCACAACACGAGAATTCTCGGATAAAAAAAAAAAAAAAAATTTCTCCGATTCTCGTTTTCCACAAAACGGAAATTCTCGGATAAAAAAAAAAAAAAAAAAATTTCTCCGATTCTGATTTTTCAGGAACGAGAATTCTCGGATAAAAAAAAAAAAAAAAAAAATTTCTCCGATTCTCGTTTTCCACAAAACGAGAAGTCTCGGATAAAAAAAAAAAAAAAAATTTCTCCGATTCTCGTTTTCCACAAAACGAGAATTCTCGGATAAAAAAAAAAAAGAAAAAAATTTGTCAGCTTCTCGTTTTCCACAAAACGAGAATTCTCCGATAAAAAAAAAAAAAAATTCTTCCGATTCTCGTTTTCCACAAAACGAGAATTCTCGGATAAAAAAAAAAAAAAAATTTCTCCGATTCTCGTTTTCCACAAAACGAGAATTCTCGGAAAAAAAAAAAATAAAAAAAAAATTTCTCGGATTCTGGTTTTCCACAAAACGAGATTTCTCGGAAAAAAAAAAAAAAAAAATTTCTCCGATTCTCGTTTTCCGCAAAACGAGATTTCTCGGATAAAAAAAAAAAAAAAAAATTTCTTAGATTCTGGTTTTCCACAAAACGAGAATTCTCGGATAAAAAAAAAAAAAAAAAATTTCGCCGATTCTCGTTTTCCACAAAACGAGAATTCTCGGATAAAACAAAAAAAAAAAAATTTCGCCGATTCTGGTTTTCAACAAAACAAGAATTCTCGGATAAAAGAAAAAAAAAAAAAATTTCTCCGATTCTCGTTTTCCACAAAACGAGAATACTCGGATAAAAAAAAAAAAAAATTTCTCCGATTCTGGTTTTCCACAAAACGAGAAGTCTCGGATAAAAAAAAAAAAAAATTTCTCTGATTCTCGTTTTTCCACAAAACGAGAATTCTCGGATAAAAAAAAAAAAGAAAAAAATTTCTCCCATTCTCGTTTTCTACAAAACGAGAATTCTCGGATAAAAAAAACAAAAAAAAAAATTTCTCCGATTCTGATTTTTCAGGAACGAGAATTCTCGGATAAAAAAAAAAAAAAAAAAATTTCTCCGATTCTCGTTTTCCACAAAACGAGAAGTCTCGGATAAAAAAAAAAAAAAAAATTTCTCCGATTCTCGTTTTCCACAAAACGAGAATTCTCGGATAAAAAAAAAAAGAAAAAAATTTGTCCAATTCTCGTTTTCCACAAAACAAGAATTCTCCGATAAAAAAAAAAAAAAAAATTTCTCCGATTCTCGTTTTCCACAAAACGAGAATTCTCGGATAAAAAAAAAAAAAAAATTTCTCCGATTCTCGTTTTCCAGAAAAAGGGGAATTCTCGGAAAAAAAAAAAAAAAAAAAATTTCTCCGATTCTGGTTTTCCACAAAACGAGAATTCTCGGAAAAAAAAAAAAAAAAATTTCTCCGATTCTCGTTTTCCGCAAAACGAGATTTCTCGGATAAAAAAAAAAAAAAAATTTCTTAGATTCTGGTTTTCCACAAAACGAGAATTCTCGGATAATAAAAAAAAAAAAAAATTTCTCCGATTCTCGTTTTCCACAAAACGAGAATTCTCGGACAAAACAAAAAAAAAAAATTTTTCTCCGATTCTGGTTTTCAACAAAACGAGAATCCTCGGATAAAAGAAAAAAAAAAAAAAATTTCTCCGATTCTCGTTTTCCACAAAACGAGAATACTCGGATAAAAAGAAAAAAAAATTTCTCCGATTCTGGTTTTCCACAAAACGAGGATTCTCGGTTAAAAAAAAAAAAAAAAAAAAATTTCTCCGATTCTCGTTTTCCACAAAACGAGAATTCTCGGATAAAAAAAAAAAAAAAAAAATTTCTCCGCTTCTCGTTTTCCACAAAACGAGAATCCTCGGATGAAAAAAAAAAAAAAAAAAAATTTCTCCGATTCTGGTTTTCCACAAAACGACAATTCTCGGATTAAAAAAAAAAAAAAATTTCTCTGATTCTGGTTTTCCACAAAACGAGAATTCTCCGATAAAAAAAAAAAAAAAAAAATCTCCGATTCTCGTCTTCCACAAAACGAAGATTCTCGGATAAAAAAAAAAAAAAAAATTCTCCGATTCTCGTTTTCCACAAAACGAGAATTCTCGGAAAAAATAATAAAAAAAAAAATTTCTCCGATTCTGGTTTTCCACAAAACGAGAATTCTCGGAAAAAAAAAAAAAAAAAATTTCTCCGATTCTCGTTTTCCGCAAAACGAGATTTCTCGGATAAAAAAAAAAAAAATTTCTTAGATTCTGGTTTTCCACAAGACGAGAATTCTCGGATAAAAAAAAAAAAAAAAAATTTCTCCGATTCTCGTTTTCCACAAAACGAGAATTCTCGGACAAAACAAAAAAAAAAATTTTTCTCCGATTCTGGTTTTCAACAAAACGAGAATTCTTGGATAAAAGAAAAAAAAAAAAAAATTTCTCCGATTCTCGTTTTCCACAAAACGAGAATACTCGGATAAAAAAAAAAAAATTTCTCCGATTCTGGTTTTCCACAAAACGACAATTCTCGGATTAAAAAAAAAAAAAAAATTTCTCTGATTCTGGTTTTCCACAAATTGAGAATTCTCCGATAAAAAAAAAAAAAAAAAATCTCCGATTCTCGTCTTCCACAAAACGAAGATTCTCGGATAAAAAAAAAAAAAAAAAATTCTCCGATTCTCGTTTTCCACAAAACGAGAATTTTCGGAAAAAATAAAAAAAAAAAATTCTCCGATTCTGGTTTTCCACAAAACGAGAATTCTCGGGAAAAAAAAAAAAAAAATTTCTCGGATTCTCGTTTTCCGCAAAACGAGATTTCTCGGATAAAAAAAAAAAAAAAATTTCTTAGATTCTGGTTTTCCACAAAACGAGAATTCTCGGATAAAAAAAAAAAAAAAAATTTCTCCGATTCTCGTTTTCCACAAAACGAGAATTCTCGGATAAAACAAAAAAAAAAAAATTTCTCCGATTCTGGTTTTCAACAAAACGAGAATTCTCGGATAAAAGAAAAAAAAAAAAAAATTCGCCGATTCTCGTTTTCCACAAAACGAGAATACTCGGATAAAAAAAAAAAAAAAATTTCTCCGATTCTGGTTTTCCACAAAACGAGGATTCTCGGTTAAAAAAAAAAAAAAAAAAATTTCTCCGATTCTCGTTTTCCACAAAACGAGAATTCTCGGATAAAAAAAAAAAACAAAAAAATTTCTCCGCTTCTCGTTTTCCACGAAACGAGAATCCTCGGATAAGAAAAAAAAAAAAAAAATTCTCCGATTCTGGTTTTCCACAAAACGACAATTCTCGGATTAAAAAAAAAAAAAAAAATTTCTCTGATTCTGGTTTTCCATGAAACGAGAATTCTCGGATAAAAAAAAAAAAAAAATTTCTCTGATTCTCGTTTTCCACAAAAGGAGAATTCTCGGATAAAAAAAAAAAAAAAAAATTTCTCCGATTCTCGTTTTCCGCAAAACGAGAATTCTCGCATAAAAAAAAAAAAATTTCTCTGATTCTCGTTTTCGGCAAAACGAGAATTCTCGGATAAAAAAAAAAAAAAAAAATTTCTCCGATTCTGGTTTTCCGAAACACGAGAATTCCGGACCAAAAAAAAAAAAAAATTTCTCTGATTCTCGTTTTCCACAAGAAGAGAATTCTCCGATATAAAAAAAAAAAAAAAAAAATTTCTCCGATTCTGGTTTTGCACAAAACGAGAATTCTCGGATAAAGAAAAAAAAAAAATTTCTCTGATTCTCGTTTTCCACAAAACGAGAATTCTCGGATAAAAAAAAAAAAAATTTCTCCGATTCTCTTTTTCCGCAAAACGAGAATTCTCGGATAAAAAAGAAAAAAAAAAATTTCTCCGATTCTTGTTTTCCACAAAACGAGAATTCTCGGATACAAAAAAAAAAAAAAAAATTTCTCCGATTTCCGTTTTCCACAAAACGAGAATTCTCGGATAAAAAAAAAAAGAAAAAAATTTCTCCCATTCTCGTTTTCCACAAAACGAGAATTCTCGGATAAAAAAAAAAAAAAAAAAAATTCTCGGATTCTGGTTTTCCACAAAACGAGAATTCTCGGATAAAGAAAAAAAAAAAAAAAAATTTCTCCGATTCTTGTTTTCCACAAAACGAGAATTCTCGGATAAAAAAAAAAAAAAAAATTTCTCCGATTCTGATTTTTCACAAAACGAGAATTCTCGGATAAAAAAAAAAGAAAAAAAAAATTTCTCCGATTCTCGTTTTCCACAAAACGAGAAGTCTCGGATAAAAAAAAAAAAAAAAATTTCTCCGATTCTCGTTTTCCACAAAACGAGAATCCTCGGATAAAAAAAAAAAAGGAAAAAAATTTGTCCCATTCTCGTTTTCCACAAAACGAGAATTCTCCGATAAAAAAAAAAAAAAAAAATGTCTCCGATTCTGGTTTTCCACAAAACGAGAATTCTAGGATAAAAAAAAAAAAAAAAATTTCTCCGATTCTCGTTTTCCACAAAACGAGAATTCTCAGAAAAAAAAAAAAAAAAAAAATTTCTCCGATTCTGGTTTTCCACAAAACGAATATTCTCGGAAAAAAAAAAAAATTTCTCCGATTCTCGTTTTCCGCAAAACGAGATTTCTCGGATAAAAAAAAAAAAAGAAAAATTTCTTAGATTCTGGTTTTCCACAAAACGAGAATTCTCGGATAAAAAAAAAAAAAAAAAATTTCTCCGATTCTCGTTTTCCACAAAACGAGAATTCTCGGATAAAAAAAAAAAAAAAAAATTTCTCCGATTCTGGTTTTCAACAAAACGAGAATTCTCGGATAAAAGAAAAAAAAAAAAAAAAATTTCTCCGATTCTCGTTTTCCACAAAACGAGAATACTCGGATAAAAAAAAAAAAAATTTCTCCGATTCTGGTTTTCCACAAAACGAGGATTCTCGGTTAAAAAAAAAAAAAAAAATTTCTCCGATTCTCGTTTTCCACAAAACGAGAATTCTCGGAAAAAAAAAAAAAAAAAAAATTTCTCCGATTCTCGTTTTCCACAAAACGAGAATTCTTGGATAAAAAAAAAAAAAAAATTTCTCCGATTCTCGTTTTCCACAAAACGAGAATTCTCGGATAAAAAAAAAAAAAAAAAATTTCTCCGATTCTGATTTTTCGCAAAACGAGAATTCTCGGATAAAAAAAAAAAAAAAAAAATTTCTCCGATTCTGGTTTTCCACAAAACGAGAAGTCTCGGATAAAAAAAAATAAAAAAAAAAAATTCTCCGATTCTCATTTTCCACAAAACGAGAATTCTCGGATAAAAAAAAAAAAGAAAAAAAATTTCTCCCATTCTCGTTTTCCACAAAACGAGAATTCTCGGATAAAAAAAAAAAAAAAAATTTCTCGGATTCTGGTTTTCCACAAAACGAGAATTCTCGGATAAAAAAAAAAAAAAAATTTCTCCGATTCTGGTTTTCCACAAAACGAGAATTCTCGGAAAAAAAAAAAAAAAAAGAAAAATTTCTCCGATTCTGGTTTTCCACAAAACGAGAATTCTCGGAAAAAAAAAAATTTCTCCGATTCTCGTTTTCCGCAAAACGAGATTTCTCGGAAAAAAAAAAAAAAAAAAATTTCTTCGATTCTGGTTTTCGAAAAAACGAGAATTCTCGGATAAAAAAAAAAAAAAAAAAAATTTCTCCGATTCTCGTTTTCCACAAAACGAGAATTCTCGGATAAAAAAAGAAAAAAAAAAATTTCTGCGATTCTGGTTTTCAACAAAACGAGAATTCTCGGATGAAAAAAAAAAAAAATTTCTCCGATTCTTGTTTTCCACAAAACGAGAATTCTCGCATAAGAAAAAAAAAAATTTTTTTTTCTCCGATTCTGGTTTTCCACAAAACGAGAATTCTCGGATAAAAAAAAAAAAAAAAATTCTCCGATTCTCGTTTTCCACAAAACGAGAATTCTCGGATAAAAAAAAAAAAATTTCTCCGATTCTGATTTTTCACAAAACAAGAATTCTCGGATAAAAAAAAAAAAAAAAAAAAATTTCTCCGATTCTCGTTTTCCACAAAACGAGAATTCTCGGATACAAAAAAAAAAAAAAAAATTCTCCGATTCTCGTTTTCCACAAAACGAGAATTCTTGCATAAAAAAAAAAAGAAAAAAATTTCTCCCATTCTCGTTTTCCACAAAACGAGAATTCTCGGATAAAAAAAAAAAAAAAAAATTTCTCCGATTCTCGTTTTCCGCAAAACGAGAATTCTCGGAAAAAAAAAAAAAAATTTCTCTGATTCTCGTTTTCGGCAAAACGAGAATTCTCGGATAAAAAAAAAAAAAAAATTTCTCCGATTTTTGGTTTTCCAAAACACGAGAATTCCGGATAAAAAAAAAAAAAAATTTCTCTGATTCTAATTTTCCACAAGAAGAGAATTCTCGGATAAAAAAAAAAAAAACAAACTTCTCCGATTCTGGTTTTCCACAAAACGAGAATTCTCGGATAAAAAAAAAAAAAAAATTTCTCTGATTCTCGTTTTCCGCAAAACGAGAATCCTCGGATAAAAAAAAAAAAAAATTTCTCCGATTCTCGTTTTCCACAAAACGAGAATTCTCGGATAAAAAAAAAAAAAAAACAAATTTCTCCGATTCTGATTTTTCACAAAACGAGAATTCTCGGATAAAAAGAAAAAAAAAAAAAATTCTCCGATTCTCGTTTTCCACAAAACGAGAATTCTCGGATAAAAAAAAAAAAAAAAATTTCTCCGATTCTCGTTTTCCACAAAACGAGAATTCTCGGATAAAAAAAAAAAAAGAAAAAAATTTCTCCCATTCTCGTTTTCCACAAAACGAGAATTCTCGGATAAAAAAAAAAAAAAAAAAATGTCTCGGATTCTCTTTTTCCACAAAACGAGAATTCTCGGATAAAAAAAAAAAAAAAATTTCTCCAATTCTCGTTTTCCACAAAACGAGAATCCTCGGATAAAAAAAAAAAAAAAAA
The DNA here is from genome assembly GCA_964036045.1 of Eutreptiella sp. 'Long Island Sound 2002'. Taxonomy (NCBI): domain Eukaryota; phylum Euglenozoa; class Euglenophyceae; order Eutreptiales; family Eutreptiaceae; genus Eutreptiella; species Eutreptiella sp. 'Long Island Sound 2002'. The sequence continues at coordinate 13,618,549 of OZ038403.1, forward strand.
ATTTCTCCGATTCTCGTTTTCCACAAAACGAGAATTCTCAGATAAAAAAAAAAAAAAACAAATTTCTCCGATTCTGATTTTTCACAAAACGAGAATTCTCGGATAAAAAGAAAAAAAAAAAAAAATTCTCCGATTCTCGTTTTCCACAAAACGAGAATTCTCGGATAAAAAAAAAAAAAAAAATTTCTCCGATTCTCGTTTTCCACAAAACGAGAATTCTCGGATAAAAAAAAAAAAAGAAAAAAATTTCTCCCATTCTCGTTTTCCACAAAACGAGAATTCTCGGATAAAAAAAAAAAAAAAAAAATGTCTCGGATTCTCTTTTTCCACAAAACGAGAATTCTCGGATAAAAAAAAAAAAAAAAATTTCTCCAATTCTCGTTTTCCACAAAACGAGAATTCTCGGAAAAAAAAAAAAAAAATATTTCTCCGATTCTGGTTTTCCACAAAAAGAGAATTCTCGGATAAAAAAAAAAAAAAATTTCTCCGATTCTCGTTTTCCGCAAAACGAGATTTCTCGGATAAAAAAAAAAAATAATTTCTTCGATTCTGGTTTTCCACAAAACGAGAATTCTCGGATAAAAAAAAAAAAAAAAAAATTTCTCCGATTCTCGTTTTCCACAAAACGAGAATTCTCGGATAAAAAAAAAAAAAAAAAATTTCTCCGATTCTGGTTTTCAACAAAACGTGAATTCTCGGATAAAAAAAAAAAAAAAAAAATTTCTCCGATTCTCGTTTTCCACAAAACGAGAATTCTGGGATAAAAAAAAAAAAAAAAATTTCTCCGATTCTGATTTTTCACAAAACGAGAATTCTCGGATAAAAAAAAAAAAAAAAAATTTCTCCGATTCTCGTTTTCCACAAAACGAGAATTCTCGAATAAAAAAAAAAAAAAAATTTCTCCGATTCTCGTTTTCCACAAAACGAGAATTCTCAGATAAAAAAAAAAAAAAAATTTCCCCGATTCTGATTTTTCGCAAAACGAGAATTCTCATATAAAAAAAAAAAAAAAAAAATTTCTCCGATTCTGGTTTTCCACAAAACGAGAAGTCTCGGATAAAAAAAAAAAAAAAAATTTCTCCGATTCTCGTTTTCCACAAAACGAGAATTCTCGGATAAAAAAAAAAAAGAAAAAAATTTCTCCCATTCTCGTTTTCCACAAAACGAGAATTCTCGGATAAAAAAAAAAAAAAAAAATTTCCCGGATTCTGGTTTTCCACAAAACGAGAATTCTCGGATAAAAAAAAAAAAGAAAAATTTCTCTGATTCTGGTTTTCCACAAAACGAGAATTCTCGGAAAAAAAAAAAAAAAAAATTTCTCCGATTCTGGTTTTGCACAAAACGAGAATTCTCGGAAAAAAAAAAAAAAAATTTCTCCGATTCTCGTTTTCCGCAAAACGAGATTTCTCGGATAAAAAAAAAAAAAAAAAATTTCTTCGATTCTGGTTTTCCAAAAAACGAGAATTCTCGGATAAAAAAAAAAAAAAAATTTCTCCGATTCTCGTTTTCCACAAAACGAGAATTCTCGGATAAAAAAAAAAAAAAAAATTTCTCCGATTCTGATTTTTCGCAAAACGAGAATTCTCGGATAAAAAAAAAAAAAAAAAAAATTTCTCCGATTCTGGTTTTCCACAAAACGAGAAGTCTCGGATAAAAAAAAAAAAAAAAAAATTTCTCCGATTCTCGTTTTCCACAAAACGAGAATTCTCGGATAAAAAAAAAAAAAAAATTTCGGCCATTCTCGTTTTCCACAAAACGAGAATTCTCGGATAAAAAAAAAAAAAAAAAATGTCTCGGATTCTCGTTTTCCACAAAACGAGAATTCTCGGATAAAAAAAAAAAAAAAAAAAATTTCTCCGATTCTCGTTTTCCACAAAACGAGAATTCTCGGAAAAAAAAAAAAAAAAATATTTCTCCGATTCTGGTTTTCCACAAAAAGAGAATTCTCGGAAAAAAAAAAAAAAAATTTCTCCGATTCTTGTTTTCCGCAAAACGAGAATTCTCGGATAAAAAAAAAAAAAAAAATTTCTCCGATTCTCGTTTTCCACAAAACGAGAATTCTCAGATAAAAAAAAAAAAAAACAAATTTCTCCGATTCTGATTTTTCACAAAACGAGAATTCTCGGATAAAAAGAAAAAAAAAAAAAATTCTCCGATTCTCGTTTTCCACAAAACGAGAATTCTCGGATAAAAAAAAAAAAAAAAAATTTCTCCGATTCTCGTTTTCCACAAAACGAGAATTCTCGGATAAAAAAAAAAAAGAAAAAAATTTCTCCCATTCTCGTTTTCCACAAAACGAGAATTCTCGGATAAAAAAAAAAAAAAAAAATGTCTCGGATTCTCTTTTTCCACAAAACGAGAATTCTCGGATAAAAAAAAAAAAAAAATTTCTCCAATTCTCGTTTTCCACAAAACGAGAATTCTCGGAAAAAAAAAAAAAAAAATATTTCTCCGATTCTGCTTTTCCACAAAAAGAGAATTCTCGGATAAAAAAAAAAAAAAATTTCTCCGATTCTCGTTTTCCGCAAAACGAGATTTCTCGGATAAAAAAAAAAAAAAATTTCTTCGATTCTGGTTTTCCACAAAACGAGAATTCTCGGATAAAAAAAAAAAAAAAAAAATTTCTCCGATTCTCGTTTTCCACAAAACGAGAATTCTCGGATAAAAAAAAAAAAAAAAAATTTCTCCGATTCTGGTTTTCAACAAAACGAGAATTCTCGGAATTAAAAAAAAAAAAAAAAAATTTCTCCGATTCTCGTTTTCCACAAAACGTGAATTCTCGGATAAAAAAAAAAAAAAAAAATTTCTCCGATTCTCGTTTTCCACAAAACGAGAATTCTGGGATAAAAAAAAAAAAAAAATTTCTCCGATTCTGATTTTTCACAAAACGAGAATTCTCGGATAAAAAAAAAAAAAAAAAAAATTTCTCCGATTCTCGTTTTCGACAAAACGAGAATTCTCGGATAAAAAAAAAAAAAAAAAAATTTCTCCGATTCTCATTTTCCACAAAACGAGAATTCTCGGATAAAAAAAAAAAAAAAAATTTCCCCGATTCTGATTTTTCACAAAACGAGAATTCTCATATAAAAAAAAAAAAAGAAAAAAATTTCTCCGATTCTGGTTTTCCACAAAACGAGAAGTCTCGGATAAAAAAAAAAAAAAAAAATTTCTCCGATTCTCGTTTTCCACAAAACGAGAATTCTCGGATAAAAAAAAAAAAAGAAAAAAATTTCTCCCATTCTCGTTTTCCACAAAACGAGAATTCTCGGATAAAAGAAAAAAAAAAAAATTTCTCGGATTCTGGTTTTCCACAAAACGAGAATTCTCGGATAAAAAAAAAAAAAGAAAAATTTCTCTGATTCTGGTTTTCCACAAAACGAGAATTCTCGGAAAAAAAAAAAAAAAAAAAATTTCTCCGATTCTGGTTTTGCACAAAACGAGAATTCTCGGAAAAAAAAAAAAAATTTCTCCGATTCTCGTTTTCCGCAAAACGAGATTTCTCGGATAAAAAAAAAAAAAAAATTTCTTCGATTCTGGTTTTCCAAAAAACGAGAATTCTCGGATAAAAAAAAAAAAAAAATTTCTCCGATTCTCGTTTTCCACAAAACGAGAATTCTCGGATAAAAAAAAAAAAAAAAATTTCTCCGATTCTGATTTTTCGCAAAACGAGAATTCTCGGATAAAAAAAAAAAAAAAAAAAATTTCTCCGATTCTGGTTTTCCACAAAACGAGAAGTCTCGGATAAAAAAAAAAAAAAAAAAATTTCTCCGATTCTCGTTTTCCACAAAACGAGAATTCTCGGATAAAAAAAAAAAAAAAATTTCGGCCATTCTCGTTTTCCACAAAACGAGAATTCTCGGATAAAAAAAAAAAAAAAAAAATGTCTCGGATTCTCGTTTTCCACAAAACGAGAATTCTCGGATAAAAAAAAAAAAAAAAAAAATTTCTCCGATTCTCGTTTTCCACAAAACGAGAATTCTCGGAAAAAAAAAAAAAAAAAATATTTCTCCGATTCTGGTTTTCCACAAAAAGAGAATTCTCGGAAAAAAAAAAAAAAAAATTTCTCCGATTCTCGTTTTCCGCAAAACGAGATTTCTCGGATAAAAAAAAAAAAAAATTTCTTCGATTCTGGTTTTCCACAAAACGAGAATTCTCGGATAAAAAAAAAAAAAAAATTTCTCCGATTCTGGTTTTCAACAAAACGAGAATTCTCGGAATTAAAAAAAAAAAAAAAAAAATTTCTCCGATTCTCGTTTTCCACAAAACGTGAATTCTCGGATAAAAAAAAAAAAAAAAAAAATTTCTCCGATTCTCGTTTTCCACAAAACGAGAATTCTGGGATAAAAAAAAAAAAAAAAATTTCTCCGATTCTGATTTTTCACAAAACGAGAATTCTCGGATAAAAAAAAAAAAAAAAAAAAATTTCTCCGATTCTCGTTTTCCACAAAACGAGAATTCTCGGATAAAAAAAAAAAAGAAATTTCTCCGATTCTCGTTTTCCACAAAACGAGAATTCTCGGATAAAAAAAAAAAAAAAAATTTCCCCGATTCTGATTTTTCGCAAAACGAGAAGTCTCATATAAAAAAAAAAAAAAAAATTTCTCCGATTCTGGTTTTCCACAAAACGAGAAGTCTCGGATAAAAAAAAAAAAAAAAAATTTCTCCGATTCTCGTTTTCCACAAAACGAGAATTCTCGGATAAAAAAAAAAAAAGAAAAAAATTTCTCCCATTCTCGTTTTCCACAAAACGAGAATTCTCGGATAAAAAAAAAAAAAAAAAATTTCCCGGATTCTGGTTTTCCACAAAACGAGAATTCTCGGATAAAAAAAAAAAAAGAAAAATTTCTCTGATTCTGGTTTTCCACAAAACGAGAATTCTCGGAAAAAAAAAAAAAAAAAAATTTCTCCGATTCTGGTTTTGCACAAAACGAGAATTCTCGGAAAAAAAAAAAAAAATTTCTCCGATTCTCGTTTTCCGCAAAACGAGATTTCTCGGATAAAAAAAAAAAAAAAAAATTTCTTCGATTCTGGTTTTCCAAAAAACGAGAATTCTCGGATAAAAAAAAAAAAAAAATTTCTCCGATTCTCGTTTTCCACAATACGAGAATTCTCGGATAAAACAAAAAAAAAAAAATTTCTCCGATTCTGATTTTTCGCAAAACGAGAATTCTCGGATAAAAAAAAAAAAAAAAAAAAAATTTCTCCGATTCTGGTTTTCCACAAAACGAGAAGTCTCGGATAAAAAAAAAAAAAAAAAATTTCTCCGATTCTCGTTTTCCACAAAACGAGAATTCTCGGATAAAAAAAAGAAAAAAATTTCGGCCATTCTCGTTTTCCACAAAACGAGAATTCTCGGATAAAAAAAAAAAAAAAAAAATGTCTCGGATTCTCGTTTTCCACAAAACGAGAATTCTCGGATAAAAAAAAAAAAAAAAATTTCTCCGATTCTCGTTTTCCACAAAACGAGAATTCTCGGAAAAAAAAAAAAAAAAAAATATTTCTCCGATTCAAGTTTTCCACAAAAAGAGAATTCTCGGAAAAAAAAAAAAAAAAAATTTCTCCGATTCTCGTTTTCCGCAAAACGAGATTTCTCGGATAAAAAAAAAAAAAAAATTTCTTCGATTCTGGTTTTCCACAAAACGAGAATTCTCGGATAAAAAAAAAAAAAAAAATTTCTCCAGTTCTCGTTTTCCACAAAACGAGAATTCTCGGATAAAAAAAAAAAAAAAAATTTCTCCGATTCTGGTTTTCATCAAAACGAGAATTCTCGGATTAAAAAAAAAAAAAAAAAAATTTCTCCAATTCTCGTTTTCCACAAAACGTGAATTCTCGGATAAAAAAAAAAAAAAATTTCTCCGATTCTCGTTTTCCACAAAACGAGAATTCTGGGATAAAAAAAAAAAAAAAAATTTCTCCGATTCTGATTTTTCACAAAACGAGAATTCTCGGATAAAAAAAAAAAAAAAAAAAATTTCTCCGATTCTCGTTTTCCACAAAACGAGAAGTCTCGGATAAAAAAAAAAAAAGAAATTTCTCCGATTCTCGTTTTCCACAAAACGAGAATTCTCGGATAAAAAAAAAAAAAAAAAATTTCCCCGATTCTGATTTTTCGCAAAACGAGAAGTCTCATATAAAAAAAAAAAAAAAAAAATTTCTCCGATTCTGGTTTTCCACAAAACGAGAAGTCTCGGATAAAAAAAAAAAAAAAAAATTTCTCCGATTCTCGTTTTCCACAAAACGAGAATTCTCGGATAAAAAAAAAAAAAGAAAAAAATTTCTCCCATTCTCGTTTTCCACAAAACGAGAATTCTCGGATAAAAAAAAAAAAAAAAAATTTCTCGGATTCTGGTTTTCCACAAAACGAGAATTCTCGGATAAAAAAAAAAAAAGAAAAATTTCTCTGATTCTGGTTTTCCACAAAACGAGAATTCTCGGAAAAAAAAAAAAAAAAAAAATTTCTCCGATTCTGGTTTTGCACAAAACGAGAATTCTCGGAAAAAAAAAAAAAAATTTCTCCGATTCTCGTTTTCCGCAAAACGAGATTTCTCGGATAAAAAAAAAAAAAAAAATTTCTTCGATTCTGGTTTTCCAAAAAACGAGAATTCTCGGATAAAAAAAAAAAAAAAAATTTCTCCGATTCTCGTTTTCCACAATACGAGAATTCTCGGATAAAACAAAAAAAAAAAAATTTCTCCGATTCTGATTTTTCGCAAAACGAGAATTCTCGGATAAAAAAAAAAAAAAAAAAAAATTTCTCCGATTCTGGTTTTCCACAAAACGAGAAGTCTCGGATAAAAAAAAAAAAAAAAAATTTCTCCGATTCTCGTTTTCCACAAAACGAGAATTCTCGGATAAAAAAAAAACAAAAATTTCGGCCATTCTCGTTTTCCACAAAACGAGAATTCTCGGATAAAAAAAAAAAAAAAAAAATGTCTCGGATTCTCGTTTTCCACAAAACGAGAATTCTCGGATAAAAAAAAAAAAAAAAAATTTCTCCGATTCTCGTTTTCCACAAAACGAGAATTCTCGGAAAAAAAAAAAAAAAAAAATATTTCTCCGATTCAAGTTTTCCACAAAAAGAGAATTCTCGGAAAAAAAAAAAAAAAATTTCTCCGATTCTCGTTTTCCGCAAAACGAGATTTCTCGGATAAAAAAAAAAAAAAAAATTTCTTCGATTCTGGTTTTCCACAAAACGAGAATTCTCGGATAAAAAAAAAAAAAAAATTTCTCCAGTTCTCGTTTTCCACAAAACGAGAATTCTCGGATAAAAAAAAAAAAAAAAATTTCTCCGATTCTGGTTTTCATCAAAACGAGAATTCTCGGATTAAAAAAAAAAAAAAAAAAAATTTCTCCAATTCTCGTTTTCCACAAAACGTGAATTCTCGGATAAAAAAAAAAAAAAAATTTCTCCGATTCTCGTTTTCCACAAAACGAGAATTTTGGGATAAAAAAAAAAAAAAAAAATTTCTCCGATTCTGATTTTTCACAAAACGAGAATTCTCGGATAAAAAAAAAAAAAAAAAAAATTTCTCCGATTCTCGTTTTCCACAAAACGAGAATTCTCGGATAAAAAAAAAAAAAAAAATTTCTCCGATTCTCGTTTTCCACAAAACGAGAATTCTCGGATAAAAAAAAAAAAAAAAAAATTTCTCCGATTCTGATTTTTCGCAAAACGAGAATTCTCGGATAAAAAAAAAAAAAAAAAAATTTCTCCGATTCTGGTTTTCCACAAAACGAGAAGTCTCGGATAAAAAAAAAAAAAAAAAAATTTCTCCGATTCTCGTTTTCCACAAAACGAGAATTCTCGGATCAAAAAAAAAAAAGAAAAAAATTTCTCCCATTCTCGTTTTCCACAAAACGAGAATTCTCGGACAAAAAAAAAAAAAAAATAAATTTCTCGGATTCAAGTTTTCCACAAAACGAGAATTCTCGGATAAAAAAAAAAAAAAAATTTCTCCGATTCTGGTTTTCCACAAAACGAGAATTCTCGGAAAAAAAAAAAAAAAAAAATTTCTCCGATTCTGGTTTTCCACAAAACGAGAATTCTCGGGAAAAAAAAAAAAAAAATTTCTCCGATTCTCGTTTTCCGCAAAACGAGATTTCTCGGATAAAAAAAAAAAAAAAAAAAATTTCTTCGATTCTGGTTTTCCAAAAAACGAGAATTCTCGGATAAAAAAAAAAAAAAAAATTTCTCCGATTCTCGTTTTCCACAAAACGAGAATTCTCGGATAAAAAAAAAAAAAAAAAATTTCTGCGATTCTGGTTTTCAACAAAACGAGAATTCTCGGATAAAAAAAAAAAAAAAAAATTTCTCCGATTCTGGTTTTCCAAAACACGAGAATTCCGGATAAAAAAAAAAAAAATTTCTCTGATCTCGTTTTCCACAAAACGAGAATTCTCGGATGAAAAAAAAAAAAAAAAAAAAATTTCTCCGATTCTCGTTTTCCATAAAACGAGAATTCTCGGATAAAAAAAAAAAAAAAAAAATTTCTCCCATTCTCGTTTTCCACAAAACGAGAATTCTCGGATAAAAAAAAAAAAAAAAAAATGTCTCGGATTCTCGTTTTCCACAAAACGAGAATTCTCGGATAAAAAAAAAAAAAAAAATTTCCCCGATTCTGATTTTTCGCAAAACGAGAAGTCTCATATAAAAAAAAAAAAAAAAAAATTTCTCCGATTCTGGTTTTCCACAAAACGAGAAGTCTCGGATAAAAAAAAAAAAAAAAAATTTCTCCGATTCTCGTTTTCCACAAAACGAGAATTCTCGGATAAAAAAAAAAAAAGAAAAAAATTTCTCCCATTCTCGTTTTCCACAAAACGAGAATTCTCGGATAAAAAAAAAAAAAAAAAATTTCTCGGATTCTGGTTTTCCACAAAACGAGAATTCTCGGATAAAAAAAAAAAAAGAAAAATTTCTCTGATTCTGGTTTTCCACAAAACGAGAATTCTCGGAAAAAAAAAAAAAAAAAAAAATTTCTCCGATTCTGGTTTTGCACAAAACGAGAATTCTCGGAAAAAAAAAAAAAATTTCTCCGATTCTCGTTTTCCGCAAAACGAGATTTCTCGGATAAAAAAAAAAAAAAAAATTTCTTCGATTCTGGTTGTCCAAAAAACGAGAATTCTCGGATAAAAAAAAAAAAAAAAATTTCTCCGATTCTCGTTTTCCACAATACGAGAATTCTCGGATAAAACAAAAAAAAAAAAATTTCTCCGATTCTGATTTTTCGCAAAACGAGAATTCTCGGATAAAAAAAAAAAAAAAAAAAATTTCTCCGATTCTGGTTTTCCACAAAACGAGAAGTCTCGGATAAAAAAAAAAAAAAAAAATTTCTCCGATTCTCGTTTTCCACAAAACGAGAATTCTCGGATAAAAAAAAAAAAAAAATTTCGGCCATTCTCGTTTTCCACAAAACGAGAATTCTCGGATAAAAAAAAAAAAAAAAAAATGTCTCGGATTCTCGTTTTCCACAAAACGAGAATTCTCGGATAAAAAAAAAAAAAAAAATTTCACCGATTCTCGTTTTCCACAAAACGAGAATTCTCGGAAAAAAAAAAAAAAAAAAATATTTCTCCGATTCAAGTTTTCCACAAAAAGAGAATTCTCGGAAAAAAAAAAAAAAAAATTTCTCCGATTCTCGTTTTCCGCAAAACGAGATTTCTCGGATAAAAAAAAAAAAAAAAATTTCTTCGATTCTGGTTTTCCACAAAACGAGAATTCTCGGATAAAAAAAAAAAAAAAAAATTTCTCCGATTCTGGTTTTCATCAAAACGAGAATTCTCGGATTAAAAAAAAAAAAAAAAAAATTTCTCCAATTCTCGTTTTCCACAAAACGTGAATTCTCGGATAAAAAAAAAAAAAAAATTTCTCCGATTCTCGTTTTCCACAAAACGAGAATTTTGGGATAAAAAAAAAAAAAAAAAATTTCTCCGATTCTGATTTTTCACAAAACGAGAATTCTCGGATAAAAAAAAAAAAAAAAAAAAATTTCTCCGATTCTCGTTTTCCACAAAACGAGAATTCTCGGATAAAAAAAAAAAAAAAAAAATTTCTCCGATTCTCGTTTTCCACAAAACGAGAATTCGCGGATAAAAAAAAAAAAAAAAAATTTCTCCGATTCTGATTTTTCGCAAAACGAGAATTCTCGGATAAAAAAAAAAAAAAAAAAATTTCTCCGATTCTGGTTTTCCACAAAACGAGAAGTCTCGGATAAAAAAAAAAAAAAAAAATTTCTCCGATTCTCGTTTTCCACAAAACGAGAATTCTCGGATCAAAAAAAAAAAAGAAAAAAATTTCTCCCATTCTCGTTTTCCACAAAACGAGAATTCTCGGACAAAAAAAAAAAAAAAATAAATTTCTCGGATTCAAGTTTTCCACAAAACGAGAATTCTCGGATAAAAAAAAAAAAAAAAATTTCTCCGATTCTGGTTTTCCACAAAACGAGAATTCTCGGAAAAAAAAAAAAAAAAAAATTTCTCCGATTCTGGTTTTCCACAAAACGAGAATTCTCGGGAAAAAAAAAAAAAAAATTTCTCCGATTCTCGTTTTCCGCAAAACGAGATTTCTCGGATAAAAAAAAAAAAAAAAAATTTCTTCGATTCTGGTTTTCCAAAAAACGAGAATTCTCGGATAAAAAAAAAAAAAAAAAATTTCTCCGATTCTCGTTTTCCACAAAACGAGAATTCTCGGATAAAAAAAAAAAAAAAAAAATTTCTGCGATTCTGGTTTTCAACAAAACGAGAATTCTCGGATAAAAAAAAAAAAAAAAAATTTCTCCGATTCTGGTTTTCCAAAACACGAGAATTCCGGATAAAAAAAAAAAAAATTTCTCTGATCTCGTTTTCCACAAAACGAGAATTCTCGGATGAAAAAAAAAAAAAAAAAAAAATTTCTCCGATTCTCGTTTTCCATAAAACGAGAATTCTCGGATAAAAAAAAAAAAAAAAAAATTTCTCCCATTCTCGTTTTTCACAAAACGAGAATTCTCGGATAAAAAAAAAAAAAAAAATGTCTCGGATTCTCGTTTTCCACAAAACGAGAATTCTCGGATAAAAAAAAAAAAAAAATTTCGGCCATTCTCGTTTTCCACAAAACGAGAATTCTCGGATAAAAAAAAAAAAAAAAAATGTCTCGGATTCTCGTTTTCCACAAAACGAGAATTCTCGGATAAAAAAAAAAAAAAAAAAATTTCTCCGATTCTCGTTTTCCACAAAACGAGAATTCTCGGAAAAAAAAAAAAAAAAAATATTTCTCCGATTCTGGTTTTCCACAAAAAGAGAATTCTCGGAAAAAAAAAAAAAAAAAATTTCTCCGATTCTCGTTTTCCGCAAAACGAGATTTCTCGGATAAAAAAAAAAAAAAAAATTTCTTCGATTCTGGTTTTCCACAAAACGAGAATTCTCGGATAAAAAAAAAAAAAAAAAATTTCTCCAGTTCTCGTTTTCCACAAAACGAGAATTCTCGGATAAAAAAAAAAAAAAAAAATTTCTCCGATTCTGGTTTTCATCAAAACGAGAATTCTCGGATTAAAAAAAAAAAAAAAAAAAATTTCTCCAATTCTCGTTTTCCACAAAACGTGAATTCTCGGATAAAAAAAAAAAAAAAAATTTCTCCGATTCTCGTTTTCCACAAAACGAGAATTTTGGGATAAAAAAAAAAAAAAAAAAATTTCTCCGATTCTGATTTTTCACAAAACGAGAATTCTCGGATAAAAAAAAAAAAAAAAAAATTTCTCCGATTCTCGTTTTCCACAAAACGAGAATTCTCGGATAAAAAAAAAAAAAAAAATTTCTCCGATTCTCGTTTTCCACAAAACGAGAATTCTCGGATAAAAAAAAAAAAAAAAATTTCTCCGATTCTGATTTTTCGCAAAACGAGAATTCTCGGATAAAAAAAAAAAAAAAAAAATTTCTCCGATTCTGGTTTTCCACAAAACGAGAAGTCTCGGATAAAAAAAAAAAAAAAAATTTCTCCGATTCTCGTTTTCCACAAAACGAGAATTCTCGGATCAAAAAAAAAAAAGAAAAAAATTTCTCCCATTCTCGTTTTCCACAAAACGAGAATTCTCGGACAAAAAAAAAAAAAAAAAAAATTTCTCGGATTCAAGTTTTCCACAAAACGAGAATTCTCGGATAAAAAAAAAAAAAAAAATTTCTCCGATTCTGGTTTTCCACAAAACGAGAATTCTCGGAAAAAAAAAAAAAAAAAAATTTCTCCGATTCTGGTTTTCCACAAAACGAGAATTCTCGGGAAAAAAAAAAAAAATTTCTCCGATTCTCGTTTTCCGCAAAACGAGATTTCTCGGATAAAAAAAAAAAAAAAAAAAATTTCTTCGATTCTGGTTTTCCAAAAAACGAGAATTCTCGGATAAAAAAAAAAAAAAAAAATTTCTCCGATTCTCGTTTTCCACAAAACGAGAATTCTCGGATAAAAAAAAAAAAAAGAAAAATTTCTGCGATTCTGGTTTTCAACAAAACGAGAATTCTCGGATAAAAAAAAAAAAAAAAAATTTCTCCGATTCTGGTTTTCCAAAACACGAGAATTCCGGATAAAAAAAAAAAAAATTTCTCTGATCTCGTTTTCCACAAAACGAGAGTTCTCGGATGAAAAAAAAAAAAAAAAAAAAATTTCTCCGATTCTCGTTTTCCATAAAACGAGAATTCTCGGATAAAAAAAAAAAAAAAAAATTTCTCCCATTCTCGTTTTCCACAAAACGAGAATTCTCGGATAAAAAAAAAAAAAAAAAATGTCTCGGATTCTCGTTTTCCACAAAACGAGAATTCTCGGATAAAAAAAAAAAAAAAAAAATTTCTCCGATTCTCGTTTTCCACAAAACGAGAATTCTCGGAAAAAAAAAAAAAAAAAATATTTCTCCGATTCTGGTTTTCCACAAAAAGAGAATTCTCGGAAAAAAAAAAAAAATTTCTCCGATTCTCCTTTTCCGCAAAACGAGATTTCTCGGATAAAAAAAAAAAAAAAAATTTCTTCGATTCTGGTTTTCCACAAAACGAGAATTCTCGGAAAAAAAAAAAAAAGAAAAAAATTTGTCCCATTCTCGTTTTCCACAAAACGAGAATTCTCGGATAAAAAAAAAATGAAAAAAATTTGTCCCATTCTCGTTTTCCACAAAACGAGAATTCTCCAATAAAAAAAAAAAGAAAAAAAATTTCTCCGATTCTCGTTTTCCACAAAACGAGAATTCTCGGATAAAAAAAAAAAAAAAAATTTCTCCGATTCTCGTTTTCCACAAAACGAGAATTCTCGGAAAAAAAAAAAAAAAAATTTCTCCGATTCTGGTTTTCCACAAAACGAGAATTCTCGGAAAAAAAAAAAAAAAAAATTTCTCTGATTCTCGTTTTCCGCAAAACGAGATTTCTCGGATAAAAAAAAAAAAAAAATTTCTTAGATTCCGGTTTTCCACAAAACGAGAATTCTCGGATAAAAAAAAAAAAAAAAAAATTTCTCCGATTCTTGTTTTCCACAAAACGAGAATTCTCGGATAAAAAAAAAAAAAAAATTTCTCCGATTCTGGTTTTCAACAAAACGAGAATTCTCGGATAAAAGAAAAAAAAAAAAAATTCTCCGATTCTCGTTTTCCACAAAACGAGAATACTCGGATAAAAAAAAAAAAAGATTTCTCCGATTCTGGTTTTCCACAAAACGAGGATTCTCGGTTAAAAAAAAAAAAAAAAATTTCTCCGATTCTCGTTTTCCACAAAACGACAATTCTCGGATTAAAAAAAAAAAAAAAAAAATTTCTCTGATTCTGGTTTTCCATGAAACGAGAATTCTCGGATAAAAAAGAAAAAAAAAATTTCTCTGATTCTCGTTTTCCACAAAACGAGAATTCTCGGATAAAAAAAAGAAAAAAAAAAAAATTTCTCCGATTCTCGTTTTCCGCAAAACGAGAATTCTCGCATAAAAAAAAAAAAAAATTTCTCTGATTCTCGTTTTCGGCAAAACGAGAATTCTCGGATAAGAAAAAAAAAAAAATTTCTCCGATTCTGGTTTTCCAAAACACGAGAATTCCGGACCAAAAAAAAAAAAAATTTCTCTGATTCTCGTTTTCCACAAGAAGAGAATTCTCGGATAAAAAAAAAAAAAAAAATTTCTCCGATTCTGGTTTTCCACAAAACGAGAATTCTCGGATACAAAAAAAAAAAAAATTTCTCCGATTCTCGTTTTCCACAAAACGAGAATTCTCTGATAAAAAAAAACAGAAAAAAATTTCTCCCATTCTCGTTTTCCACAAAACGAGAATTCTCGGATAAAAAAAAAAAAAATAAATTTCTCCGATTCTGGTTTTCCGCAAAACGAGAATTCTCGGATAAAAAAAAAAAAAAAAAAATTTCTCCGATTCTCGTTTTCCACAAAACGAGAATTCTCGGATAAAAAAAAAAAAAAAAACATTTCTCCGATTCTGATTTTTCACAAAACGAGAATTCTCGGATAAAAAGAAAAAAAAAAAAATTTCTCCGATTCTCGTTTTCCACAAAACGAGAATTCTCGGATAAAAAAAAAAAAGAAAAAAATTTCTCCCATTCTCGTTTTCCACAAAACGAGAATTCTCGGATAAAAAAAAAAAAAAATTTTTCTCCGATTCTGGTTTTCCACAAAACGAGAATTCTCGGATAAAAAAAAAAAAAAAAATTTCTCCGATTCTCGTTTTCCACAAAACGAGAATTCTCGGATAAAAAAAAAAAAAAAAAAAATTTCTCCGATTCTGATTTTTCAGGAACGAGAATTCTCGGATAAAAAAAAAAAAAAAAAATTTCTTCGATTCTCGTTTTCCACAAAACGAGAAGTCTCGGATAAAAAAAAAAAAAAAAAAATTTCTCCGATTCTCGTTTTCCACAAAACGAGAATTCTCGGATAAAAAAAAAAAAGAAAAAAATTTGTCCGCTTCTCGTTTTCCACAAAACGAGAATTCTCCGATAAAAAAAAAAAAAAATTTCTCCGATTCTCGTTTTCCACAAAACGAGAATTCTCGGATACAAAAAAAAAAAAAAATTTCTCCGATTCTCGTTTTCCACAAAACGAAAATTCTGGGAAAAAAAAAAAAAAAAAAAAAATTTCTCCGATTCTGGTTTTCCACAAAACGAGAATTCTCGGAAAAAAAAAAAAAAAAATTTCTTCGATTCTCGTTTTCCGCAAAACGAGATTTCTCGGATAAAAAAAAAAAAAAAAATTTCTTAGATTCTGGTTTTCCACAAAACAAAAATTCTCGGATAAAAAAAAAAAAAAAATTTCTCCGATTCTCGTTTTCCACAAAACGAGAATTCTCGGATAAAACAAAAAAAAAAAAAATTTCTCCGATTCTGGTTTTCAACAAAACGAGAATTCTCGGATAAAAGAAAAAAAAAATTTCTCCGATTCTGGTTTTCCACAAAACGAGAAGTCTCGGATAAAAAAAAAAAAAATTTCTCCGATTCTCGTTTTCCACAAAACGAGAATTCTCGGATAAAAAAAAAAAAGAAAAAAATTTGTCCGCTTCTCGTTTTCCACAAAACGAGAATTCTCCGATAAAAAAAAAAAAAAATTTCTCCGATTCTCGTTTTCCACAAAACGAGAATTCTCGGATACAAAAAAAAAAAAAATTTCTCCGATTGTTGTTTTCCACAAAACGAGAGTTCTCGGAAAAAAAAAAAAAAAAAATTTCTCCGATTCTGGTTTTCCACAAAACGAGAATTCTCGGAAAAAAAAAAAAAAAATTTCTCCGATTCTCGTTTTCCGCAAAACGAGATTTCTCGGATAAAAAAAAAAAAAAAAATTTCTTAGATTCTGGTTTTCCACAAAACGAGAATTCTCGGATAAAAAAAAAAAAAAAAATTTCTCCGATTCTCGTTTTCCACAAAACGAGAATTCTCGGATAAAACAAAAAAAAAAAAAATTTCTCCGATTCTGGTTTTCAACAAAACGAGAATTCTCGGATAAAAGGAAAAAAAAAAAAAATTTCTCCGATTCTCGTTTTCCACAAAACGAGAATACTCGGATAAAAAAAAAAAAAAATTTCTCCGATTCTGGTTTTCCACAAAACGAGAAGTCTCGGATAAAAAAAAAAAAAAAAATTTCTCCGATTCTCGTTTTTCCACAAAACGAGAATTCTCGGATAAAAAAAAAAAAGAAAAAAATTTCTCCGATTGTTGTTTTCCACAAAACGAGAGTTCTCGGATAAAAAAAAAAAAAAAAAATTTCTCCGATTCTGGTTTTCCACAAAACGAGAATTCTCGGAAAAAAAAAAAAAAAATTTCTCCGATTCTCGTTTTCCGCAAAACGAGATTTCTCGGATAAAAAAAAAAAAAAAAATTTCTTAGATTCTGGTTTTCCACAAAACGAGAATTCTCGGATAAAAAAAAAAAAAAAAATTTCTCCGATTCTCGTTTTCCACAAAACGAGAATTCTCGGATAAAACAAAAAAAAAAAAATTTCTCCGATTCTGGTTTTCAACAAAACGAGAATTCTCGGATAAAAGAAAAAAAAAAAAAAAATTTCTCCGATTCTCGTTTTCCACAAAACGAGAATACTCGGATAAAAAAAAAAAAAAATTTCTCCGATTCTGGTTTTCCACAAAACGAGAAGTCTCGGATAAAAAAAAAAAAAAAAATTTCTCCGATTCTCGTTTTTCCACAAAACGAGAATTCTCGGATAAAAAAAAAAAAGAAAAAAATTTCTCCCATTCTCGTTTTCCACAAAACGAGAATTCTCGGATAAAAAAAAAAAAAAAAAATTTCTCCGATTCTGGTTTTCCACAAAACGAGAATTCTCGGATAAAAAAAAAAAAAAAAAAATTTCTCCGATTCTCGTTTTTCCACAAAACGAGAATTCTCGGATAAAAAAAAAAAAGAAAAAAATTTCTCCCATTCTCGTTTTCCACAAAACGAGAATTCTCGGATAAAAAAAAAAAAAAAAAAATTTCTCCGATTCTGGTTTTCCACAAAACGAGAATTCTCGGATAAAAAAAACAAAAAAAAAAAATTTCTCCAATTCTGATTTTTCAGGAACGAGAATTCTCGGATAAAAAAAAAAAAAAAAAAAATTTCTCCGATTCTCGTTTTCCACAAAACGAGAAGTCTCGGATAAAAAAAAAAAAAAAAAAATTTCTCCGATTCTCATTTTCCACAAAACGAGAATTCTCGGATAAAAAAAAAAAAGAAAAAAATTTGTCCCATTCTCGTTTTCCACAAAACGAGAATTCTCCGATAAAAAAAAAAAAAAAAAATTTCTCCGATTCTCGTTTTCCACAAAACGAGAATTCTCGGATAAAAAAAAAAAAAAAATTTCTCCGATTCTCGTTTTCCACAAAACGAGAATTCTCGGAAAAAAAATAAAAAAAAAATTTCTCCGATTCTGGTTTTCCACAAAACGAGAATTCTCGGAAAAAAAAAAAAAAAAAGTTTCTCCGATTCTCGTTTTCCGCAAAACGAGATTTCTCGGATAAAAAAAAAAAAAAAAATTTCTTAGATTCTGGTTTTCCACAAAACGAGAATTCTCGGATAAAAAAAAAAAAAAATTTCTCCGATTCTCGTTTTCCACAAAACGAGAATTCTCGGATAAAACAAAAAAAAAAAAATTTCTCCGATTCTGGTTTTCAACAAAACGAGAATTCTCGGATAAAAGAAAAAAAAAAAAAATTTCTCCGATTCTCGTTTTCCACAAAACGAGAATACTCGGATAAAAAAAAAAAAAAATTTCTCCGATTCTGGTTTTCCACAAAACGAGGATTCTCGGTTAAAAAAAAAAGAAAAAAAAATTTCTCCGATTCTCGTTTTCCACAAAACGAGAATTCTCGGATAAAAAAAAAAAAAAAATTTCTCCGCTTCTCGTTTTCCACAAAACGAGAATCCTCGGATTAAAAAAAAAAAAAAAAATTTCTCCGATTCTGGTTTTCCACAAAACGACAATTCTCGGATTAAAAAAAAAAAAAAAATTTCTCTGATTCTGGTTTTCCACAAAACGAGAATTCTCCGATAAAAAAAAAAAAAAAAAAAATCTCCGATTCTCGTTTTCCACAAAACGAGAATTCTCGGATAAAAAAAAAAAAAAATTTTTTCTCCGATTCTCGTTTTCCACAAAACGAGAATTCTCGGAAAAAAAAAAAAAAAATTTCTCCGATTCTGGTTTTCCACAAAACGAGAATTCTCGGAAAAAAAAAAAACAAAAAATTTCTCCGATTCTCGTTTTCCGCAAAACGAGATTTCTCGGATAAAAAAAAAAAAAAAATTTCTTAGATTCTGGTTTTCCACAAAACGAGAATTCTCGGATAAAAAAAAAAATAAAAAAAATTTCTACGATTCTCGTTTTCCACAAAACGAGAATTCTCGGATAAAACAAAAAAAAAAAAATTTCACCGATTCTGGTTTTCAACAAAACGAGAATTCTCGGATAAAAGAAAAATAAAAAAAAAAATTTCTCCCATTCTCGTTTTCCACAAAACGAGAATACTCGGATAAAAAAAAAAAAAAAATTTCTCCGATTCTGGTTTTCCACAAAACGAGGATTCTCGGTTAAAAAAAAAAAAAAAAAATTTCTCCGATTCTCGTTTTCCACAAAACGAGAATTCTCGGATAAAAAAAAAAAAAAAAATTTCTCCGCTTCCCGTTTTCCACGAAACGAGAATCCTCGGATAAAAAAAAAAAAAAAAAAATTTCTCCAATTCTGGTTTTCCACAAAACGACAATTCTCGGATTAAAAAAAAAAAAAAATTTCTCTGATTCTGGCTTTCCATGAAACGACAATTCTCGGATAAAAAAAGAAAAAAAAAAAAATTTCTCCGATTCTCGTTTTCCGCAAAACGAGAATTCTCGCATAAAAAAAAAAAAAATTTCTCTGATTCTCGTTTTCGGCAAAACGAGAATTCTCGGATAAAAAAAAAAAAAAAAATTTCTCCGATTCTGGTTTTCCAAAACACCAGAATTCCGGACCAAAAAAAAAAAAAAAATTTCTCCGATTCTGGTTTTGCACAAAACGAGAGTTCTCGGATAAAAAAAAAAAAAAATTTCTCTGATTCTCATTTTCCACAAAATGAGAATTCTCGGATAAAAAAAAAAAAAAAAATTTCTCCGATTCTCGTTTTCCGCAAAACGAGAATTCTCGGATAAAAAAAAAAAAAAATTTCGGCCATTCTCGTTTTCCACAAAACGAGAATTCTCGGATAAAAAAAAAAAAAAAAAAAATGTCTCGGATTCTCGTTTTCCACAAAACGAGAATTCTCGGATAAAAAAAAAAAAAAAAAAATTTCTCCGATTCTCGTTTTCCACAAAACGAGAATTCTCGGAAAAAAAAAAAAAAAAAATATTTCTCCAATTCTGGTTTTCCACAAAAAGAGAATTCTCGGAAAAAAAAAAAAAAAAATTTCTCCGATTCTCGTTTTCCGCAAAACGAGATTTCTCGGATAAAAAAAAAAAAAAAATTTCTTCGATTCTGGTTTTCCACAAAACGAGAATTCTCGGATAAAAAAAAAAAAAAAAATTTCTCCAGTTCTCGTTTTCCACAAAACGAGAATTCTCGGATAAAAAAAAAAAAAAAAAATTTCTCCGATTCTGGTTTTCATCAAAACGAGAATTCTCGGATTAAAAAAAAAAAAAAAAAAAATTTCTCCAATTCTCGTTTTCCACAAAACGTGAATTCTCGGATAAAAAAAAAAAAAAAATTTCTCCGATTCTCGTTTTCCACAAAACGAGAATTTTGGGATAAAAAAAAAAAAAAAAAAATTTCTCCGATTCTGATTTTTCACAAAACGAGAATTCTCGGATAAAAAAAAAAAAAAAAAAAATTTCTCCGATTCTCGTTTTCCACAAAACGAGAATTCTCGGATAAAAAAAAAAAAAAAAAAATTTCTCCGATTCTCGTTTTCCACAAAACGAGAATTCTCGGATAAAAAAAAAAAAAAAAATTTCTCCGATTCTGATTTTTCGCAAAACGAGAATTCTCGGATAAAAAAAAAAAAAAAAAAATTTCTCCGATTCTGGTTTTCCACAAAACGAGAAGTCTCGGATAAAAAAAAAAAAAAAAATTTCTCCGATTCTCGTTTTCCACAAAACGAGAATTCTCGGATCAAAAAAAAAAAAGAAAAAAATTTCTCCCATTCTCGTTTTCCACAAAACGAGAATTCTCGGACAAAAAAAAAAAAAAAAAAAATTTCTCGGATTCAAGTTTTCCACAAAACGAGAATTCTCGGATAAAAAAAAAAAAAAAAATTTCTCCGATTCTGGTTTTCCACAAAACGAGAATTCTCGGAAAAAAAAAAAAAAAAAAATTTCTCCGATTCTGGTTTTCCACAAAACGAGAATTCTCGGGAAAAAAAAAAAAAAATTTCTCCGATTCTCGTTTTCCGCAAAACGAGATTTCTCGGATAAAAAAAAAAAAAAAAAAATTTCTTCGATTCTGGTTTTCCAAAAAACGAGAATTCTCGGATAAAAAAAAAAAAAAAAAATTTCTCCGATTCTCGTTTTCCACAAAACGAGAATTCTCGGATAAAAAAAAAAAAAAAAAAAATTTCTGCGATTCTGGTTTTCAACAAAACGAGAATTCTCGGATAAAAAAAAAAAAAAAAATTTCTCCGATTCTGGTTTTCCAAAACACGAGAATTCCGGATAAAAAAAAAAAAAAATTTCTCTGATCTCGTTTTCCACAAAACGAGAGTTCTCGGATGAAAAAAAAAAAAAAAAAAAATTTCTCCGATTCTCGTTTTCCGTAAAACGAGAATTCTCGGATAAAAAAAAAAAAAAAATTTCTCCCATTCTCGTTTTCCACAAAACGAGAATTCTCGGATAAAAAAAAAAAAAAAAAAATGTCTCGGATTCTCGTTTTCCACAAAACGAGAATTCTCGGATAAAAAAAAAAAAAAAAAATTTCTCCGATTCTCGTTTTCCACAAAACGAGAATTCTCGGAAAAAAAAAAAAAAAAATATTTCTCCGATTCTGGTTTTCCACAAAAAGAGAATTCTCGGAAAAAAAAAAAAAAATTTCTCCGATTCTCCTTTTCCGCAAAACGAGATTTCTCGGATAAAAAAAAAAAAAAAAATTTCTTCGATTCTGGTTTTCCACAAAACGAGAATTCTCGGAAAAAAAAAAAAAAGAAAAAAATTTGTCCCATTCTCGTTTTCCACAAAACGAGAATTCTCGGATAAAAAAAAAATGAAAAAAATTTGTCCCATTCTCGTTTTCCACAAAACGAGAATTCTCCAATAAAAAAAAAAAGAAAAAAAATTTCTCCGATTCTCGTTTTCCACAAAACGAGAATTCTCGGATAAAAAAAAAAAAAAAAATTTCTCCGATTCTCGTTTTCCACAAAACGAGAATTCTCGGAAAAAAAAAAAAAAAAAATTTCTCCGATTCTGGTTTTCCACAAAACGAGAATTCTCGGAAAAAAAAAAAAAAAAATTTCTCTGATTCTCGTTTTCCGCAAAACGAGATTTCTCGGATAAAAAAAAAAAAAAAATTTCTTAGATTCCGGTTTTCCACAAAACGAGAATTCTCGGATAAAAAAAAAAAAAAAAAATTTCTCCGATTCTTGTTTTCCACAAAACGAGAATTCTCGGATAAAAAAAAAAAAAAAATTTCTCCGATTCTGGTTTTCAACAAAACGAGAATTCTCGGATAAAAGAAAAAAAAAAAAATTCTCCGATTCTCGTTTTCCACAAAACGAGAATACTCGGATAAAAAAAAAAAAAGATTTCTCCGATTCTGGTTTTCCACAAAACGAGGATTCTCGGTTAAAAAAAAAAAAAAAATTTCTCCGATTCTCGTTTTCCACAAAACGACAATTCTCGGATTAAAAAAAAAAAAAAAAAATTTCTCTGATTCTGGTTTTCCATGAAACGAGAATTCTCGGATAAAAAAGAAAAAAAAAATTTCTCTGATTCTCGTTTTCCACAAAACGAGAATTCTCGGATAAAAAAAAGAAAAAAAAAAAAATTTCTCCGATTCTCGTTTTCCGCAAAACGAGAATTCTCGCATAAAAAAAAAAAAAAAATTTCTCTGATTCTCGTTTTCGGCAAAACGAGAATTCTCGGATAAGAAAAAAAAAAATAAATTTCTCCGATTCTGGTTTTCCAAAACACGAGAATTCCGGACCAAAAAAAAAAAAAATTTCTCTGATTCTCGTTTTCCACAAGAAGAGAATTCTCGGATAAAAAAAAAAAAAAAATTTCTCCGATTCTGGTTTTCCACAAAACGAGAATTCTCGGATACAAAAAAAAAAAAAATTTCTCCGATTCTCGTTTTCCACAAAACGAGAATTCTCTGATAAAAAAAAACAGAAAAAAATTTCTCCCATTCTCGTTTTCCACAAAACGAGAATTCTCGGATAAAAAAAAAAAAAATAAATTTCTCCGATTCTGGTTTTCCGCAAAACGAGAATTCTCGGATAAAAAAAAAAAAAAAAAATTTCTCCGATTCTCGTTTTCCACAAAACGAGAATTGTCGGATAAAAAAAAAAAAAAACATTTCTCCGATTCTGATTTTTCACAAAACGAGAATTCTCGGATAAAAAGAAAAAAAAAAAATTTCTCCGATTCTCGTTTTCCACAAAACGAGAATTCTCGGATAAAAAAAAAAAAGAAAAAAATTTCTCCCATTCTCGTTTTCCACAAAACGAGAATTCTCGGATAAAAAAAAAAAAAAAATTTTCTCCGATTCTGGTTTTCCACAAAACGAGAATTCTCGGATAAAAAAAAAAAAAAAAATTTCTCCGATTCTCGTTTTCCACAAAACGAGAATTCTCGGATAAAAAAAAAAAAAAAAAAATTTCTCCGATTCTGATTTTTCAGGAACGAGAATTCTCGGATAAAAAAAAAAAAAAAAAATTTCTTCGATTCTCGTTTTCCACAAAACGAGAAGTCTCGGATAAAAAAAAAAAAAAAAAATTTCTCCGATTCTCGTTTTCCACAAAACGAGAATTCTCGGATAAAAAAAAAAAAGAAAAAAATTTGTCCGCTTCTCGTTTTCCACAAAACGAGAATTCTCCGATAAAAAAAAAAAAAAAATTTCTCCGATTCTCGTTTTCCACAAAACGAGAATTCTCGGATACAAAAAAAAAAAAAAATTTCTCCGATTCTCGTTTTCCACAAAACGAAAATTCTGGGAAAAAAAAAAAAAAAAAAAATTTCTCCGATTCTGGTTTTCCACAAAACGAGAATTCTCGGAAAAAAAAAAAAAAAAATTTCTTCGATTCTCGTTTTCCGCAAAACGAGATTTCTCGGATAAAAAAAAAAAAAAAAATTTCTTAGATTCTGGTTTTCCACAAAACAAAAATTCTCGGATAAAAAAAAAAAAAAAAATTTCTCCGATTCTCGTTTTTGACAAAACGAGAATTCTCGGATAAAACAAAAAAAAAAAAATTTCTCCGATTCTGGTTTTCAACAAAACGAGAATTCTCGGATAAAAGAAAAAAAAAATTTCTCCGATTCTGGTTTTCCACAAAACGAGAAGTCTCGGATAAAAAAAAAAAAAATTTCTCCGATTCTCGTTTTCCACAAAACGAGAATTCTCGGATAAAAAAAAAAAAGAAAAAAATTTGTCCGCTTCTCGTTTTCCACAAAACGAGAATTCTCCGATAAAAAAAAAAAAAAATTTCTCCGATTCTCGTTTTCCACAAAACGAGAATTCTCGGATACAAAAAAAAAAAAAATATCTCCGATTGTTGTTTTCCACAAAACGAAAGTTCTCGGAAAAAAAAAAAAAAAAAATTTCTCCGATTCTGGTTTTCCACAAAACGAGAATTCTCGGAAAAAAAAAAAAAAAATTTCTCCGATTCTCGTTTTCCACAAAACGAGAATTCTCGGATAAAAAAAAAAAAAAAAATTTCTCCGATTCTCGTTTTCCACAAAACGAGAATTCTCGGATAAAACAAAAAAAAAAAAAATTTCTCCGATTCTGGTTTTCAACAAAACGAGAATTCTCGGATAAAAGAAAAAAAAAAAAAATTTCTCCGATTCTCGTTTTCCACAAAACGAGAATACTCGGATAAAAAAAAAAAAAAATTTCTCCGATTCTGGTTTTCCACAAAACGAGAAGTCTCGGATAAAAAAAAAAAAAAAAAATTTCTCCGATTCTCGTTTTTCCACAAAACGAGAATTCTCGGATAAAAAAAAAAAAGAAAAAAATTTCTCCCATTCTCGTTTTCCACAAAACGAGAATTCTCGGATAAAAAAAAAAAAAAAAATTTCTCCGATTCTGGTTTTCCACAAAACGAGAATTCTCGGATAAAAAAAAAAAAAAAAAATTTCTCCGATTCTCGTTTTTCCACAAAACGAGAATTCTCGGATAAAAAAAAAAAAGAAAAAAATTTCTCCCATTCTCGTTTTCCACAAAACGAGAATTCTCGGATAAAAAAAAAAAAAAAAAATTTCTCCGATTCTGGTTTTCCACAAAACGAGAATTCTCGGATAAAAAAAACAAAAAAAAAAAATTTCTCCAATTCTGATTTTTCAGGAACGAGAATTCTCGGATAAAAAAAAAAAAAAAAAAAATTTCTCCGATTCTCGTTTTCCACAAAACGAGAAGTCTCGGATAAAAAAAAAAAAAAAAATTTCTCCGATTCTCATTTTCCACAAAACGAGAATTCTCGGATAAAAAAAAAAAAGAAAAAAATTTGTCCCATTCTCGTTTTCCACAAAACGAGAATTCTCCGATAAAAAAAAAAAAAAAAAATTTCTCCGATTCTCGTTTTCCACAAAACGAGAATTCTCGGATAAAAAAAAAAAAAAAATTTCTCCGATTCTCGTTTTCCACAAAACGAGAATTCTCGGAAAAAAAAAAAAAAAAAATTTCTCCGATTCTGGTTTTCCACAAAACGAGAATTCTCGGAAAAAAAAAAAAAAAAAGTTTCTCCGATTCTCGTTTTCCGCAAAACGAGATTTCTCGGATAAAAAAAAAAAAAAAAATTTCTTAGATTCTGGTTTTCCACAAAACGAGAATTCTCGGATAAAAAAAAAAAAAAAAATTTCTCCGATTCTCGTTTTCCACAAAACGAGAATTCTCGGATAAAACAAAAAAAAAAAAATTTCTCCGATTCTGGTTTTCAACAAAACGAGAATTCTCGGATAAAAGAAAAAAAAAAAAAATTTCTCCGATTCTGGTTTTCCACAAAACGAGAATTCTCGGATAAAAAAAAAAAAAAAAAATTTCTCCGATTCTGGTTTTCCACAAAACGAGGATTCTCGGTTAAAAAAAAAAGAAAAAAAAATTTCTCCGATTCTCGTTTTCCACAAAACGAGAATTCTCGGATAAAAAAAAAAAAAAAATTTCTCCGCTTCTCGTTTTCCACAAAACGAGAATCCTCGGATTAAAAAAAAAAAAAAAAATTTCTCCGATTCTGGTTTTCCACAAAACGACAATTCTCGGATTAAAAAAAAAAAAAAAATTTCTCTGATTCTGGTTTTCCACAAAACGAGAATTCTCCGATAAAAAAAAAAAAAAAAAAATCTCCGATTCTCGTTTTCCACAAAACGAGAATTCTCGGATAAAAAAAAAAAAAAAATTTCTCCGATTCTCGTTTTCCACAAAACGAGAATTCTCGGAAAAAAAAAAAAAAATTTCTCCGATTCTGGTTTTCCACAAAACGAGAATTCTCGGAAAAAAAAAAAACAAAAAATTTCTCCGATTCTCGTTTTCCGCAAAACGAGATTTCTCGGATAAAAAAAAAAAAAAATTTCTTAGATTCTGGTTTTCCACAAAACGAGAATTCTCGGATAAAAAAAAAAAAAAAAAAATTTCTACGATTCTCGTTTTCCACAAAACGAGAATTCTCGGATAAAACAAAAAAAAAAAAATTTCACCGATTCTGGTTTTCAACAAAACGAGAATTCTCGGATAAAAGAAAAATAAAAAAAAAAATTTCTCCGATTCTCGTTTTCCACAAAACGAGAATACTCGGATAAAAAAAAAAAAAAATTTCTCCGATTCTGGTTTTCCACAAAACGAGGATTCTCGGTTAAAAAAAAAAAAAAAAAAATTTCTCCGATTCTCGTTTTCCACAAAACGAGAATTCTCGGATAAAAAAAAAAAAAAAAATTTCTCCGCTTCCCGTTTTCCACGAAACGAGAATCCTCGGATAAAAAAAAAAAAAAAAAATTTCTCCAATTCTGGTTTTCCACAAAACGACAATTCTCGGATTAAAAAAAAAAAAAATTTCTCTGATTCTGGCTTTCCATGAAACGACAATTCTCGGATAAAAAAAGAAAAAAAAAAAAATTTCTCCGATTCTCGTTTTCCGCAAAACGAGAATTCTCGCATAAAAAAAAAAAAAATTTCTCTGATTCTCGTTTTCGGCAAAACGAGAATTCTCGGATAAAAAAAAAAAAAAAAATTTCTCCGATTCTGGTTTTCCAAAACACCAGAATTCCGGACCAAAAAAAAAAAAAAAATTTCTCCGATTCTGGTTTTGCACAAAACGAGAGTTCTCGGATAAAAAAAAAAAAAAAATTTCTCTGATTCTCATTTTCCACAAAATGAGAATTCTCGGATAAAAAAAAAAAAAAATTTCTCCGATTCTCGTTTTCCGCAAAACGAGAATTCTCGGATAAAAAAAAAAAAAATTTCTCCGATTCTCGTTTTCCGCAAAACGAGAATTCTCGGATAAAAAAGAAAAAAAAAAAATTTTCTCCGATTCTCGTTTTCCACAAAACGAGAATTCTCGGAAACAAAAAAAAAAAAAAAAAATTTCTCCGATTCTCGTTTTCCACAAAACGAGAATTCTCGGATAAAAAAAAAAGGAAAAAAATTTCTCCCATTCTCCTTTTCCACAAAACGAGAATTCTCGGATAAAAAAAAAAAAAAAAAATTTCTCGGATTCTGGTTTTCCACAAAACGAGAATTCTCGGATAAAGAAAAAAAAAAAAAAATTTCTCCGATTCTCGTTTTCCACAAAACGAGAATTCTCGGATAAAAAAAAAAAAAAAAAATTTCTCCGATTCTGATTTTTCACAAAACGAGAATTCTCGGATTAAAAAAAAAAAAAAAAAAAAATTTCCCCAATTCTCGTTTTCCACAAAACGAGAAGTCTCGGATAAAAAAAAAAAAAGGAAAAAAATTTGTCCCATTCTCGTTTTCCACAAAACGAGAATTCTCCGATAAAAAAAAAAAAAAAAAAATGTCTCCGATTCTGGTTTTCCACAAAACGAGAATTCTCGGATAAAAGAAAAAAAAAAAAATTTCTCCGATTCTCGTTTTCCACAAAACGAGAATTCTCAGAAAAAAAAAAAAAAAAAAAATTTCTCCGATTCTGGTTTTCCACAAAACGAAAATTCTCGGAAAAAAAAAAAAAAAAAATTTCTCCGATTCTCGTTTTCCGCAAAACGAGATTTCTCGGATAAAAAAAAAAAAAAATTTCTTAGATTCTGGTTTTCCGAAAAACGAGAATTCTCGGATAAAAAAAAAAAAAAAAAAATTTCTCCGATTCTGGTTTTCAACAAAACGAGAATTCTCGGATAAAAGAAAAAAAAAAAAAAATTTCTCCGATTCTCGTTTTCCACAAAACGAGAATACTCGGATAAAAAAAAAAAAGAATTTCTCCGATTCTGGTTGTCCGCAAAACGAGGATTCTCGGTTAAAAAAAAAAAAAAAAAAATTCTCCGATTCTCGTTTTCCACAAAACGAGAATTCTCGGATAAAAAAAAAAAAAAAAAATTTCTCCGATTCCCGTTTTCCACAAAACGAGAATTCTCGGATAAAAAAAAAAAAAAAAATTTCTCCGATTCTCGTTTTCCACAAAACGAGAATTCTCGGATAAAAAAAAAAAAAAAAAAAAATTTCTCCGATTCTGATTTTTCGCAAAACGAGAATTCTCGGATAAAAAAAAAAAAAAAAAAAAATTTCTCCGATTCTGGTTTTCCACAAAACGAGAAGTCTCGGATAAAAAAAAATAAAAAAAAAAAATTCTCCGATTCTCATTTTCCACAAAACGAGAATTCTCGGATAAAAAAAAAAAAGAAAAAAATTTCTCCCATTCTCGTTTTCCACAAAACGAGAATTCTCGGATAAAAAAAAAAAAAAAAAAATTTCTCGGATTCTGGTTTTCCACAGAACGAGAATTCTCGGATAAAAAAAAAAAAAAAAATTTCTCCGATTCTGGTTTTCCACAAAACGAGAATTCTCGGAAAAAAAAAAAAAAAAAAAAAATTTCTCCGATTCTGGTTTTCCACAAAACGAGAATTCTCGGAAAAAAAAAAAAAAAATTTCTCCGATTCTCGTTTTCCGCAAAACGAGATTTCTCGGAAAAAAAAAAAAAAAAAAAAATTTCTTCGATTCTGGTTTTCCAAAAAACGAGAATTCGCGGATAAAAAAAAAAAAAAAATTTTTTTTTTCCGATTCTCGTTTTCCACAAAACGAGAATTCTCGGATAAAAAAAAAAAAAAAAAAAATTTCTGCGATTCTGGTTTTCAACAAAACGAGAATTCTCGGATAAAAAAAAAAAAATTTCTCCGATTCTTGTTTTCCACAAAACGAGAATTGTCGCATAAAAAAAAAAAAAAAAATTTCTCCGATTCTGGTTTTCCACAAAACGAGAATTCTCGGATAAAAAAAAAAAAAAAATTTCTCCGATTCTCGTTTTCCACAAAACGAGAATTCTCGGATAAAAAAAAAAAAATTTCTCCGATTCTGATTTTTCACAAAACGAGAATTCTGGGATAAAAAAAAAAAAAAAAAAATTCTCCGATTCTCGTTTTCCACAAAACGAGAATTCTTGCATAAAAAAAAAAAAGAAAAAAATTTCTCCCATTCTCGTTTTCGACAAAACGAGAATTCTCGGATAAAAAAAAAAAAAAAAAAATTTCTCTGATTCTCGTTTTCCACAAAACGAGAATTCTCGGATAAAAAAAAAAAAAAAATTTCTCCGATTCTCGTTTTCCGCAAAACGAGAATTCTCGGAAAAAAAAAAAAAAAAAATTTCTCTGATTCTCGTTTTCGGCAAAACGAGAATTCTCGGATAAAAAAAAAAAAAAAATTTCTCCGATTTTTGGTTTTCCAAAACACGAGAATTCCGGATAAAAAAAAAAAAAAATTTCTCTGATTCTAATTGTCCACAAGAAGAGAATTCTCGGATAAAAAAACAAAAAAAAAATTTCTCCGATTCTGGTTTTCCACAAAACGAGAATTCTCGGATAAAAAAAAAAAAAAAATTTCTCTGATTCTCGTTTTCCACAAAACGAGAATTCTCGGATAAAAAAAAAAAAAAAAAAAAATTTCTCCGATTCTCGTTTTCCGCAAAACGAGAATCCTCGGATAAAAAAAAAAAAAAATTTCTCCGATTCTCGTTTTCCACAAAACGAGAATTCTCGGATAAAAAAAAAAAAAAAAAAAATTTCTCCGATTCAGGTTTTCCACAAAACGAGAATTCTCGGATAAAAGAAAAAAAAAAAATTTCTCCGATTCTCGTTTTCCACAAAACGAGAATTCTCGGATAAAAAAAAAAAAAAAACAAATTTCTCCGATTCTGATTTTTCACAAAACGAGAATTCTCGGATAAAAAGAAAAAAAAAAAAAAACTCTCCGATTCTCGTTTTCCACAAAACGAGAATTCTCGGATAAAAAAAAAAAAAAAAAAATTTCTCCGATTCTCGTTTTCCACAAAACGAGAATTCTCGGATGAAAAAAAAAAAAAAAAATTTCTCCGATTCTGATTTTTCGCAAAACGAGAAGTCTCGGATAAAAAAAAAAAAAAAAAAAATTTCTCCGATTCTCGTTTTCCACAAAACGAGAATTCTCGGATAAAAAAAAAAAAGAAAAAAATTTCTCCCATTCTCGTTTTCCACAAAACGAGAATTCTCGGATAAAAAAAAAAAAAAATGTCTCCGATTCTCGTTTTCCACAAAACGAGAATTCTCGGAAAAAAAAAAAAAAAAATATTTCTTCGATTCTGGTTTTCCACAAAAAGAGAATTCTCGGATAAAAAAAAAAAAAAATTTCTCCGATTCTCGTTTTCCGCAAAACGAGAATTCTCGGATAAAAAAAAAAAAAAAATTTCTCCGATTCTCGTTTTCCACAAAACGAGAATTCTCGGATAAAAAAAAAAAAAAATTTTTTCTCCGATTCTGGTTTTCAACAAAACGAGAATTCTCGGAATTAAAAAAAAAAAAAAAAAATTTCTCCGATTCTCGTTTTCCACAAAACGTGAATTCTCGGATAAAAAAAAAAAAAAAATTTCTCCGATTCTCGTTTTCCACAAAACCAGAATTCTGGGATAAAAAAAAAAAAAAAAATTTCTCCGATTCTGATTTTTCAAAAAACGAGAATTCTCGGATAAAAAAAAAAAAAAAAAAAATTTCTCCGATTCTCGTTTTCCACAAAACGAGAATTCTCGGATAAAAAAAAAAAAAAAAAAATTTCTCCGATTCTCGTTTTCCACAAAACGAGAATTCTCAGATAAAAAAAAAAAAAAAATTTCTCCGATTCTGATTTTTCGCAAAACGAGAATTCTCGGATAAAAAAAAAAAAAAAAAAAATTTCTCCGATTCTGGTTTTCCACAAAACGAGAAGTCTCGGATAAAAAAAAAAAAAAAAATTTCTCCGATTCTCGTTTTCCACAAAACGAGAATTCTCGGATAAAAAAAAAAAAAAAAAAAATTTCTCGGATTCTGGTTTTCCACAAAACGAGAATTCTCGGATAAAAAACAAAAAAAAAGATTTCTCCGATTCCAGTTTTCCACAAAACGAGAATTCTCGGAAAAAAAAAAAAAAAAAAAAATTTCTCCGATTCTGGTTTTGCACAAAACGAGAATTCTCGGAAAAAAAAAAAAAAAAATTTCTCCGATTCTCGTTTTCCGCAAAACGAGATTTCTCGGATAAAAAAAAAAAAAAAAATTTCTTCGATTCTGGTTTTCCAAAAAACGAGAATTCTCGGATAAAAAAAAAAAAAAAAATTTCTCCGATTCTCGTTTTCCACAAAACGAGAATTCTCGGATAAAAAAAAAAAAAAAAAAATTTCTCCGATTCTGATTTGTCGCAAAACGAGAATTCTCGGATAAAAAAAAAAAAAAAAAAAAATTTCACCGATTCTGGTTTTCCACAAAACGGGAAGTCTCGGATAAAAAAAAAAAAAAAAAAATTTCTCCGATTCTCGTTTTCCACAAAACGAGAATTCTCGGATAAAAAAAAAAAAAAAATTTCGGCCATTCTCGTTTTCCACAAAACGAGGATTCTCGGATAAAAAAAAAAAAAAAAAAATGTCGCGGATTCTCGTTTTCCACAAAACGAGAATTCTCGGATAAAAAAAAAAAAAAAATTTTCTCCGATTCTCGTTTTCCACAAAACGAGAATTCTCGGAAAAAAAAAAAAAAAAAAATATTTCTCCGATTCTGGTTTTCCACAAAAAGAGAATTCTCGGAAAAAAAAAAAAAAATTTCTCCGATTCTCCTTTTCCGCAAAACGAGATTTCTCGGATAAAAAAAAAAAAAAATTTCTTCGATTCTGGTTTTCCACAAAACGAGAATTCTCGGATAAGAAAAAAAAAAAAAAATTTCTCCGATTCTGGTTTTCAACAAAAGAGTAAATTCTCCGATTAAAAAAAAAAAAAAAAAAAATTTCTCCGATTCTCGTTTTCCACAAAACGTGAATTCTCGGATAAAAAAAAAAAAAAAAAATTTCTCCGATTCTCGTTTTCCACAAAACGAGAATTTTGGGATAAAAAAAAAAAAAAAATTTCTCCGATTCTGATTTTTCACAAAACGAGAATTCTCGGATAAAAAAAGAAAAAAAAAAAATTTCTCCAATTCTCGTTTTCCACAAAACGAGAATTCTCGGATAAAAAAAAAAAAAAAAAAATTTCTCCGATTCTCGTTTTCCACAAAACGAGAATTGTCGGATTAAAAAAAAAAAAAAAAAATTTCTCCGATTCCGATTTTTCGCAAAACGAGAATTCTCGGATAAAAAAAAAAAAAAAAAAAATTTCTCCGATTCTGGTTTTCCACAAAACGAGAAGTCTCGGATAAAAAAAAAAAAAAAAATTTCTCCGATCCTCGTTTTCCACAAAACGAGAATTCTCGGATAAAAAAAAAAGAAGAAAAAAATTTCTCCCATTCTCGTTTTCCACAAAACGAGAATTCTCGGACAAAAAAAAAAAAAAAAAAATTTCTCGGATTCTGGTTTTCCACAAAACGAGAAATCTCGGATAAAGAAAAAAAAAAAAAAAATTTCTCCGATTCTGGTTTTCCACAAAACGAGAAGTCTCGGATAAAAAAAAAAAAAAAAATTTCTCCGATTCTCGTTTTCCACAAAACGAGAATTCTCCGATAAAAAAAAAAAAGAAAAAAATTTCTCCCATTCTCGTTTTCCACAAAACGAGAATTCTCGGATAAAAAAAAAAAAAAAAAAATTTCTCGGATTCTGGTTTTCCACAAAACGAGAATTCCCGGATAAAAAAAAAAAAAAAAGATTTCTCCGATTCCAGTTTTCCACAAAACGAGAATTCTCGGAAAAAAAAAAAAAAAAAAATTTCTCCGATTCTGGTTTTGCACAAAACGAGAATTCTCGGAAAAAAAAAAAAAAAAATTTCTCCGATTCTCGTTTTCCGGAAAACGAGATTTCTCGGATAAAAAAAAAAAAAAAAAAATTTCTTCGATTCTGGTTTTCCAAAAAACGAGAATTCTCGGATAAAAAAAAAAAAAAAAATTTCTCCGATTCTCGTTTTCCACAAAACGAGAATTCTCGGATAAAAAAAAAAAAAAAAAATTTCTCGGATTCTGATTTTTCGCAAAACGAGAATTCTCGGATAAAAAAAAAAAAAAAAAAAAATTTCTCCGATTCTGGTTTTCCACAAAACGAGAAGTCTCGGATAAAAAAAAAAAAAAAAAAATTTCTCCGATTCTCGTTTTCCACAAAACGAGAATTCTCGGATAAAAAAAAAAAAAAAATTTCGGCCATTCTCGTTTTCCACAAAACGAGGATTCTCGGATAAAAAAAAAAAAAAAAAAAAATGTCGCGGATTCTCGTTTTCCACAAAACGAGAATTCTCGGATAAAAAAAAAAAAAAAAATTTCTCCGATTCTCGTTTTCCACAAAACGAGAATTCTCGGAAAAAAAAAAAAAAAAATATTTCTCCGATTCTGGTTTTCCACAAAAAGAGAATTCTCGGAAAAAAAAAAAAAAAATTTCTCCGATTCTCCTTTTCCGCGAAACGAGATTTCTCGGATAAAAAAAAAAAAAAAATTTCTCCGATTCTGGTTTTCCACAAAACGAAAATTCTCGGATAAAAAAAAAAAAAAAAAATTTCTCCGATTCTGGTTTTCAACAAAACGAGAATTCTCCGATTAAAAAAAAAAAAAAAAAATTTCTCCGATTCTCGTTTTCCACAAAACGTGAATTCTCGGATAAAAAAAAAAGAAAAAAATATTTCTCCGATTCTCGTTTTCCACAAAACGAGAATTTTGGGATAAAAAAAAAAAAAAAATTTCTCCGATTCTGATTTTTCACAAAACGAGAATTCTCGGATAAAAAAAAAAAAAAAAATTTCTCCGATTCTCGTTTTCCACAAAACGAGAATTCTCGGATAAAAAAAAAAAAAAAAAAAATTTCTCCGATTCTCGTTTTCCACAAAACGAGAATTCTCGGATAAAAAAAAAAAAAAAATTTCTCCGATTCCGATTTTTCGCAAAACGAGAATTCTCGGATAAAAAGAAAAAAAAAAAAAATTTCTCCGATTCTGGTTTTCCACAAAACGAGAAGTCTCGGACAAAAAAAAAAAAAAAAATTTCTCCGATTCTCGTTTTCCACAAAACGAGAATTCTCGGATAAAAAAAAAAAAAGAAAAAAATTTCTCCCATTCTCGTTTTCCACAAAACGGGAATTCTCGGACAAAAAAAAAAAAAAAAAAAATTTCTCGGATTCTGGTTTTCCACAAAACGAGAATTCTCGGATAAAAAAAAAAAAAAAATTTCTCCGATTCTGGTTTTCCACAAAACGAGAATTCTCGGAAAAAAAAAAAAAAAAAAATTTCTCCGATTCTGGTTTTCCACAAAACGAGAATTCTCGGAAAAAAAAAAAAAATTTCTCCGATTCTCGTTTTCCGCAAAACGAGATTTCTCGGATAAAAAAAAAAAAAAAAATTTCTTCGATTCTGGTTTTCCAAAAAACGAGAATTCTCGGATAAAAAAAAAAAAAAAAATTTCTCCGATTCTCGTTTTCCACAAAACGAGAATTCTCGGATAAAAAAAAAAAAAAAGAAAAAATTTCTGCGATTCTGGTTTTCAACAAAAGGAGAATTCTCGGATAAAAAAAAAAAAAAAAAATTTCTCCTATTCTGGTTTTCCAAAACACGAGAATTCCGGATAAAAAAAAAAAAAGAATTTCTCCGATTCTGGTTTTGCACAAAACGAGAATTCTCGGAAAAAAAAAAAAAAAAAATTTCTCCGATTCTCGTTTTCCGCAAAACGAGATTTCTCGGATAAAAAAAAAAAAAAAAATTTCTTCGATTCTGGTTTTCCAAAAAACGAGAATTCTCGGATAAAAAAAAAAAAAAAAATTTCTCCGATTCTCGTTTTCCACAAAACGAGAATTCTCGGATAAAAAAAAAAAAAAAAAAAATTTCTCCGATTCTGATTTTTCGCAAAACGAGAATTCTCGGATAAAAAAAAAAAAAAAAAAAATTTCTCCGATTCTGGTTTTCCACAAAACGGGAAGTCTCGGATAAAAAAAAAAAAAAAAAAATTTCTCCGATTCTCGTTTTCCACAAAACGAGAATTCTCGGATAAAAAAAAAAAAAAATTTCGGCCATTCTCGTTTTCCACAAAACGAGGATTCTCGGATAAAAAAAAAAAAAAAAAAAATGTCGCGGATTCTCGTTTTCCACAAAACGAGAATTCTCGGATAAAAAAAAAAAAAAAATTTCTCCGATTCTCGTTTTCCACAAAACGAGAATTCTCGGAAAAAAAAAAAAAAAAAAAATATTTCTCCGATTCTGGTTTTCCACAAAAAGAGAATTCTCGGAAAAAAAAAAAAAAATTTCTCCGATTCTCCTTTTCCGCAAAACGAGATTTCTCTGATAAAAAAAAAAAAAAAATTTCTTCGATTCTGGTTTTCCACAAAACGAGAATTCTCGGATAAAAAAAAAATAAAAAAATTTCTCCGATTCTGGTTTTCAACAAAACGAGAATTCTCCGATTAAAAAAAAAAAAAAAAAAAATTTCTCCGATTCTCGTTTTCCACAAAACGTGAATTCTCGGATAAAAAAAAAAAAAAAAATAATTTCTCCGATTCTCGTTTTCCACAAAACGAGAATTTTGGGATAAAAAAAAAAAAAAAATTTCTCCGATTCTGATTTTTCACAAAACGAGAATTCTCGGATAAAAAAAGAAAAAAAAAAAAATTTCTCCGATTCTCGTTTTCCACAAAACGAGAATTCTCGGATAAAAAAAAAAAAAAAAAAAATTTCTCCGATTCTCGTTTTCCACAAAACGAGAATTCTCGGATTAAAAAAAAAAAAAAAAAATTTCTCCGATTCCGATTTTTCGCAAAACGAGAATTCTCGGATAAAAAAAAAAAAAAAAAAAATTTCTCCGATTCTGGTTTTCCACAAAACGAGAAGTCTCGGATAAAAAAAAAAAAAAAAATTTCTCCGATCCTCGTTTTCCACAAAACGAGAATTCTCGGATAAAAAAAAAAAAGAAAAAAATTTCTCCCATTCTCGTTTTCCACAAAACGAGAATTCTCGGACAAAAAAAAAAAAAAAAAATTTCTCGGATTCTGGTTTTCCACAAAACGAGAATTCTCGGATAAAGAAAAAAAAAAAAAAAATTTCTCCGATTCTGGTTTTCCACAAAACGAGAAGTCTCGGATAAAAAAAAAAAAAAAAATTTCTCCGATTCTCGTTTTCCACAAAACGAGAATTCTCCGATAAAAAAAAAAAGAAAAAAATTTCTCCCATTCTCGTTTTCCACAAAACGAGAATTCTCGGATAAAAAAAAAAAAAAAAATTTCTCGGATTCTGGTTTTCCACAAAACGAGAATTCTCGGATAAAAAAAAAAAAAAAGATTTCTCCGATTCCAGTTTTCCACAAAACGAGAATTCTCGGAAAAAAAAAAAAAAAAAAATTTCTCCGATTCTGGTTTTGCACAAAACGAGAATTCTCGGAAAAAAAAAAAAAAAAATTTCTCCGATTCTCGTTTTCCGCAAAACGAGATTTCTCGGATAAAAAAAAAAAAAAAAAAATTTCTTCGATTCTGGTTTTCCAAAAAACGAGAATTCTCGGATAAAAAAAAAAAAAAAAATTTCTCCGATTCTCGTTTTCCACAAAACGAGAATTCTCGGATAAAAAAAAAAAAAAAAAAAATTTCTCGGATTCTGATTTTTCGCAAAACGAGAATTCTCGGATAAAAAAAAAAAAAAAAAAATTTCTCCGATTCTGGTTTTCCACAAAACGAGAAGTCTCGGATAAAAAAAAAAAAAAAAAAATTTCTCGGATTCTGATTTTTCGCAAAACGAGAATTCTCGGATAAAAAAAAAAAAAAAAAAAATTTCTCCGATTCTCGTTTTCCACAAAACGAGAATTCTCGGATAAAAAAAGAAAAAAAATTTCGGCCATTCTCGTTTTCCACAAAACGAGGATTCTCGGATAAAAAAAAAAAAAAAAAATGTCGCGGATTCTCGTTTTCCACAAAACGAGAATTCTCGGATAAAAAAAAAAAAAAAAATTTCTCCGATTCTCGTTTTCCACAAAACGAGAATTCTCGGAAAAAAAAAAAAAAAAAAATATTTCTCCGATTCTGGTTTTCCACAAAAAGAGAATTCTCGGAAAAAAAAAAAAAAAATTTCTCCGATTCTCCTTTTCCGCAAAACGAGATTTCTCGGATAAAAAAAAGAAAAAAAAATTTCTTCGATTCTGGTTTTCCACAAAACGAGAATTCTCGGATAAAAAAAAAAAAAAAAATTTCTCCGATTCTGGTTTTCAACAAAACGAGAATTCTCCGATTAAAAAAAAAAAAAAAAATTTCTCCGATTCTCAGTTTCCACAAAACGTGAATTCTCGGATAAAAAAAAAAGAAAAAAATATTTCTCCGATTCTCGTTTTCCACAAAACGAGAATTTTGGGATAAAAAAAAAAAAAAATTTCTCCGATTCTGATTTTTCACAAAACGAGAATTCTCGGATAAAAAAAAAAAAAAAAAAAATTTCTCCGATTCTCGTTTTCCACAAAACGAGAATTCTCGGATAAAAGAAAAAAAAAAAAAATTTCTCCGATTCTCCTTTTCCACAAAACGAGAATTCTCGGATAAAAAAAAAAAAAAAAAATTTCTCCGATTCCGATTTTTCGCAAAACGAGAATTCTCGGATAAAAAAAAAAAAAAAAAAAATTTCTCCGATTCTGGTTTTCCACAAAACGAGAAGTCTCGGATAAAAAAAAAAAAAAAAATTTCTCCGATTCTTGTTTTCCACAAAACGAGAATTCTCGGATAAAAAAAAAAAAAGAAAAAAATTTCTCCCATTCTCGTTTTCCACAAAACGAGAATTCTCGGACAAAAAAAAAAAAAAAAAAAATTTCTCGGATTCTGGTTTTCCACAAAACGAGAATTCTCGGATAAAAAAAAAAAAAAAATTTCTCCGATTCTGGTTTTCCACAAAACGAGAATTCTCGGAAAAAAAAAAAAAAAAAAAAAAAATTTCTCCGATTCTGGTTTTCCACAAAACGAGAATTCTCGGAAAAAAAAAAAAAATTTCTCCGATTCTCGTTTTCCGCAAAACGAGATTTCTCGGATAAAAAAAAAAAAAAAAAATTTCTTCGATTCTGGTTTTCCAAAAAACGAGAATTCTCGGATAAAAAAAAAAAAAAAAATTTCTCCGATTCTCGTTTTCCACAAAACGAGAATTCTCGGATAAAAAAAAAAAAAAAGAAAAAATTTCTGCGATTCTGGTTTTCAACAAAAGGAGAATTTTCGGATAAAAAAAAAAAAAAAAATTTCTCCGATTCTGGTTTTCCAAAACACGAGAATTCCGGATAAAAAAAAAAAAAGAATTTCTCTGATCTCGTTTTCCACAAAACGAGAATTCTCGGATGAAAAAAAAAAAAAAAAAAATTTCTCCGATTCTCGTTTTCCAGAAAACGAGAATTCTCGGATAAAAAAAAAAAAAAAAAAATTTCTCCCATTCTCGTTTTCCACAAAACGAGACTTCTCGGATAAAAAAAAAAAAAAAAAAAATGTCTCGGATTCTCGTTTTCCACAAAACGAGAATTCTCGGATTAAAAAAAAAAAAAAAAAATTTCTCCGATTCTCGTTTTCCACAAAACGAGAATTCTCGGAAAAAAAAAAAAAGAAAAAAATATTTCTCCGATTCTGGTTTTCCACAAAAAGAGAATTCTCGGAAAAAAAAAAAAAAAATTTCTCCGATTCTCCTTTTCCGCAAAACGAGATTTCTCGGATAAGAAAAAAAAAAAAAATTTCTTCGATTCTGGTTTTCCACAAAACGAGAATTCTCGGAAAAAAAAAAAAAAGAAAAAAATTTGTCCCATTCTCGTTTTCCACAAAACGAGAATTCTCGGATAAAAAAAAAAAAAGAAAAAAATTTGTCCCATTCTCGTTTTCCACAAAACGAGAATTCTCCGATAAAAAAAAAAAAAAAAAATTTCTCCGATTCTCGTTTTCCACAAAACGAGAATTCTCGGATAAAAAAAAAAAAAAATTTCTCCGATTCTCGTTTTCCACAAAACGAGAATTCTCGGAAAAAAAAAAAAAAAAAAAATTTCTCCGATTCTGGTTTTCCACAAAACGAGAATTCTCGGAAAAAAAAAAAAAAAGTTTCTCCGATTCTCGTTTTCCGCAAAACGAGATTTCTCGGATAAAAAAAAAAAAAAAAATTTCTTAGATTCTGGTTTTCCACAAAACGAGAATTCTCGGATAAAAAAAAAAAAAAAATGTCGCGGATTCTCGTTTTCCACAAAACGAGAATTCTCGGATAAAAAAAAAAAAAAAAATTTCTCCGATTCTCGTTTTCCACAAAACGAGAATTCTCGGAAAAAAAAAAAAAAAAAATATTTCTCCGATTCTGGTTTTCCACAAAAAGAGAATTCTCGGAAAAAAAAAAAAAAAATTTCTCCGATTCTCCTTTTCCGCAAAACGAGATTTCTCGGATAAAAAAAAGAAAAAAAAATTTCTTCGATTCTGGTTTTCCACAAAACGAGAATTCTCGGATAAAAAAAAAAAAAAAAATTTCTCCGATTCTGGTTTTCAACAAAACGAGAATTCTCCGATTAAAAAAAAAAAAAAAAAAATTTCTCCGATTCTCAGTTTCCACAAAACGTGAATTCTCGGATAAAAAAAAAAGAAAAAAATATTTCTCCGATTCTCGTTTTCCACAAAACGAGAATTTTGGGATAAAAAAAAAAAAAAATTTCTCCGATTCTGATTTTTCACAAAACGAGAATTCTCGGATAAAAAAAAAAAAAAAAAAAATTTCTCCGATTCTCGTTTTCCACAAAACGAGAATTCTCGGATAAAAGAAAAAAAAAAAAAATTTCTCCGATTCTCCTTTTCCACAAAACGAGAATTCTCGGATAAAAAAAAAAAAAAAAAATTTCTCCGATTCCGATTTTTCGCAAAACGAGAATTCTCGGATAAAAAAAAAAAAAAAAAAATTTCTCCGATTCTGGTTTTCCACAAAACGAGAAGTCTCGGATAAAAAAAAAAAAAAAAATTTCTCCGATTCTTGTTTTCCACAAAACGAGAATTCTCGGATAAAAGAAAAAAAAAGAAAAAAATTTCTCCCATTCTCGTTTTCCACAAAACGAGAATTCTCGGACAAAAAAAAAAAAAAAAAAATTTCTCGGATTCTGGTTTTCCACAAAACGAGAATTCTCGGATAAAAAAAAAAAAAAAATTTCTCCGATTCTGGTTTTCCACAAAACGAGAATTCTCGGAAAAAAAAAAAAAAAAAAAAAAAATTTCTCCGATTCTGGTTTTCCACAAAACGAGAATTCTCGGAAAAAAAAAAAAAATTTCTCCGATTCTCGTTTTCCGCAAAACGAGATTTCTCGGATAAAAAAAAAAAAAAAAAATTTCTTCGATTCTGGTTTTCCAAAAAACGAGAATTCTCGGATAAAAAAAAAAAAAAAAAATTTCTCCGATTCTCGTTTTCCACAAAACGAGAATTCTCGGATAAAAAAAAAAAAAAAGAAAAAATTTCTGCGATTCTGGTTTTCAACAAAAGGAGAATTTTCGGATAAAAAAAAAAAAAAAAATTTCTCCGATTCTGGTTTTCCAAAACACGAGAATTCCGGATAAAAAAAAAAAAAAGAATTTCTCTGATCTCGTTTTCCACAAAACGAGAATTCTCGGATGAAAAAAAAAAAAAAAAAAATTTCTCCGATTCTCGTTTTCCAGAAAACGAGAATT
Organism: Eutreptiella sp. 'Long Island Sound 2002'; assembly: GCA_964036045.1. Taxonomy (NCBI): domain Eukaryota; phylum Euglenozoa; class Euglenophyceae; order Eutreptiales; family Eutreptiaceae; genus Eutreptiella; species Eutreptiella sp. 'Long Island Sound 2002'. The sequence goes on from OZ038403.1 coordinate 13,658,864, forward strand.
CTCGGATAAAAAAAAAAAAAAAAAAAATTTCTCCCATTCTCGTTTTCCACAAAACGAGACTTCTCGGATAAAAAAAAAAAAAAAAAAAATGTCTCGGATTCTCGTTTTCCACAAAACGAGAATTCTCGGATTAAAAAAAAAAAAAAAAAATTTCTCCGATTCTCGTTTTCCACAAAACGAGAATTCTCGGAAAAAAAAAAAAAGAAAAAAATATTTCTCCGATTCTGGTTTTCCACAAAAAGAGACTTCTCGGAAAAAAAAAAAAAAAAATTTCTCCGATTCTCCTTTTCCGCAAAACGAGATTTCTCGGATAAGAAAAAAAAAAAAAATTTCTTCGATTCTGGTTTTCCACAAAACGAGAATTCTCGGAAAAAAAAAAAAAAGAAAAAAATTTGTCCCATTCTCGTTTTCCACAAAACGAGAATTCTCGGATAAAAAAAAAAAAAGAAAAAAATTTGTCCCATTCTCGTTTTCCACAAAACGAGAATTCTCCGATAAAAAAAAAAAAAAAAAATTTCTCCGATTCTCGTTTTCCACAAAACGAGAATTCTCGGATAAAAAAAAAAAAAAAATTTCTCCGATTCTCGTTTTCCACAAAACGAGAATTCTTGGAAAAAAAAAAAAAAAAAAAATTTCTCCGATTCTGGTTTTCCACAAAACGAGAATTCTCGGAAAAAAAAAAAAAAAAAGTTTCTCCGATTCTCGTTTTCCGCAAAACGAGATTTCTCGGATAAAAAAAAAAAAAAAAATTTCTTAGATTCTGGTTTTCCACAAAACGAGAATTCTCGGATAAAAAAAAAAAAAAAAATTTCTCCGATTCTCGTTTTCCACAAAACGAGAATTCTCGGATAAAACAAAAAAAAAAAAAATTTCTCCGATTCTGGTTTTCAACAAAACGAGAATTCTCGGATAAAAGAAAAAAAAAAAAAATTTCTCCGTTTCTCGTTTTCCACAAAACGAGAATACTCGGATAAAAAAAAAAAAATAATTTCTCCGATTCTGGTTTTCCACAAAACGAGGATTCTCGGTTAAAAAAAAAAGAAAAAAAAATTTCTCCGATTCTCGTTTTCCACAAAACGAGAATTCTCGGATAAAAAAAAAAAAAAAATTTCTCCGCTTCTCGTTTTCCACAAAACGAGAATCCTCGGATAAAAAAAAAAAAAAAAAAATTTCTCCGATTCTGGTTTTCCACAAAACGACAATTCTCGGATTAAAAAAAAAAAAAAAATTTCTCTGATTCTGGTTTTCCACAAAACGAGAATTCTCCGATAAAAAAAAAAAAAAAAAATCTCCGATTCTCGTTTTCCACAAAACGAGAATTCTCGGATAAAAAAAAAAAAAAAATTTCTCCGATTCTCGTTTTCCACAAAACGAGAATTCTCGGAAAAAAAAAAAAAAAATTTCTCCGATTCTGGTTTTCCACAAAACGAGAATTCTCGGGAAAAAAAAAAAAAAAATTTCTCCGGTTGTCGTTTTCCGCAAAACGAGATTTCTCGGATAAAAAAAAAAAAAAAATTTCTTAGATTCTGGTTTTCCACAAAACGAGAATTCTCGGATAAAAAAAAAAAAAAAAATTTCTCCGATTCTCGTTTTCCACAAAACGAGAATTCTCGGATAAAACAAAAAAAAAAAAGATTTCTCCGATTCTGGTTTTCAACAAAACGAGAATTCTCGGATAAAAGAGAAAAAAAAAAAAATTTTCTCCGATTCTCGTTTTCCACAAAACGAGAATACTCGGATAAAAAAAAAAAAAAATTTCTCCGATTCTGGTTTTCGACAAAACGAGGATTCTCGGTTAAAAAAAAAAAAAAAAATTTCTCCAATTCTGGTTTTCCACAAAACGACAATTCTCGGATTAAAAAAAAAAAAAAAAATTTCTCTGATTCTGGTTTTCCATGAAACGACAATTCTCGGATAAAAAAAAAAAAAAAAAAATTTCTCCGATTCTCGTTTTCCGCAAAACGAGAATTCTCGCATAAAAAAAAAAAAAAATTTCTCTGATTCTCGTTTTCGGCAAAACGAGAATTCTCGGATAAAAAAAAAAAAAAAAAAATTTCTCCGATTCTGGTTTTCCACAAAACGAGAAGTCTCGGATAAAAAAAAAAAAAAAAATTTCTCCGATCCTCGTTTTCCACAAAACGAGAATTCTCGGATAAAAAAAAAAAAAGAAAAAAATTTCTCCCATTCTCGTTTTCCACAAAACGAGAATTCTCGGACAAAAAAAAAAAAAAAAAAATTTCTCGGATTCTGGTTTTCCACAAAACGAGAATTCTCGGATAAAGAAAAAAAAAAAAAAAATTTCTCCGATTCTGGTTTTCCACAAAACGAGAAGTCTCGGATAAAAAAAAAAAAAAAAATTTCTCCGATTCTCGTTTTCCACAAAACGAGAATTCTCCGATAAAAAAAAAAAAGAAAAAAATTTCTCCCATTCTCGTTTTCCACAAAACGAGAATTCTCGGATAAAAAAAAAAAAAAAAAAATTTCTCGGATTCTGGTTTTCCACAAAACGAGAATTCCCGGATAAAAAAAAAAAAAAAAGATTTCTCCGATTCCAGTTTTCCACAAAACGAGAATTCTCGGAAAAAAAAAAAAAAAAAAAATTTCTCCGATTCTGGTTTTGCACAAAACGAGAATTCTCGGAAAAAAAAAAAAAAAAAATTTCTCCGATTCTCGTTTTCCGGAAAACGAGATTTCTCGGATAAAAAAAAAAAAAAAAAATTTCTTCGATTCTGGTTTTCCAAAAAACGAGAATTCTCGGATAAAAAAAAAAAAAAAAAATTTCTCCGATTCTCGTTTTCCACAAAACGAGAATTCTCGGATAAAAAAAAAAAAAAAAAAATTTCTCGGATTCTGATTTTTCGCAAAACGAGAATTCTCGGATAAAAAAAAAAAAAAAAAAATTTCTCCGATTCTGGTTTTCCACAAAACGAGAAGTCTCGGATAAAAAAAAAAAAAAAAAAATTTCTCCGATTCTCGTTTTCCACAAAACGAGAATTCTCGGATAAAAAAAAGAAAAAAATTTCGGCCATTCTCGTTTTCCACAAAACGAGGATTCTCGGATAAAAAAAAAAAAAAAAAAAATGTCGCGGATTCTCGTTTTCCACAAAACGAGAATTCTCGGATAAAAAAAAAAAAAAAAATTTCTCCGATTCTCGTTTTCCACAAAACGAGAATTCTCGGAAAAAAAAAAAAAAAAATATTTCTCCGATTCTGGTTTTCCACAAAAAGAGAATTCTCGGAAAAAAAAAAAAAATTTCTCCGATTCTCCTTTTCCGCGAAACGAGATTTCTCGGATAAAAAAAAAAAAAAAAATTTCTCCGATTCTGGTTTTCCACAAAACGAGAATTCTCGGATAAAAAAAAAAAAAAAAATTTCTCCGATTCTGGTTTTCAACAAAACGAGAATTCTCCGATTAAAAAAAAAAAAAAAAAATTTCTCCGATTCTCGTTTTCCACAAAACGTGAATTCTCGGATAAAAAAAAAAGAAAAAAATATTTCTCCGATTCTCGTTTTCCACAAAACGAGAATTTTGGGATAAAAAAAAAAAAAAAATTTCTCCGATTCTGATTTTTCACAAAACGAGAATTCTCGGATAAAAAAAAAAAAAAAAATTTCTCCGATTCTCGTTTTCCACAAAACGAGAATTCTCGGATAAAAAAAAAAAAAAAAAAAATTTCTCCGATTCTCGTTTTCCACAAAACGAGAATTCTCGGATAAAAAAAAAAAAAAAAATTTCTCCGATTCCGATTTTTCGCAAAACGAGAATTCTCGGATAAAAAGAAAAAAAAAAAATTTCTCCGATTCTGGTTTTCCACAAAACGAGAAGTCTCGGATAAAAAAAAAAAAAAAAATTTCTCCGATTCTCGTTTTCCACAAAACGAGAATTCTCGGATAAAAAAAAAAAAAGAAAAAAATTTCTCCCATTCTCGTTTTCCACAAAACGGGAATTCTCGGACAAAAAAAAAAAAAAAAAAAATTTCTCGGATTCTGGTTTTCCACAAAACGAGAATTCTCGGATAAAAAAAAAAAAAAAATTTCTCCGATTCTGGTTTTCCACAAAACGAGAATTCTCGGAAAAAAAAAAAAAAAAAAAAATTTCTCCGATTCTGGTTTTCCACAAAACGAGAATTCTCGGAAAAAAAAAAAAATTTCTCCGATTCTCGTTTTCCGCAAAACGAGATTTCTCGGATAAAAAAAAAAAAAAAAATTTCTTCGATTCTGGTTTTCCAAAAAACGAGAATTCTCGGATAAAAAAAAAAAAAAAAATTTCTCCGATTCTCGTTTTCCACAAAACGAGAATTCTCGGATAAAAAAAAAAAAAAAGAAAAAATTTCTGCGATTCTGGTTTTCAACAAAAGGAGAATTCTCGGATAAAAAAAAAAAAAAAAAATTTCTCCGATTCTGGTTTTCCAAAACACGAGAATTCCGGATAAAAAAAAAAAAAGAATTTCTCTGATCTCGTTTTCCACAAAACGAGAATTCTCGGATGAAAAAAAAAAAAAAAAAAAAATTTCTCCGATTCTGGTTTTGCACAAAACGAGAATTCTCGGAAAAAAAAAAAAAAAAAATTTCTCCGATTCTCGTTTTCCGCAAAACGAGATTTCTCGGATAAAAAAAAAAAAAAAAATTTCTTCGATTCTGGTTTTCCAAAAAACGAGAATTCTCGGATAAAAAAAAAAAAAAATTTCTCCGATTCTCGTTTTCCACAAAACGAGAATTCTCGGATAAAAAAAAAAAAAAAAAATTTCTCCGATTCTGATTTTTCGCAAAACGAGAATTCTCGGATAAAAAAAAAAAAAAAAAAATTTCTCCGATTCTGGTTTTCCACAAAACGGGAAGTCTCGGATAAAAAAAAAAAAAAAAAAATTTCTCCGATTCTCGTTTTCCACAAAACGAGAATTCTCGGATAAAAAAAAAAAAAAATTTCGGCCATTCTCGTTTTCCACAAAACGAGGATTCTCGGATAAAAAAAAAAAAAAAAAAAATGTCGCGGATTCTCGTTTTCCACAAAACGAGAATTCTCGGATAAAAAAAAAAAAAAAAATTTCTCCGATTCTCGTTTTCCACAAAACGAGAATTCTCGGAAAAAAAAAAAAAAAAAAAATATTTCTCCGATTCTGGTTTTCCACAAAAAGAGAATTCTCGGAAAAAAAAAAAAAAAATTTCTCCGATTCTCCTTTTCCGCAAAACGAGATTTCTCGGATAAAAAAAAAAAAAAAATTTCTTCGATTCTGGTTTTCCACAAAACGAGAATTCTCGGATAAAAAAAAAATAAAAAAATTTCTCCGATTCTGGTTTTCAACAAAACGAGAATTCTCCGATTAAAAAAAAAAAAAAAAAAAATTTCTCCGATTCTCGTTTTCCACAAAACGTGAATTCTCGGATAAAAAAAAAAAAAAAAAAATTTCTCCGATTCTCGTTTTCCACAAAACGAGAATTTTGGGATAAAAAAAAAAAAAAAATTTCTCCGATTCTGATTTTTCACAAAACGAGAATTCTCGGATAAAAAAAGAAAAAAAAAAAAATTTCTCCGATTCTCGTTTTCCACAAAACGAGAATTCTCGGATAAAAAAAAAAAAAAAAACAAATTTCTCCGATTCTCGTTTTCCACAAAACGAGAATTCTCGGATTAAAAAAAAAAAAAAAAATTTCTCCGATTCCGATTTTTCGCAAAACGAGAATTCTCGGATAAAAAAAAAAAAAAAAAAAAATTTCTCCGATTCTGGTTTTCCACAAAACGAGAAGTCTCGGATAAAAAAAAAAAAAAAATTTTCTCCGATCCTCGTTTTCCACAAAACGAGAATTCTCGGATAAAAAAAAAAAAAGAAAAAAATTTCTCCCATTCTCGTTTTCCACAAAACGAGAATTCTCGGACAAAAAAAAAAAAAAAAATTTCTCCGATTCTGGTTTTCCACAAAACGAGAAGTCTCGGATAAAAAAAAAAAAAAAAATTTCTCCGATTCTCGTTTTCCACAAAACGAGAATTCTCCGATAAAAAAAAAAAGAAAAAAATTTCTCCCATTCTCGTTTTCCACAAAACGAGAATTCTCGGATAAAAAAAAAAAAAAAAATTTCTCCGATTCTGGTTTTCCACAAAACGAGAAGTCTCGGATAAAAAAAAAAAAAAAAATTTCTCCGATTCTCGTTTTCCACAAAACGAGAATTCTCCGATAAAAAAAAAAAGAAAAAAATTTCTCCCATTCTCGTTTTCCACAAAACGAGAATTCTCGGATAAAAAAAAAAAAAAAAATTTCTCGGATTCTGGTTTTCCACAAAACGAGAATTCTCGGATAAAAAAAAAAAAAAAAGATTTCTCCGATTCCAGTTTTCCACAAAACGAGAATTCTCGGAAAAAAAAAAAAAAAAAAAATTTCTCCGATTCTGGTTTTGCACAAAACGAGAATTCTCGGAAAAAAAAAAAAAAAAATTTCTCCGATTCTCGTTTTCCGCAAAACGAGATTTCTCGGATAAAAAAAAAAAAAAAAAAATTTCTTCGATTCTGGTTTTCCAAAAAACGAGAATTCTCGGATAAAAAAAAAAAAAAAATTTCTCCGATTCTCGTTTTCCACAAAACGAGAATTCTCGGATAAAAAAAAAAAAAAAAAATTTCTCGGATTCTGATTTTTCGCAAAACGAGAATTCTCGGATAAAAAAAAAAAAAAAAAAATTTCTCCGATTCTGGTTTTCCACAAAACGAGAAGTCTCGGATAAAAAAAAAAAAAAAAAATTTCTCCGATTCTCGTTTTCCACAAAACGAGAATTCTCGGATAAAAAAAAAAAAAAAAAAATTTCTCGGATTCTGATTTTTCGCAAAACGAGAATTCTCGGATAAAAAAAAAAAAAAAAAAATATTTCTCCGATTCTCGTTTTCCACAAAACGAGAATTCTCGGATAAAAAAAGAAAAAAAATTTCGGCCATTCTCGTTTTCCACAAAACGAGGATTCTCGGATAAAAAAAAAAAAAAAAAAATGTCGCGGATTCTCGTTTTCCACAAAACGAGAATTCTCGGATAAAAAAAAAAAAAAAAATTTCTCCGATTCTCGTTTTCCACAAAACGAGAATTCTCGGAAAAAAAAAAAAAAAAAATATTTCTCCGATTCTGGTTTTCCACAAAAAGAGAATTCTCGGAAAAAAAAAAAAAAAATTTCTCCGATTCTCCTTTTCCGCAAAACGAGATTTCTCGGATAAAAAAAAGAAAAAAAAATTTCTTCGATTCTGGTTTTCCACAAAACGAGAATTCTCGGATAAAAAAAAAAAAAAAAATTTCTCCGATTCTGGTTTTCAACAAAACGAGAATTCTCCGATTAAAAAAAAAAAAAAAAAAATTTCTCCGATTCTCAGTTTCCACAAAACGTGAATTCTCGGATAAAAAAAAAAGAAAAAAATATTTCTCCGATTCTCGTTTTCCACAAAACGAGAATTTTGGGATAAAAAAAAAAAAAAATTTCTCCGATTCTGATTTTTCACAAAACGAGAATTCTCGGATAAAAAAAAAAAAAAAAAAAATTTCTCCGATTCTCGTTTTCCACAAAACGAGAATTCTCGGATAAAAGAAAAAAAAAAAAAATTTCTCCGATTCTCCTTTTCCACAAAACGAGAATTCTCGGATAAAAAAAAAAAAAAAAATTTCTCCGATTCCGATTTTTCGCAAAACGAGAATTCTCGGATAAAAAAAAAAAAAAAAAAAATTTCTCCGATTCTGGTTTTCCACAAAACGAGAAGTCTCGGATAAAAAAAAAAAAAAAAATTTCTCCGATTCTTGTTTTCCACAAAACGAGAATTCTCGGATAAAAAAAAAAAAAGAAAAAAATTTCTCCCATTCTCGTTTTCCACAAAACGAGAATTCTCGGACAAAAAAAAAAAAAAAAAAAATTTCTCGGATTCTGGTTTTCCACAAAACGAGAATTCTCGGATAAAAAAAAAAAAAAAATTTCTCCGATTCTGGTTTTCCACAAAACGAGAATTCTCGGAAAAAAAAAAAAAAAAAAAAAAAATTTCTCCGATTCTGGTTTTCCACAAAACGAGAATTCTCGGAAAAAAAAAAAAAATTTCTCCGATTCTCGTTTTCCGCAAAACGAGATTTCTCGGATAAAAAAAAAAAAAAAAAATTTCTTCGATTCTGGTTTTCCAAAAAACGAGAATTCTCGGATAAAAAAAAAAAAAAAAATTTCTCCGATTCTCGTTTTCCACAAAACGAGAATTCTCGGATAAAAAAAAAAAAAAAGAAAAAATTTCTGCGATTCTGGTTTTCAACAAAAGGAGAATTTTCGGATAAAAAAAAAAAAAAAAAATTTCTCCGATTCTGGTTTTCCAAAACACGAGAATTCCGGATAAAAAAAAAAAAAAGAATTTCTCTGATCTCGTTTTCCACAAAACGAGAATTCTCGGATGAAAAAAAAAAAAAAAAAATTTCTCCGATTCTCGTTTTCCAGAAAACGAGAATTCTCGGATAAAAAAAAAAAAAAAAAAATTTCTCCCATTCTCGTTTTCCACAAAACGAGACTTCTCGGATAAAAAAAAAAAAAAAAAAATGTCTCGGATTCTCGTTTTCCACAAAACGAGAATTCTCGGATTAAAAAAAAAAAAAAAAAATTTCTCCGATTCTCGTTTTCCACAAAACGAGAATTCTCGGAAAAAAAAAAAAAGAAAAAAATATTTCTCCGATTCTGGTTTTCCACAAAAAGAGAATTCTCGGAAAAAAAAAAAAAAAAATTTCTCCGATTCTCCTTTTCCGCAAAACGAGATTTCTCGGATAAGAAAAAAAAAAAAAATTTCTTCGATTCTGGTTTTCCACAAAACGAGAATTCTCGGAAAAAAAAAAAAAAGAAAAAAATTTGTCCCATTCTCGTTTTCCACAAAACGAGAATTCTCGGATAAAAAAAAAAAAAGAAAAAAATTTGTCCCATTCTCGTTTTCCACAAAACGAGAATTCTCCGATAAAAAAAAAAAAAAAAAATTTCTCCGATTCTCGTTTTCCACAAAACGAGAATTCTCGGATAAAAAAAAAAAAAAAATTTCTCCGATTCTCGTTTTCCACAAAACGAGAATTCTCGGAAAAAAAAAAAAAAAAAATTTCTCCGATTCTGGTTTTCCACAAAACGAGAATTCTCGGAAAAAAAAAAAAAAAAAGTTTCTCCGATTCTCGTTTTCCGCAAAACGAGATTTCTCGGATAAAAAAAAAAAAAAAAATTTCTTAGATTCTGGTTTTCCACAAAACGAGAATTCTCGGATAAAAAAAAAAAAAAAAATTTCTCCGATTCTCGTTTTCCACAAAACGAGAATTCTCGGATAAAACAAAAAAAAAAAAAATTTCTCCGATTCTGGTTTTCAACAAAATGAGAATTCTCGGATAAAAGAAAAAAAAAAAAAAATTTCTCCGTTTCTCGTTTTCCACAAAACGAGAATACTCGGATAAAAAAAAAAAAATAATTTCTCCGATTCTGGTTTTCCACAAAACGAGGATTCTCGGTTAAAAAAAAAAGAAAAAAAAATTTCTCCGATTCTCGTTTTCCACAAAACGAGAATTCTCGGATAAAAAAAAAAAAAAAATTTCTCCGCTTCTCGTTTTCCACAAAACGAGAATCCTCGGATAAAAAAAAAAAAAAAAAAATTTCTCCGATTCTGGTTTTCCACAAAACGACAATTCTCGGATTAAAAAAAAAAAAAAAATTTCTCTGATTCTGGTTTTCCACAAAACGAGAATTCTCCGATAAAAAAAAAAAAAAAAAAATCTCCGATTCTCGTTTTCCACAAAACGAGAATTCTCGGATAAAAAAAAAAAAAAAAATTTCTCCGATTCTCGTTTTCCACAAAACGAGAATTCTCGGAAAAAAAAAAAAAAAAAATTTCTCCGATTCTGGTTTTCCACAAAACGAGAATTCTCGGGAAAAAAAAAAAAAAAATTTCTCCGGTTGTCGTTTTCCGCAAAACGAGATTTCTCGGATAAAAAAAAAAAAAAAATTTCTTAGATTCTGGTTTTCCACAAAACGAGAATTCTCGGATAAAAAAAAAAAAAAAAAATTTCTCCGATTCTCGTTTTCCACAAAACGAGAATTCTCGGATAAAACAAAAAAAAAAAAGATTTCTCCGATTCTGGTTTTCAACAAAACGAGAATTCTCGGATAAAAGAAAAAAAAAAAAAAAATTTTCTCCGATTCTCGTTTTCCACAAAACGAGAATACTCGGATAAAAAAAAAAAAAAAATTTCTCCGATTCTGGTTTTCGACAAAACGAGGATTCTCGGTTAAAAAAAAAAAAAAAAAATTTCTCCAATTCTGGTTTTCCACAAAACGACAATTCTCGGATTAAAAAAAAAAAAAAAAATTTCTCTGATTCTGGTTTTCCATGAAACGACAATTCTCGGATAAAAAAAAAAAAAAAAAAATTTCTCCGATTCTCGTTTTCCGCAAAACGAGAATTCTCGCATAAAAAAAAAAAAAAATTTCTCTGATTCTCGTTTTCGGCAAAACGAGAATTCTCGGATAAAAAAAAAAAAAAAAAAATTTCTCCGATTCTGGTTTTCCAAAACACGAGAATTCCGGACCAAAAAAAAAAAAAAAATTTCTCTGATTCTCGTTTTCCACAAGAAGAGAATTCTCCGATAAAAAAAAAAAAAAAAAAATTTCTCCGATTCTGGTTTTGCACAAAACGAGAATTCTCGGATAAAAAAAAAAAAAAATTTCTCTGATTCTCATTTTCCACAAAACGAGAATTCTCGGATAAAAAAAAAAAAAAAAATTTCTCCGATTCTCGTTTTCCGCAAAACGAGAATTCTCGGATAAAAAAAAAAAAAAAAATTTCTCCGATTCTCGTTTTCCGCAAAACGAGAATTCTCGGATAAAAAAGAAAAAAAAAAAAATTTCTCCGATTCTCGTTTTCCACAAAACGAGAATTCTCGGAAACAAAAAAAAAAAAAAAAATTTCTCCGATTCTCGTTTTCCACAAAACGAGAATTCTCGGATAAAAAAAAAAGGAAAAAAATTTCTCCCATTCTCGTTTTCCACAAAACGAGAATTCTCGGATAAAAAAAAAAAAAAAAAATTTCTCGGATTCTGGTTTTCCACAAAACGAGAATTCTCGGATAAAGAAAAAAAAAAAAAAAAATTTCTCCGATTCTCGTTTTCCACAAAACGAGAATTCTCGGATAAAAAAAAAAAAAAAAATTTCTCCGATTCTGATTTTTCACAAAACGAGAATTCTCGGATTAAAAAAAAAAAAAAAAAAAAATTTCTCCGATTCTCGTTTTCCACAAAACGAGAAGTCTCGGATAAAAAAAAAAAAAAAAAATTTCTCCGATTCTCGTTTTCCACCAAACGAGAATTCTCGGATAAAAAAAAAAAAAGGAAAAAAATTTGTCCAATTCTCGTTTTCCACAAAACGAGAATTCTCCGATAAAAAAAAAAAAAAAAAAATGTCTCCGATTCTGGTTTTCCACAAAACGAGAATTCTCGGATAAAAAAAAAAAAAAAAAATTTCTCGGATTCTGGTTTTCCACAAAACGAGAATTCTCGGATAAAAAAAAAAAAAAAATTTCTCCGATTCTGGTTTTCCACAAAACGAGAATTCTCGGAAAAAAAAAAAAAAAAAAAATTTCTCCGATTCTGGTTTTCCACAAAACGAGAATTCTCGGAAAAAAAAAAAAAAAATTTCTCCGATTCTCGTTTTCCGCAAAACGAGATTTCTCGGAAAAAAAAAAAAAAAAAAAATTTCTTCGATTCTGGTTTTCCAAAAAACGAGAATTCTCGGATAAAAAAAAAAAAAAAAAAAAAATTTTTCCGATTCTCGTTTTCCACAAAACGAGAATTCTCGGATAACAAAAAAAAAAAAAAATTTCTGCGATTCTGGTTTTCAACAAAACGAGAATTCTCGGATAAAAAAAGAAAAATTTCTCCGATTCTTGTTTTCCACAAAACGAGAATTCTCGCATAAAAAAAAAAAAAAAAATTTCTCCGATTCTGGTTTTCCACAAAACGAGAATTCTCGGATAAAAAAAAAAAAAAATTTCTCCGATTCTCGTTTTCCACAAAACGAGAATTCTCGGATAAAAAAAAAAAAATTTCTCCGATTCTGATTTTTCACAAAACGAGAATTCTGGGATAAAAAAAAAAAAAAAAAATTTCTCCGATTCTCGTTTTCCACAAAACGAGAATTCTCGGATACAAAAAAAAAAAAAAATTCTCCGATTCTCGTTTTCCACAAAACGAGAATTCTTGCATAAAAAAAAAAAAGAAAAAAATTTCTCCCATTCTCGTTTTCCACAAAACGAGAATTCTCGGATAAAAAAAAAAAAAAAATTTCTCTGATTCTCGTTTTCCACAAAACGAGAATTCTCGGATAAAAAAAAAAAAAAAACCTTTTCTCCGATTCTCGTTTTCCGCAAAACGAGAATTCTCGGAAAAAAAAAAAATTTCTCTGATTCTCGTTTTCGGCAAAACGAGAATTCTCGGATAAAAAAAAAAAAAAAATTTCTCCGATTTTTGGTTTTCCAAAACACGAGAATTCCGGATAAAAAAAAAAAAAAATTTCTCTGATTCTAATTTTCCACAAGAAGAGAATTCTCGGATAAAAAAAGAAAAAAAAAAAATTCTCCGATTCGGGTTTTCCACAAAACGAGAATTCTCGGATAAAAAAAAAAAAAAAAAATTTCTCTGATTCTCGTTTTCCACAAAACGAGAATTCTCGGATAAAGAAAAAAAAAAAAAAAATTTCTCCGATCCTCGTTTTCCACAAAACGAGAATTCTCGGATAAAAAAAAAAAAAAAAATTTCTCCGATTCTCGTTTTCCGGAAAACGAGAATTCTCCGATAAAAAAAAAAAAAAAAAAATGTCTCCGATTCTGGTTTTCCACAAAACGAGAATTCTCGGATAAAAAAAAAAAAAAAAAATTTCTCGGATTCTGGTTTTCCCCAAAACGAGAATTCTCGGATAAAAAAAAAAAAAAAAATTTCTCCGATTCTGGTTTTCCACAAAACGAGAATTCTCGGAAAAAAAAAAAAAAAAAAAAATTTCTCCGATTCTGGTTTTCCACAAAACGAGAATTCTCGGAAAAAAAAAAAAAAATTTCTCCGATTCTCGTTTTCCGCAAAACGAGATTTCTCGGAAAAAAAAAAAAAAAAAAAATTTCTTCGATTCTGGTTTTCCAAAAAACGAGAATTCTCGGATAAAAAAAAAAAAAAAAAAAAATTTTTCCGATTCTCGTTTTCCACAAAACGAGAATTCTCGGATAACAAAAAAAAAAAAAAATTTCTGCGATTCTGGTTTTCAACAAAACGAGAATTCTCGGATAAAAAAAGAAAAATTTCTCCGATTCTTGTTTTCCACAAAACGAGAATTCTCGCATAAAAAAAAAAAAAAAAATTTCTCCGATTCTGGTTTTCCACAAAACGAGAATTCTCGGATAAAAAAAAAAAAAAAAATTTCTCCGATTCTCGTTTTCCACAAAACGAGAATTCTCGGATAAAAAAAAAAAAATTTCTCCGATTCTGATTTTTCACAAAACGAGAATTCTGGGATAAAAAAAAAAAAAAAAATTTCTCCGATTCTCGTTTTCCACAAAACGTGAATTCTCGGATACAAAAAAAAAAAAAAATTCTCCGATTCTCGTTTTCCACAAAACGAGAATTCTTGCATAAAAAAAAAAAAGAAAAAAATTTCTCCCATTCTCGTTTTCCACAAAACGAGAATTCTCGGATAAAAAAAAAAAAAAATTTCTCTGATTCTCGTTTTCCACAAAACGAGAATTCTCGGATAAAAAAAAAAAAAAAAAACTTTTCTCCGATTCTCGTTTTCCGCAAAACGAGAATTCTCGGAAAAAAAAAAATTTCTCTGATTCTCGTTTTCGGCAAAACGAGAATTCTCGGATAAAAAAAAAAAAAAAATTTCTCCGATTTTTGGTTTTCCAAAACACGAGAATTCCGGATAAAAAAAAAAAAAAAATTTCTCTGATTCTAATTTTCCACAAGAAGAGAATTCTCGGATAAAAAAAGAAAAAAAAAAAATTCTCCGATTCGGGTTTTCCACAAAACGAGAATTCTCGGATAAAAAAAAAAAAAAAAAATTTCTCTGATTCTCGTTTTCCACAAAACGAGAATTCTCGGATGAAAAAAAAAAAAAAAAAAAAATTTCTCCGATTCTCGTTTTCCGCAAAACGAGAATCCTCGGATAAAAAAAAAAAAAAATTTCTCCGATTCTCGTTTTCCACAAAACGAGAATTCTCGGATAAAAAAAAAAAAAAAAATTCTCCGATTCTGGTTTTTCGCAAAACGAGAAGTCTCGGATAAAAAAAAAAAAAAAAATTTCTCCGATTCTCATTTTCCACAAAACGAGATTTCTCGGATAAAAAAAAAAAAAAAATATCTCCGATTCTGGTTTTCCACACAACGAGAATTCTCGGATAAAAGAAAAAAAAAAAAAATTTCTCCGATTCTCGTTTTCCACAAAACGAGAATTCTCGGATAAAAAAAAGAAAAAAAACAAATTTCTCCGATTCTGATTTTTCACAAAACGAGAATTCTCGGATAAAAAGAAAAAAAAAAAAAAATTCTCCGATTCTCGTTTTCCACAAAACGAGAATTCTCGGATAAAAAAAAAAAAAAAAAAATTTCTCCGATTCTCGTTTTCCACAAAACGAGAATTCTCGGATGAAAAAAAAAAAAAAAATTTCTCCGATTCTGATTTTTCGCAAAACGAGAAGTCTCGGATAAAAAAAAAAAAAAAAAAATTTCTCCGATTCTCGTTTTCCACAAAACGAGAATTCTCGGATAAAAAAAAAAAAGAAAAAAATTTCTCCCATTCTCGTTTTCCACAAAACGAGAATTCTCGGATAAAAAAAAAAAAAAAAAATGTCTCGGATTCTCTTTTTCCACAAAACGAGAATTCTCGGATAAAAAAAAAAAAAAAAATTTCTCCGAATCTCGTTTTCCACAAAACGAGAATTCTCGGAAAAAAAAAAAAAAAAAAAATATTTCTCCGATTCTGGTTTTCCACAAAAAGAGAATTCTCGGATAAAAAAAAAAAAAAATTTCTCCGATTCTCGTTTTCCGCAAAACGAGATTTCTCGGATAAAAAAAAAAAAAATTTTCTTCGATTCTGGTTTTCCAGAAAACGAGAATTCTCGGATAAAAAAAAAAAAAAAAAATTTCTCCGATTCTCGTTTTCCACAAAACGAGAATTCTCGGATAAAAAAAAAAAAAAAAATTTCTCCGATTCTGGTTTTCAACAAAACGAGAATTCTCGGAATTAAAAAAAAAAAAAAAAAAATTTCTCCGATTCTCGTTTTCCACAAAACGTGAATTCTCGGATAAAAAAAAAAAAAAAAAAATTTCTCCGATTCTCGTTTTCCACAAAACGAGAATTCTGGGATAAAAAAAAAAAAAAAAAAATCTCTCCGATTCTGATTTTTCAAAAAACGAGAATTCTCGGATAAAAACAAAAAAAAAAAAAAATTTCTCCCATTCTCGTTTTCCACAAAACGAGAATTCTCGGATAAAAAAAAAAAAAAAAAAATTTCTCCGATTCTCGTTTTCCACAAAACGAGAATTCTCAGATAAAAAAAAAAAAAAAAATTTCTCCGATTCTGATTTTTCGCAAAACGAGAATTCTCGGATAAAAAAAAAAAAAAAAAAAAATTTCTCCGATTCTGGTTTTCCACAAAACGAGAAGTCTCGGATAAAAAAAAAAAAAAAAATTTCTCCGATTCTCGTTTTCCACAAAACGAGAATTCTCGGATAAAAAAAAAAAAGAAAAAAATTTCTCCCATTCTCGTTTTCCACAAAACGAGAATTCTCGGATAAAAAAAAAAAAAAAAAAATTTCTCGGATTCTGGTTTTCCACAAAACGAGAATTCTCGGATAAAGAAAAAAAAAAAAATTTCTCCGATTCTCGTTTTCCACAAAACGAGAATTCTCGGATAAAAAAAAAAAAAAATTTCTCCGATTCTGGTTTTCAACAAAACGAGAATTCTCGGAATTAAAAAAAAAAAAAAAAAATTTCTCCGATTCTCGTTTTCCACAAAACGTGAATTCTCGGATAAAAAAAAAAAAAAAAATTTCTCCGATTCTCGTTTTCCACAAAACGAGAATTCTGGGATAAAAAAAAAAAAAAAAAATCTCTCCGATTCTGATTTTTCAAAAAACGAGAATTCTCGGATAAAAACAAAAAAAAAAAAAAATTTCTCCCATTCTCGTTTTCCACAAAACGAGAATTCTCGGATAAAAAAAAAAAAAAAAAAATTTCTCCGATTCTCGTTTTCCACAAAACGAGAATTCTCAGATAAAAAAAAAAAAAAAAATTTCTCCGATTCTGATTTTTCGCAAAACGAGAATTCTCGGATAAAAAAAAAAAAAAAAAAAATTTCTCCGATTCTGGTTTTCCACAAAACGAGAAGTCTCGGATAAAAAAAAAAAAAAAAATTTCTCCGATTCTCGTTTTCCACAAAACGAGAATTCTCGGATAAAAAAAAAAAAGAAAAAAATTTCACCCATTCTCGTTTTCCACAAAACGAGAATTCTCGGATAAAAAAAAAAAAAAAAAAATTTCTCGGATTCTGGTTTTCCACAAAACGAGAATTCTCGGATAAAAAAAAAAAAAAAGATTTCTCCGATTCCAGTTTTCCACAAAACGAGAATTCTCGGAAAAAAAAAAAAAAAAAAAATTTCTCCGATTCTGGTTTTGCACAAAACGAGAATTCTCGGAAAAAAAAAAAAAAAAATTTCTCCGATTCTCGTTTTCCGCAAAACGAGATTTCTCGGATAAAAAAAAAAAAAAAAAATTTCTTCGATTCTGGTTTTCCAAAAAACGAGAATTCTCGGATAAAAAAAAAAAAAAAAATTTCACCGATTCTCGTTTTCCACAAAACGAGAATTCTCGGATAAAAAAAAAAAAAAAAAAATTTCTCCGATTCTGATTTTTCGCAAAACGAGAATTCTCGGATAAAAAAAAAAAAAAAAAAATTTCTCCGATTCTGGTTTTCCACAAGACGAGAAGTCTCGGATAAAAAAAAAAAAAAAAAAATTTCTCCGATTCTCGTTTTCCACAAAACGAGAATTCTCGGATAAAAAAAAAAAAAAAAATTTCGGCCATTCTCGTTTTCCACAAAACGAGAATTCTCGGATAAAAAAAAAAAAAAAAAAATGTCGCGGATTCTCGTTTTCCACAAAACGAGAATTCTCGGATAAAAAAAAAAAAAAAAATTTCTCCGATTCTCGTTTTCCACAAAACGAGAATTCTCGGAAAAAAAAAAAAAAAATATTTCTCCGATTCTGGTTTTCCACAAAAAGAGAATTCTCGGAAAAAAAAAAAAAAAAAATTTCTCCGATTCTCGTTTCCCGCAAAACGAGATTTCTCGGATAAAAAAAAAAAAAATTTTTTTCGATTCTGGTTTTCCACAAAACGAGAATTCTCGGATAAAAAAAAAAAAAAAATTTCTCCGATTCTGGTTTTCAACAAAACGAGAATTCTCCGATTAAAAAAAAAAAAAAAAAAATTTCTCCGATTCTCGTTTTCCACAAAACGTGAATTCTCGGATAAAAAAAAAAGAAAAAAAAATTTCTCCGATTCTCGTTTTCCACAAAACGAGAATTTTGGGATAAAAAAAAAAAAAAAAATTTCTCCGATTCTGATTTTTCACAAAACGAGAATTCTCGGATAAAAAAAAAAAAAAAAAAAATTTCTCCGATTCTCGTTTTCCACAAAACGAGAATTCTCGGATAAAAAAAAAAAAAAAAAATTTCTCCGATTCTCGTTTTCCGGAAAACGAGAATTCTCGGATAAAAAAAAAAAAAAAAAAATTTCTCCGATTCTGATTTTTCGCAAAACGAGAATTCTCGGATAAAAAAAAAAAAAAAAAAAATTTCTCCGATTCTGGTTTTCCACAAAACGAGAAGTCTCGGATAAAAAAAAAAAAAAAATTTCTCCGATTCTCGTTTTCCACAAAACGAGAATTCTCGGATAAAAAAAAAAAAAGAAAAAAATTTCTCCCATTCTCGTTTTCCACAAAACGAGAATTCTCGGACAAAAAAAAAAAAAAAAATTTCTCGGATTCTGGTTTTCCACAAAACGAGAATTCTCGGATAAAAAAAAAAAAAAAAATTTCTCCGATTCTCGTTTTCCTTAAAACGAGAATTCTCGGATAAAAAAAAAAAAAAAAAAATATCTCCGATTCTGGTTTTCCACACAACGAGAATTCTCGGATAAAAGAAAAAAAAAAAAAATTTCTCCGATTCTCGTTTTCCACAAAACGAGAATTCTCGGATAAAAAAAAGAAAAAAAACAAATTTCTCCGATTCTGATTTTTCACAAAACGAGAATTCTCGGATAAAAAGAAAAAAAAAAAAAAATTCTCCGATTCTCGTTTTCCACAAAACGAGAATTCTCGGATAAAAAAAAAAAAAAAAAAATTTCTCCGATTCTCGTTTTCCACAAAACGAGAATTCTCGGATGAAAAAAAAAAAAAAAATTTCTCCGATTCTGATTTTTCGCAAAACGAGAAGTCTCGGATAAAAAAAAAAAAAAAAAAATTTCTCCGATTCTCGTTTTCCACAAAACGAGAATTCTCGGATAAAAAAAAAAAAGAAAAAAATTTCTCCCATTCTCGTTTTCCACAAAACGAGAATTCTCGGATAAAAAAAAAAAAAAAAAATGTCTCGGATTCTCTTTTTCCACAAAACGAGAATTCTCGGATAAAAAAAAAAAAAAAAATTTCTCCGAATCTCGTTTTCCACAAAACGAGAATTCTCGGAAAAAAAAAAAAAAAAAAAATATTTCTCCGATTCTGGTTTTCCACAAAAAGAGAATTCTCGGATAAAAAAAAAAAAAAATTTCTCCGATTCTCGTTTTCCGCAAAACGAGATTTCTCGGATAAAAAAAAAAAAAATTTTCTTCGATTCTGGTTTTCCAGAAAACGAGAATTCTCGGATAAAAAAAAAAAAAAAAAATTTCTCCGATTCTCGTTTTCCACAAAACGAGAATTCTCGGATAAAAAAAAAAAAAAAAATTTCTCCGATTCTGGTTTTCAACAAAACGAGAATTCTCGGAATTAAAAAAAAAAAAAAAAAAATTTCTCCGATTCTCGTTTTCCACAAAACGTGAATTCTCGGATAAAAAAAAAAAAAAAAAAATTTCTCCGATTCTCGTTTTCCACAAAACGAGAATTCTGGGATAAAAAAAAAAAAAAAAAAATCTCTCCGATTCTGATTTTTCAAAAAACGAGAATTCTCGGATAAAAACAAAAAAAAAAAAAAATTTCTCCCATTCTCGTTTTCCACAAAACGAGAATTCTCGGATAAAAAAAAAAAAAAAAAAATTTCTCCGATTCTCGTTTTCCACAAAACGAGAATTCTCAGATAAAAAAAAAAAAAAAAATTTCTCCGATTCTGATTTTTCGCAAAACGAGAATTCTCGGATAAAAAAAAAAAAAAAAAAAAATTTCTCCGATTCTGGTTTTCCACAAAACGAGAAGTCTCGGATAAAAAAAAAAAAAAAAATTTCTCCGATTCTCGTTTTCCACAAAACGAGAATTCTCGGATAAAAAAAAAAAAGAAAAAAATTTCTCCCATTCTCGTTTTCCACAAAACGAGAATTCTCGGATAAAAAAAAAAAAAAAAAAATTTCTCGGATTCTGGTTTTCCACAAAACGAGAATTCTCGGATAAAGAAAAAAAAAAAAATTTCTCCGATTCTCGTTTTCCACAAAACGAGAATTCTCGGATAAAAAAAAAAAAAAATTTCTCCGATTCTGGTTTTCAACAAAACGAGAATTCTCGGAATTAAAAAAAAAAAAAAAAAAATTTCTCCGATTCTCGTTTTCCACAAAACGTGAATTCTCGGATAAAAAAAAAAAAAAAAATTTCTCCGATTCTCGTTTTCCACAAAACGAGAATTCTGGGATAAAAAAAAAAAAAAAAAAATCTCTCCGATTCTGATTTTTCAAAAAACGAGAATTCTCGGATAAAAACAAAAAAAAAAAAAAATTTCTCCCATTCTCGTTTTCCACAAAACGAGAATTCTCGGATAAAAAAAAAAAAAAAAAAATTTCTCCGATTCTCGTTTTCCACAAAACGAGAATTCTCAGATAAAAAAAAAAAAAAAAATTTCTCCGATTCTGATTTTTCGCAAAACGAGAATTCTCGGATAAAAAAAAAAAAAAAAAAAATTTCTCCGATTCTGGTTTTCCACAAAACGAGAAGTCTCGGATAAAAAAAAAAAAAAAAATTTCTCCGATTCTCGTTTTCCACAAAACGAGAATTCTCGGATAAAAAAAAAAAAGAAAAAAATTTCACCCATTCTCGTTTTCCACAAAACGAGAATTCTCGGATAAAAAAAAAAAAAAAAAATTTCTCGGATTCTGGTTTTCCACAAAACGAGAATTCTCGGATAAAAAAAAAAAAAAAGATTTCTCCGATTCCAGTTTTCCACAAAACGAGAATTCTCGGAAAAAAAAAAAAAAAAAAAATTTCTCCGATTCTGGTTTTGCACAAAACGAGAATTCTCGGAAAAAAAAAAAAAAAAATTTCTCCGATTCTCGTTTTCCGCAAAACGAGATTTCTCGGATAAAAAAAAAAAAAAAAATTTCTTCGATTCTGGTTTTCCAAAAAACGAGAATTCTCGGATAAAAAAAAAAAAAAAAATTTCACCGATTCTCGTTTTCCACAAAACGAGAATTCTCGGATAAAAAAAAAAAAAAAAAAATTTCTCCGATTCTGATTTTTCGCAAAACGAGAATTCTCGGATAAAAAAAAAAAAAAAAAAATTTCTCCGATTCTGGTTTTCCACAAGACGAGAAGTCTCGGATAAAAAAAAAAAAAAAAAAATTTCTCCGATTCTCGTTTTCCACAAAACGAGAATTCTCGGATAAAAAAAAAAAAAAAAATTTCGGCCATTCTCGTTTTCCACAAAACGAGAATTCTCGGATAAAAAAAAAAAAAAAAAAATGTCGCGGATTCTCGTTTTCCACAAAACGAGAATTCTCGGATAAAAAAAAAAAAAAAAATTTCTCCGATTCTCGTTTTCCACAAAACGAGAATTCTCGGAAAAAAAAAAAAAAAATATTTCTCCGATTCTGGTTTTCCACAAAAAGAGAATTCTCGGAAAAAAAAAAAAAAAAAATTTCTCCGATTCTCGTTTCCCGCAAAACGAGATTTCTCGGATAAAAAAAAAAAAAATTTTTTTCGATTCTGGTTTTCCACAAAACGAGAATTCTCGGATAAAAAAAAAAAAAAAATTTCTCCGATTCTGGTTTTCAACAAAACGAGAATTCTCCGATTAAAAAAAAAAAAAAAAAAATTTCTCCGATTCTCGTTTTCCACAAAACGTGAATTCTCGGATAAAAAAAAAAGAAAAAAAAATTTCTCCGATTCTCGTTTTCCACAAAACGAGAATTTTGGGATAAAAAAAAAAAAAAAAATTTCTCCGATTCTGATTTTTCACAAAACGAGAATTCTCGGATAAAAAAAAAAAAAAAAAAAAATTTCTCCGATTCTCGTTTTCCACAAAACGAGAATTCTCGGATAAAAAAAAAAAAAAAAAATTTCTCCGATTCTCGTTTTCCGGAAAACGAGAATTCTCGGATAAAAAAAAAAAAAAAAAATTTCTCCGATTCTGATTTTTCGCAAAACGAGAATTCTCGGATAAAAAAAAAAAAAAAAAAAATTTCTCCGATTCTGGTTTTCCACAAAACGAGAAGTCTCGGATAAAAAAAAAAAAAAAATTTCTCCGATTCTCGTTTTCCACAAAACGAGAATTCTCGGATAAAAAAAAAAAAAGAAAAAAATTTCTCCCATTCTCGTTTTCCACAAAACGAGAATTCTCGGACAAAAAAAAAAAAAAAAATTTCTCGGATTCTGGTTTTCCACAAAACGAGAATTCTCGGATAAAAAAAAAAAAAAAAATTTCTCCGATTCTGGTTTTCCACAAAACGAGAATTCTCGGAAAAAAAAAAAAAAAAAAAAAAATTTCTCCGATTCTGGTTTTCCACAAAACGAGAATTCTCGAATAAAAAAAAAAAAAAAATTTCTCCGATTCTCGTTTTCCACAAAACGAGAATTCTCGGATAAAAAAAAAAAAGAAAAAAATTTCTCCCATTCTCGTTTTCCACAAAACGAGAATTCTCGGACAAAAAAAAAAAAAAAAAATTTCTCGGATTCTCTTTTTCCACAAAACGAGAATTCTCGGATAAAAAAAAAAAAAAAATTTCTCCGATTCTCGTTTTCCACAAAACGAGAATTCTCGGAAAAAAAAAAAAAAAAAAAATATTTCTCCGATTCTGGTTTTCCACAAAAAGAGAATTCTCGGATAAAAAAAAAAAAAAATTTCTCCGATTCTCGTTTTCCGCAAAACGAGATTTCTCGGATAAAAAAAAAAAAAAATTTCTTCGATTCTGGTTTTCCAGAAAACGAGAATTCTCGGATAAAAAAAAAAAAAAAAAATTTCTCCGATTCTCGTTTTCCACAAAACGAGAATTCTCGGATAAAAAAAAAAAAAAAAATTTCTCCGATTCTGGTTTTCAACAAAACGAGAATTCTCGGAATTAAAAAAAAAAAAAAAAAATTTCTCCGATTCTCGTTTTCCACAAAACGTGAATTCTCGGATAAAAAAAAAAAAAAAAATTTCTCCGATTCTCGTTTTCCACAAAACGAGAATTCTGGGATAAAAAAAAAAAAAAAAAATCTCTCCGATTCTGATTTTTCAAAAAACGAGAATTCTCGGATAAAAACAAAAAAAAAAAAAATTTCTCCCATTCTCGTTTTCCACAAAACGAGAATTCTCGGATAAAAAAAAAAAAAAAAAAATTTCTCCGATTCTCGTTTTCCACAAAACGAGAATTCTCAGATAAAAAAAAAAAAAAAATTTCTCCGATTCTGATTTTTCGCAAAACGAGAATTCTCGGATAAAAAAAAAAAAAAAAAAAATTTCTCCGATTCTGGTTTTCCACAAAACGAGAAGTCTCGGATAAAAAAAAAAAAAAAAATTTCTCCGATTCTCGTTTTCCACAAAACGAGAATTCTCGGATAAAAAAAAAAAGAAAAAAATTTCTCCCATTCTCGTTTTCCACAAAACGAGAATTCTCGGATAAAAAAAAAAAAAAAAAATTTCTCGGATTCTGGTTTTCCACAAAACGAGAATTCTCGGATAAAAAAAAAAAAAAAGATTTCTCCGATTCCAGTTTTCCACAAAACGAGAATTCTCGGAAAAAAAAAAAAAAAAAATTTCTCCGATTCTGGTTTTGCACAAAAAGAGAATTCTCGGAAAAAAAAAAAAAAAATTTCTCCGATTCTCGTTTTCCGCAAAACGAGATTTCTCGGATAAAAAAAAAAAAAAAAAATTTCTTCGATTCTGGTTTTCCAAAAAACGAGAATTCTCGGATGAAAAAAAAAAAAAAAATTTCACCGATTCTCGTTTTCCACAAAACGAGAATTCTCGGATAAAAAAAAAAAAAAAAAAAATTTCTCCGATTCTGATTTTTCGCAAAACGAGAATTCTCGGATAAAAAAAAAAAAAAAAAAAATTTCTCCGATTCTGGTTTTCCACAAGACGAGGGGTCTCGGATAAAAAAAAAAAAAAAAAAAATTTCTCCGATTCTCGTTTTCCACAAAACGAGAATTCTCGGATAAAAAAAAAAAAAAAAATTTCGGCCATTCTCGTTTTCCACAAAACGAGAATTCTCGGATAAAAAAAAAAAAAAAAAAATGTCGCGGATTCTCGTTTTCCACAAAACGAGAATTCTCGGATAAAAAAAAAAAAAAAATTTCTCCGATTCTCGTTTTCCACAAAACGAGAATTCTCGGAAAAAAAAAAAAAAAAATATTTCTCCGATTCTGGTTTTCCACAAAAAGAGAATTCTCGGAAAAAAAAAAAAAAAATTTCTCCGATTCTCGTTTCCCGCAAAACGAGATTTCTCGGATAAAAAAAAAAAAAAATTTCTTCGATTCTGGTTTTCCACAAAACGAGAATTCTCGGATAAAAAAAAAAAAAAATTTCTCCGATTCTGGTTTTCAACAAAACGAGAATTCTCCGATTAAAAAAAAAAAAAAAAAAATTTCTCCGATTCTCGTTTTCCACAAAACGTGAATTCTCGGATAAAAAAAAAAAAAAAAAATTTCTCCGATTCTCGTTTTCCACAAAACGAGAATTTTGGGATAAAAAAAAAAAAAAAAATTTCTCCGATTCTGATTTTTCACAAAACGAGAATTCTCGGATAAAAAAAAAAAAAAAAAAAATTTCTCCGATCCTCGTTTTCCACAAAACGAGAATTCTCGGATAAAAAAAAAAAAAAAATTTCTCCGATTCTCGTTTTCCGGAAAACGAGAATTCTCGGATAAAAAAAAAAAAAAAAAAATTTCTCCGATTCTGATTTTTCGCAAAACGAGAATTCTCGGATAAAAAAAAAAAAAAAAAAATTTCTCCGATTCTGGTTTTCCACAAAACGAGAAGTCTCGGATAAAAAAAAAAAAAAAATTTCTCCGATTCTCGTTTTCCACAAAACGAGAATTCTCGGATAAAAAAAAAAAAGAAAAAAATTTCTCCCATTCTCGTTTTCCACAAAACGAGAATTCTCGGACAAAAAAAAAAAAAAAAAATTTCTCGGATTCTGGTTTTCCACAAAACGAGAATTCTCGGATAAAAAAAAAAAAAAAATTTCTCCGATTCTGGTTTTCCACAAAACGAGAATTCTCGGAAAAAAAAAAAAAAAAAAAATTTCTCCGATTCTGGTTTTCCACAAAACGAGAATTCTCGGAAAAAAAAAAAAAATTTCTCCGATTCTCGTTTTCCGCAAAACGAGATTTCTCGGATAAATAAAAAAAAAAAAAATTTCTTCGATTCTGGTTTTCCAAAAAACGAGAATTCTCGGATAAAAAAAAAAAAAAAAAAATTTCTCCGATTCTCGTTTTCCACAAAACGAGAATTCTCGGATAAAAAAAAAAAAAAAGAAAAAATTTCTGCGATTCTGGTTTTCAACAAAAGGAGAATTCTCGGATAAAAAAAAAAAAAGAAATTTCTCCGATTCTCGTTTTCCACAAAACGTGAATTCTCGGATAAAAAAAAAAAAAAAAAAATTTCTCCGATTCTCGTTTTCCACAAAACGAGAATTTTGGGATAAAAAAAAAAAAAAAAATTTCTCCGATTCTGATTTTTCACAAAACGAGAATTCTCGGATAAAAAAAAAAAAAAAAAAATTTCTCCGATCCTCGTTTTCCACAAAACGAGAATTCTCGGATAAAAAAAAAAAAAAAAATTTCTCCGATTCTCGTTTTCCGGAAAACGAGAATTCTCGGATAAAAAAAAAAAAAAAAAAATTTCTCCGATTCTGATTTTTCGCAAAACGAGAATTCTCGGATAAAAAAAAAAAAAAAAAAATTTCTCCGATTCTGGTTTTCCACAAAACGAGAAGTCTCGGATAAAAAAAAAAAAAAAATTTCTCCGATTCTCGTTTTCCACAAAACGAGAATTCTCGGATAAAAAAAAAAAAGAAAAAAATTTCTCCCATTCTCGTTTTCCACAAAACGAGAATTCTCGGACAAAAAAAAAAAAAAAAAATTTCTCGGATTCTGGTTTTCCACAAAACGAGAATTCTCGGATAAAAAAAAAAAAAAAATTTCTCCGATTCTGGTTTTCCACAAAACGAGAATTCTCGGAAAAAAAAAAAAAAAAAAAAAAAATTTCTCCGATTCTGGTTTTCCACAAAACGAGAATTCTCGGAAAAAAAAAAAAAATTTCTCCGATTCTCGTTTTCCGCAAAACGAGATTTCTCGGATAAATAAAAAAAAAAAAAATTTCTTCGATTCTGGTTTTCCAAAAAACGAGAATTCTCGGATAAAAAAAAAAAAAAAAAAATTTCTCCGATTCTCGTTTTCCACAAAACGAGAATTCTCGGATAAAAAAAAAAAAAAAGAAAAAATTTCTGCGATTCTGGTTTTCAACAAAAGGAGAATTCTCGGATAAAAAAAAAAAAAGAAATTTCTCCGATTCTGGTTTTCCAAAACACGAGAATTCCGGATAAAAAAAAAAAAAAAATTTCTCTGATCTCGTTTTCCACAAAACGAGAATTCTCGGATGAAAAAAAAAAAAAAAAAAAAATTTCTCCGATTCTCGTTTTCCACAAAACGAGAATTCTCGGATAAAAAAAAAAAAAAAAAATTTCTCCCATTCTCGTTTTCCACAAAACAAGAATTCTCGGATAAAAAAAAAAAAAAAAAAATGTCTCGGATTCTCGTTTTCCACAAAACGAGAATTCTCGGATAAAAAAAAAAAAAAAAAAATTTCTCCGATTCTCGTTTTCCACAAAACGAGAATTCTCGGAAAAAAAAAAAAAGAAAAAAATATTTCTCCGATTCTGGTTTTCCACAAAAAGAGAATTCTCGGAAAAAAAAAAAAAAATTTCTCCGATTCTCCTTTTCCGCAACACGAGATTTCTCGGATAAAAAAAAAAAAAAATTTCTTCGATTCTGGTTTTCCACAAAACGAGAATTCTCGGAAAAAAAAAAAAAAGAAAAAAATTTGTCCCATTCTCGTTTTCCACAAAACGAGAATTCTCGGATAAAAAAAAAAAAAGAAAAAAATTTGTCCCATTCTCGTTTTCCACAAAACGAGAATTCTCCGATAAAAAAAAAAAGAAAAAAAATTTCTCCGATTCTCGTTTTCCACAAAACGAGAATTCTCGGATAAAAAAAAAAAAAAAATTTCTCCGATTCTCGTTTTCCACAAAACGAGAATTCTCGGAAAAAAAAGAAAAAAAAAAATTTCTCCGCTTCTGGTTTTCCACAAAACGAGAATTCTCGGAAAAAAAAAAAAAAAAAATTTCTCCGATTCTCGTTTTCCGCAAAACGAGATTTCTCGGATAAAAAAAAAAAAAAAATTTCTTAGATTCCGGTTTTCCACAAAACGAGAATTCTCGGATAAAAAAAAAAAAAAAATTTCTCCGATTCTTGTTTTCCACAAAACGAGAATTCTCGGATAAAAAAAAAAAAAAAATTTCTCCGATTCGGGTTTTCAACAAAACGAGAATTCTCGGATAAAAGAAAAAAAAAAAAATTTCTCCGATTCTCGTTTTCCACAAAACGAGAATACTCGGATAAAAAAAAAAAATTTCTCCGATTCCCGTTTTCCACAAAACGAGGATTCTCGGTTAAAAAAAAAAAAAAAAAATTTCTCCGATTCTCGTTTTCCACAAAACGACAATTCTCGGATTAAATAAAAGAAAAAAAAAAATTTCTCTGATTCTGGTTTTCCATGAAACGAGAATTCTCGGATAAAAAAGAAAAAAAAAATTTCTCTGATTCTCGTTTTCCACAAAACAAGAATTCTCGGATAAAAAAAAAAAAAAAAAATTTCTCCGATTCTCTTTTTCCGCAAAACGAGAATTCTCGCATAAAAAAAAAAAAAATTTCTCTGATACTCGTTTTCGGCAAAACGAGAATTCTCGGATAAAAAAAAAAAAAAAAATTTCTCCGATTCTGGTTTTCCAAAACACGAGAATTCCGGACCAAAAAAAAAAAATTTCTCTGATTCTCGTTTTCCACAAGAAGAGAATTCTCGGATATAAAAAAAAAAAAAAAAAAAAATTTCTCCGATTCTGGTTTTCCACAAGACGAGAATTCTCGGATAAAAAAGAAAAAAAAAAAAATTTCTCCGATTCTGGTTTTCCACAAAACGAGAATTCTCGGATACAAAAAAAAAAAAAATTTCTCCGATTCTCGTTTTCCACAAAACGAGAATTCTCGGATAAAAAGAAAAAGAAAAAAATTTCTCCCATTCTCGTTTTCCACAAAACGAGAATTCTCGGATAAAAAAAAAAAAAATAAATTTCTCCGATTCTGGTTTTCCGCAAAACGAGAATTCTCGGATAAAAAAAAAAAAAAAAAAAAATTTCTCCGATTCTCGTTTTCCACAAAACGAGAATTCTCGGATGAAAAAAAAAAAAAAAATTTCTCCGATTCTGATTTTTCACAAAACGAGAATTCTCGGATAAAAAAAAAAAAAAAAAAAATTTCTCCGATTCTCGTTTTCCACAAAACGAGAAGTTTCGGATAAAAAAAAAAAAAAATTTCTCCGATTCTCGTTTTCCACAAAACGAGAATTCTCGGATAAAAAAAAAAAAAAGAAAAAAATTTGTCCCATTCTCGTTTTCCACAAAACGAGAATTCTCCGATAAAAAAAAAAAAAAAAAATGTCTCCGATTCTGGGTTTTCCACAAAACGAGAATTCTGGGATAAAAAAAAAAAAAAAAAAAATTTCTCCGATTCTCGTTTTCCACAAAACGAGAATTCTCGGAAAAAAAAAAAAAAAAAAAAAAATTTCTCCGATTCTGGTTTTCCACAAAACGAGAATTCTCGGAAAAAAAAAAAAAAAAATTTCTCCGATTCTCGTTTTCCGCAAAACGAGATTTCTCGGATAAAAAAAAAAAAAAAAAATTTCTTAGATTCTGGTTTTCCACAAAACGAGAATTCTCGGATAAAAAAAAAAAAAAAAAAAAATTTCTCCGATTCTCGTTTTCCACAAAACGAGAATTCTCGGATAAAAAAAAAAAAAAAAAATTTCTCGGATTCTGGTTTTCAACAAAACGAGAATTCTCGGATAAAAGAAAAAAAAAAAAAAATTTCTCCGATTCTCGTTTTCCACAAAACGAGAATACTCGGATAAAAAAAAAAAAATTTTCTCCGATTCTGGTTTTCCACAAAACGAGGATTCTCGGTTAAAAAAAAAAAAAAAAAAAAATTTCTCCGATTCTCGTTTTCCACAAAACGAGAATTCTCGGATAAAAAAAAAAAAGAAAAAAATTTCTCCGATTCTCGTTTTCCACAAAACGAGAATTCTCGGATAAAAAAAAAAAAAAAAAATTTCTCCGATTCTCGTTCTCCAGAAAACGAGAATTCTCGGATAAAAAAAAAAAAAAAAAAATTTCCCCGATTCTGATTTTTCGCAAAACGAGAATTCTCGGATAAAAAAAGAAAAAAAAAAAAAATTTCTCCGATTCTGGTTTTCCACAAAACGAGAATTCTCGGATAAAAAAGAAAAAAAAATTTCTCTGATTCTGGTTTTCCACAAGAAGAGAATTCTCGGATAAAAAAAAAAAAAAAAATTTCTCCGATTCTGGTTTTCCACAAAACGAGAATTCTCGGATAAAAAAAAAAAAAAATTTCTCTGATTCTCGTTTTCGACAAAACGAGAATTCTCGGATAAAAAAAAAAAAAAAAAAAAATTTCTCCGATTCTCGTTTTCCACAAAACGAGAATTCTCGGATAAAAAAAAAAAAAATTTCTCCGATTCTGGTTTTCAACAAAACGAGAATTCTCCGATAACAGAAATAAAAAAAAAAAATTTCTCCGATTCTCGTTTTCCACAAAACGAGAATTCTCGGATAAGAAAAAAAAAACAAAAAAACTTCTCCGATTCTGGTTTTCCACAAAACGAGGATGCTCGGATAAAAAAAAAAAAAAAAAAAATTTCTCCGATTCTCGTTTTCCACAAAACGAGAAATCTCGGATAAAAAAAAAAAAAAAAAATTTCTCCGCTTCTCGTTTTCCACAAAACGAGAATCCTCAGATAAAAAAAAAAAAAAAAATTTCTCCGATTCTCGTTTTCCACAAAACGAGAATTCTCGGAAAAAAAAAAAAAGAAAAAAATTTCTCTCATTCTCGTTTTCCACAAAACGAGAATTCTCGGATAAAAAAAAAAAAAAAAAAATTTCTCCGATTCTGATTTTTCACAAAACGAGAATTCTCGGATAAAAAAAAAAAAAAAAAAAAATTTCTCCGATTCTCGTTTTCCAAAAAACGAGAAGTCTCGGATAAAAAAGAAAAAAAAAAATATCTCCGATTCTCGTTTTCCACAAAACGAGAATTCTCGGATAAAAAAAAAAAAAGAAAAAAATTTGTCACATTCTCGTTTTCCACAAAACGAGAATTCTCCGATAAAAAAAAAAAAAAAAAATGTCTCCGATTCTGGTTTTCCACAAAACGAGAATTCTCGGATAAAAAAAAAAAAAAAGAAATTTCTCCGATTCTCGTTTTCCACAAAACGAGATTTCTCGGAAAAAAAAACAAAAAAAAAAAAATATCTCCGATTCTGGTTTTCAACAAAACGAGAATTCTCGGAAAAAAAAAAAAAAAAATTTCGCCGATTCTCGTTTTCCGCAAAACGAGATTTCTCGGATAAAAAAAAAAAAAAAATTTTTTTAGATTCTGGTTTTCCACAAAGCGAGAATTCTCGGATAAAAAAAAAAAAAAAAAAAAATTTCTCCGATTCTCGTTTTCCACAAAACGAGAATTCTCGGATAAAAAAAAAAAAAAAAAATTTCTCCGATTCTTGTTTTCAACAAAACGAGAATTCTCGGATACAAGAAAAAAAAAAAAATTTCTCCGATTCTCGTTTTCCACAAAACGAGAATACTCGGATAAAAAAAAAAAAATTTTCTCCGATTCTGGTTTTCCACAAAACGAGGATTCTCGGTTAAAAAAAAAAAAAAAATTTCTCCCATTCTCGTTTTCCACAAAACGAGAATTCTCGGATAAAAAAAAAAAAAAAAAAAATTTCTCCGATTCTCGTTTTCCACAAAACGAGAATTCTCGGATAAAAAAAAAAAAAAAAATTTCTCCGATTCTCGTTTTCCTTAAAACGAGAATTCTCGGATAAAAAAAAAAAAAAATTTCTCTGATTCTGGTTTTCCACAAAACGAGAAGTCTCGGATAAAAAAAAAAAAAAAAAAATTTCTCCGATTCTCATTTTCCACAAAACGAGAATTCTCGGATAAAAAAAAAAAAAGAAAAAAATTTCTCCCATTCTCGTTTTCCACAAAACGAGAATTCTCAGATAAAAAAAAAAAAAAAAATTTCTCGCATTCTGGTTTTCCACAAAACGAGAATTCTCGGATAAAAAAAAAAAAAAATTTCTCCGATTCTGGTTTTCCACAAAACGAGAATTCTCGGAAAAAAAAAAAAAAAAAAATTTCTCCGATTCTGGTCTTCCACAAAACGAGAATTCTCGGAAAAAAAAAAAAAAAATTTCTCCGATTCTCGTTTTCCACAAAACGAGAATTCCCCGATAAAAAAAAAAAAAAAAAATGTCTCCGATTCTGGTTTTCCACAAAACGAGAATTCTCGGATAAAAAAAAAAAAAAAAATTTCTCCGATTCTCGTTTTCCACAAAACGAGATTTCTCGGAAAAAAAAACAAAAAAAAAAAAAATTTCTCCGATTCTCGTTTTCCGCAAAACGAGATTTCTCGGATGAAAAAAAAAAAAAAAAAATTTTTAGAATCTGGTTTTCCACAAAGCGAGAATTCTCGGATAAAAAAAAAAAAAAAAAAATTTCTCCGATTCTCGTTTTCCACAAAACGAGAATTCTCGGATAAAAAAAAAAAAAAAAAATTTCTCCGATTCTGGTTTTCAACAAAACGAGAATTCTCGGATAAAAGAAAAAAAAAAAAAAATTTCTCCGATTCTCGTTTTCCACAAAACGAGAATACTCGGATAAAAAAAAAAAAAATTTCTCCGATTCTGGTTTTCCACAAAACAAGGATTCTCGGTTAAAAAAAAAAAAAAAATTTCTCCGATTCTCGTTTTCCACAAAACGAGAATTCTCGGATAAAAAAAAAAAAAAAAAAATTTCTCCGATTCTCGTTTTCCACAAAACGAGAATTCTCGGATAAAAAAAAAAAAAAAAAATTTCTCCGATTCTCGTTTTCCTTAAAACGAGAATTCTCGGATAAAAAAAAAAAAAAAAATTTCTCCGATTCTGGTTTTCCACAAAACGAGAAGTCTCGGATAAAAAAAAAAAAAAAAAAATTTCTCCGATTCTCATTTTCCACAAAACGAGAATTCTCGGATAAAAAAAAAAAAAGAAAAAAATTTCTCCCATTCTCGTTTTCCACAAAACCAGAATTCTCAGATAAAAAAAAAAAAAAAAAATTTCTCGCATTCTGGTTTTCCACAAAACGAGAATTCTCGGATAAAAAAAAAAAAAAAAAATTTCTCCGATTCTGGTTTTCCACAAAACGAGAATTCTCGGGAAAAAAAAAAAAAAAAATTTCTCCGATTCTGGTTTTCCACAAAACGAGAATTCTCGGGAAAAAAAAAAAAAATTTCTCCGATTCTCGTTTTCCGCAAAACGAGATTTCTCGGAAAAAAAAAAAAAAAAATTTCTTCGATTCTGGTTTTCCAAAAAACGAGAATTCTCGGATAAAAAAAAAAAAAAAAAAAAATTTCTCCGATTCCCGTTTTCCACAAAACGAGAATTCTCGGATAAAAAAAAAAAAAAAAAATTTCTGCGATTCTGGTTTTCAACAAAACGAGAATTCTCGGATAAGAAAACAAAAAATTTTCTCCGATTCTGGTTTTCCACAAAACGAGGATTCTCGGTTAAAAAAAAAAAAAAAAAAAAATTTCTCCGATTCTCGTTTTCCACAAAACGAGAATTCTCGGATAAAAAAAAAAAAGAAAAAAATTTCTCCGATTCTCGTTTTCCACAAAACGAGAATTCTCGGATAAAAAAAAAAAAAAAAAATTTCTCCGATTCTCGTTCTCCAGAAAACGAGAATTCTCGGATAAAAAAAAAAAAAAAAAAATTTCCCCGATTCTGATTTTTCGCAAAACGAGAATTCTCGGATAAAAAAAGAAAAAAAAAAAAATTTCTCCGATTCTGGTTTTCCACAAAACGAGAATTCTCGGATAAAAAAGAAAAAAAAAATTTCTCTGATTCTGGTTTTCCACAAGAAGAGAATTCTCGGATAAAAAAAAAAAAAAAAATTTCTCCGATTCTGGTTTTCCACAAAACGAGAATTCTCGGATAAAAAAAAAAAAAATTTCTCTGATTCTCGTTTTCGACAAAACGAGAATTCTCGGATAAAAAAAAAAAAAAAAAAAAAATTTCTCCGATTCTCGTTTTCCACAAAACGAGAATTCTCGGATAAAAAAAAAAAAAATTTCTCCGATTCTGGTTTTCCACAAAACGAGAATTCTCGGATAAGAAAAAAAAAACAAAAAAACTTCTCCGATTCTGGTTTTCCACAAAACGAGGATGCTCGGATAAAAAAAAAAAAAAAAATTTCTCCGATTCTCGTTTTCCACAAAACGAGAAATCTCGGATAAAAAAAAAAAAAAAAAATTTCTCCGCTTCTCGTTTTCCACAAAACGAGAATCCTCAGATAAAAAAAAAAAAAAAATTTCTCCGATTCTCGTTTTCCACAAAACGAGAATTCTCGGAAAAAAAAAAAAAGAAAAAAATTTCTCTCATTCTCGTTTTCCACAAAACGAGAATTCTCGGATAAAAAAAAAAAAAAAAAAATTTCTCCGATTCTGATTTTTCACAAAACGAGAATTCTCGGATAAAAAAAAAAAAAAAAAAAAAAATTTCCCCGATTCTCGTTTTCCAAAAAACGAGAAGTCTCGGATAAAAAAGAAAAAAAAAAATATCTCCGATTCTCGTTTTCCACAAAACGAGAATTCTCGGATAAAAAAAAAAAAAGAAAAAAATTTGTCACATTCTCGTTTTCCACAAAACGAGAATTCTCCGATAAAAAAAAAAAAAAAAAAATGTCTCCGATTCTGGTTTTCCACAAAACGAGAATTCTCGGATAAAAAAAAAAAAAAGAAATTTCTCCGATTCTCGTTTTCCACAAAACGAGATTTCTCGGAAAAAAAAACAAAAAAAAAAAAATATCTCCGATTCTGGTTTTCAACAAAACGAGAATTCTCGGAAAAAAAAAAAAAAAAAATTTCGCCGATTCTCGTTTTCCGCAAAACGAGATTTCTCGGATAAAAAAAAAAAAAAAATTTTTTTAGATTCTGGTTTTCCACAAAGCGAGAATTCTCGGATAAAAAAAAAAAAAAAAAAAGATTTCTCCGATTCTCGTTTTCCACAAAACGAGAATTCTCGGATAAAAAAAAAAAAAAAATTTCTCCGATTCTTGTTTTCAACAAAACGAGAATTCTCGGATACAAGAAAAAAAAAAAAAATTTCTCCGATTCTCGTTTTCCACAAAACGAGAATACTCGGATAAAAAAAAAAAATTTTCTCCGATTCTGGTTTTCCACAAAACGAGGATTCTCGGTTAAAAAAAAAAAAAAATTTCTCCCATTCTCGTTTTCCACAAAACGAGAATTCTCGGATAAAAAAAGAAAAAAAAAAAAATTTCTCCGATTCTCGTTTTCCACAAAACGAGAATTCTCGGATAAAAAAAAAAAAAAAAAATTTCTCCGATTCTCGTTTTCCTTAAAACGAGAATTCTCGGATAAAAAAAAAAAAAAATTTCTCTGATTCTGGTTTTCCACAAAACGAGAAGTCTCGGATAAAAAAAAAAAAAAAAAAAAATTTCTCCGATTCTCATTTTCCACAAAACGAGAATTCTCGGATAAAAAAAAAAAAGAAAAAAATTTCTCCCATTCTCGTTTTCCACAAAACGAGAATTCTCAGATAAAAAAAAAAAAAAAAAATTTCTCGCATTCTGGTTTTCCACAAAACGAGAATTCTCGGATAAAAAAAAAAAAAAATTTCTCCGATTCTGGTTTTCCACAAAACGAGAATTCTCGGAAAAAAAAAAAAAAAAAATTTCTCCGATTCTGGTCTTCCACAAAACGAGAATTCTCGGAAAAAAAAAAAAAAAAATTTCTCCGATTCTCGTTTTCCACAAAACGAGAATTCCCCGATAAAAAAAAAAAAAAAAAATGTCTCCGATTCTGGTTTTCCACAAAACGAGAATTCTCGGATAAAAAAAAAAAAAAAAAAAAAATTTCTCCGATTCTCGTTTTCCACAAAACGAGAATTCTCGGATAAAAAAAAAAAAAATTTCTCCGATTCTGGTTTTCCACAAAACGAGAATTCTCGGATAAGAAAAAAAAAACAAAAAAACTTCTCCGATTCTGGTTTTCCACAAAACGAGGATGCTCGGATAAAAAAAAAAAAAAAAAAATTTCTCCGATTCTCGTTTTCCACAAAACGAGAAATCTCGGATAAAAAAAAAAAAAAAAAATTTCTCCGCTTCTCGTTTTCCACAAAACGAGAATCCTTAGATAAAAAAAAAAAAAAAATTTCTCCGATTCTCGTTTTCCACAAAACGAGAATTCTCGGAAAAAAAAAAAAAGAAAAAAATTTCTCTCATTCTCGTTTTCCACAAAACGAGAATTCTCGGATAAAAAAAAAAAAAAAAAAAATTTCTCCGATTCTGATTTTTCACAAAACGAGAATTCTCGGATAAAAAAAAAAAAAAAAAAAAAAATTTCTCCGATTCTCGTTTTCCAAAAAACGAGAAGTCTCGGATAAAAAAGAAAAAAAAAAATATCTCCGATTCTCGTTTTCCACAAAACGAGAATTCTCGGATAAAAAAAAAAAAAGAAAAAAATTTGTCACATTCTCGTTTTCCACAAAACGAGAATTCTCCGATAAAAAAAAAAAAAAAAAATGTCTCCGATTCTGGTTTTCCACAAAACGAGAATTCTCGGATAAAAAAAAAAAAAAAGAAATTTCTCCGATTCTCGTTTTCCACAAAACGAGATTTCTCGGAAAAAAAAACAAAAAAAAAAAAATATCTCCGATTCTGGTTTTCAACAAAACGAGAATTCTCGGAAAAAAAAAAAAAAAAATTTCGCCGATTCTCGTTTTCCGCAAAACGAGATTTCTCGGATAAAAAAAAAAAAAAAATTTTTTTAGATTCTGGTTTTCCACAAAGCGAGAATTCTCGGATAAAAAAAAAAAAAAAAAAAGATTTCTCCGATTCTCGTTTTCCACAAAACGAGAATTCTC
This sequence comes from Eutreptiella sp. 'Long Island Sound 2002', assembly GCA_964036045.1. Taxonomy (NCBI): domain Eukaryota; phylum Euglenozoa; class Euglenophyceae; order Eutreptiales; family Eutreptiaceae; genus Eutreptiella; species Eutreptiella sp. 'Long Island Sound 2002'. The sequence goes on from OZ038403.1 coordinate 13,694,589, forward strand.
GGATAAAAAAAAAAAAAAAATTTCTCCGATTCTTGTTTTCAACAAAACGAGAATTCTCGGATACAAGAAAAAAAAAAAAATTTCTCCGATTCTCGTTTTCCACAAAACGAGAATACTCGGATAAAAAAAAAAAAATTTTCTCCGATTCTGGTTTTCCACAAAACGAGGATTCTCGGTTAAAAAAAAAAAAAAATTTCTCCCATTCTCGTTTTCCACAAAACGAGAATTCTCGGATAAAAAAAGAAAAAAAAAAAATTTCTCCGATTCTCGTTTTCCACAAAACGAGAATTCTCGGATAAAAAAAAAAAAAAAAAATTTCTCCGATTCTCGTTTTCCTTAAAACGAGAATTCTCGGATAAAAAAAAAAAAAAATTTCTCTGATTCTGGTTTTCCACAAAACGAGAAGTCTCGGATAAAAAAAAAAAAAAAAAAAAATTTCTCCGATTCTCATTTTCCACAAAACGAGAATTCTCGGATAAAAAAAAAAAAAGAAAAAAATTTCTCCCATTCTCGTTTTCCACAAAACGAGAATTCTCAGATAAAAAAAAAAAAAAAAAATTTCTCGCATTCTGGTTTTCCACAAAACGAGAATTCTCGGATAAAAAAAAAAAAAAAATTTCTCCGATTCTGGTTTTCCACAAAACGAGAATTCTCGGAAAAAAAAAAAAAAAAAAATTTCTCCGATTCTGGTCTTCCACAAAACGAGAATTCTCGGAAAAAAAAAAAAAAAAATTTCTCCGATTCTCGTTTTCCACAAAACGAGAATTCCCCGATAAAAAAAAAAAAAAAAATGTCTCCGATTCTGGTTTTCCACAAAACGAGAATTCTCGGATAAAAAAAAAAAAAAAAAAATTTCTCCGATTCTCGTTTTCCACAAAACGAGATTTCTCGGAAAAAAAAACAAAAAAAAAAAAAATTTCTCCGATTCTCGTTTTCCGCAAAACGAGATTTCTCGGATGAAAAAAAAAAAAAAAAAATTTTTAGAATCTGGTTTTCCACAAAGCGAGAATTCTCGGATAAAAAAAAAAAAAAAAAAAAATTTCTCCGATTCTCGTTTTCCACAAAACGAGAATTCTCGGATAAAAAAAAAAAAAAAAAATTTCTCCAATTCTGGTTTTCAACAAAACGAGAATTCTCGGATAAAAGAAAAAAAAAGAAAAATTTCTCCGATTCTCGTTTTCCACAAAACGAGAATACTCGGATAAAAAAAAAAAAAATTTCTCCGATTCTGGTTTTCCACAAAACGAGGATTCTCGGTTAAAAAAAAAAAAAAATTTCTCCGATTCTCGTTTTCCACAAAACGAGATTTCTCGGATAAAAAAAAAAAAAAAAAAAATTTCTCCGATTCTCGTTTTCCACAAAACGAGAATTCTCGGATAAAAAAAAAAAAAAAAATTTCTCCGATTCTCGTTTTCCTTAAAACGAGAATTCTCGGATAAAAAAAAAAAAAAATTTCTCCGATTCTGGTTTTCCACAAAACGAGAAGTCTCGGATAAAAAAAAAAAAAAAAAAATTTCTCCGATTCTCATTTTCCACAAAACGAGAATTCTCGGATAAAAAAAAAAAAAGAAAAAAATTTCTCCCATTCTCGTTTTCCACAAAACCAGAATTCTCAGATAAAAAAAAAAAAAAAAAATTTCTCGCATTCTGGTTTTCCACAAAACCAGAATTCTCGGATAAAAAAAAAAAAAAAAAATTTCTCCGATTCTGGTTTTCCACAAAACGAGAATTCTCGGGAAAAAAAAAAAAAAAAAATTTCTCCGATTCTGGTTTTCCACAAAACGAGAATTCTCGGGAAAAAAAAAAAAAATTTCTCCGATTCTCGTTTTCCGCAAAACGAGATTTCTCGGAAAAAAAAAAAAAAAATTTCTTCGATTCTGGTTTTCCAAAAAACGAGAATTCTCGGATAAAAAAAAAAAAAAAAAAAATTTCTCCGATTCCCGTTTTCCACAAAACGAGAATTCTCGGATAAAAAAAAAAAAAAAAAATTTCTGCGATTCTGGTTTTCAACAAAACGAGAATTCTCGGATAAGAAAAAAAAAAAATTTCTCCGATTCTCGTTTTCGGCAAAACGAGAATTCTCGCATAAAAAAAAAAAAAAAAAAATTTCTCCGATTCTGGTTTTCCACAAAACGAGAATTCTCGGATAAAAAAAAAAAAAATTTCTCCGATTCTCGTTTTCCACAAAACGAGAATTCTCGGATAAAAAAAAAAAAAAAAATTTCTCCGATTCTGATTTTTCACAAAACGAGAATTCTCGGATAAAAAAAAAAAAAAAAAAATTTCTCCGATTCTCGTTTTCCACAAAACGAGAATTCTCGGATACAAAAAAAAAAAAAAAATTTCTCCGATTCTCGTTTTCCACAAAACGAGAATTCTTGATTAAAAAAAAAAAAAAAAGAAAATAATTTCTCCCATTCTCGTTTTCCACAAAACGAGAATTCTCGGATAAAAAAAAAAAAAAAAAATTTCTCCGATTCTCGTTTTCCGCAAAACGAGAATTCTCGGAAAAAAAAAAAAAAAAAAAATTTCTCTGATTCTCGTTTTCGGCAAAACGAGAATTCTCGGATAAAAAAAAAAAAAAAAAATTTCTCCGATTTTTGGTTTTCCAAAACACGAGAATTCCGTATAAAAAAAAAAAAAAAAATTTCTCTGATTCTGGTTTTCCACAAGAAGAGAATTCTCGGATAAAAAAAAAAAAAAAAAAAAATTTCTTCGATTCTGGTTTTCCACAAAACGAGAATTCTCGGATAAAAAAAAAAAAAAAAAATTTCTCTGATTCTCGTTTTCCAGAAAACGAGAATTCTCGGATAAAAAAAAAAAAAAAAAAAAAAAATTTCTCCGATTCTCGTCTTCCGCAAAACGAGAATTCACGGATAAAAAAAAAAAAATTTCTCCGATTCTCGTTTTCCACAAAACGAGAATTCTCGGATAAAAAAAAAAAAAAAAAAATTTCTCCGATTCTGGTTTTCCACAAAACGAGAATTCTCGGATAAAAAAAAAAAAAAAAAATTTCTCCGATTCTGATTTTTCACAAAACTAGAATTCTCGGATTAAAAAAAAAAAAAAACAAAAATTTCTCCGATTCTCGTTTTCCACAAAACGAGAATTCTCGGATAAAAAAAAAAAAAAAAAAAATTTCTCCGATTCTCGTTTTCCACAAAACGAGAATTCTCGGATAAAAAAAAAAAAAAGATTTCTCCGATTCTGATTTTTCGCAAAACGAGAATTCTCGGATAAAAAAAAAAAAAAAAATTTCTCCGATTCTGGTTTTCCGAAAAACGAGAATTCTCGGATAAAAAAAAAAAAAGAAAAAAATTTCTCCCATTCTCGTTTTCCACAAAACGAGAATTCTCGCATAAAAAAAAAAAAAAAAAAAAAATGTCTCGGATTCTCGTTTTCCACAAAACGAGAATTCTCGGATAAAAAAAAAAAAAAAAAAAATTCTCCGATTCTCGTTTTCCACAAAACGAGAATTCTCGGAAACAAAAAAAAAAAAAAAATATTTCTCCGATTCTGGTTTTCCACAAAAAGAGAATTCTCGAAAAAAAAAAAAAAAAATTTCTCCGATTCTCGTTTTCCGCAAAACGAGATTTCTCGGATAAAAAAAAAAAAAAAATTTCTTCGATTCTGGTTTTCCACAAAACGAGAATTCTCGGATAAAAAAAAAAAAAAAAAAATTTCTCCGATTCTCGTTTTCCACAAAACGAGAATTCTCGGATAAAAAAAAAAAAAAAATTTCTCCGATTCTGGTTTTCAACAAAACGAGAATTCTCGGATAAAAAAAAAAAAAAAAATTTCTCCGATTCTCGTTTTCCACAAAACTAGAATTCTCGGATAAAAAAAAACAAAAAAAATTTCTCCGATTCTCGTTTTCCACAAAACGAGAACTCTGGGATAAAAAAAAAAAAAAAAATTTCTCCGATTCTGATTTTTCACAAAACGAGAATTCTCGGATAAAAAAAAAAAAAAAAAATTTCTCCGATTCTCGTTTTCCACAAAACGAGAATTCTCGGATAAAAAAAAAAAAAAATTTCTCCGATTCTGGTTTTCCACAAAACGAGAATTCTCGGATAAAAAAAAAAAAAAAAAATTTCTCCGATTCTGATTTTTCGCAAAACGAGAATTCTCGGATAAAAAAAAAAAAAAAAAAAATTTCTCCGATTCTGTATTTCCACAAAACGAGAAGTCTCGGATAAAAAAAAAAAAAAAAAAAAAATTCTCCGATTCTCGTTTTCCACAAAACGAGAAATCTCGGATAAAAAAAAAAAAGAAAAAAATTTCTCCCATTCTCGTTTTCCACAAAACGAGAATTCTCGGATAAAAAAAAAAAAAAAAAAAATTCTCGGATTCTGGTTTTCCACAAAACGAGAATTCTCGGATAAAAAAAAAAAAAAAAAATTTCTCCGATTCTGGTTTTCTACAAAACGAGAATTCTCGGAAAAATAAAAAAAAAAAAAAAAATTTCTCCCATTCTCGTTTTCCACAAAACGAGAATTCTCGGATAAAAAAAAAAAAAAAATTTCTCGGATTCTGGTTTTCCACAAAACGAGAATTCTCGGATAAAAAAAAAAAAAAAATTTCTCCGATTCTTGTTTTCCACAAAACGCGAATTTTCGGGAAAAAAAAAAAAAAAAAAAAAAAATTTCTCCGATTCTGGTTTTGCACAAAACGAGAATTCTCGGAAAAAAAAAAAAAAAATTTCTCCGATTCTCGTTTTCCGCAAAACGAGATTTCTCGGATAAAAAAAAAAAAAAAAATTTCTTCGATTCTGGTTGTCCAAAAAACGAGAATTCTCGGATAAAAAAAAAAAAAAAAATTTCTCCGATTCTCGTTTTCCACAAAACGAGAATTCTCGGATAAAAAAAAAAAAAAAAAATTTCTGCGATTCTGGTTTTCAACAAAACGAGAATTCTCGGATTAAAAAAAAAAAAAAAAAATTTCTCCGATTCTGGTTTTCCAAAACACGAGGGTTCCGGATAAAAAAAAAAAATTTCTCCGATTCTCATTTTCCACAAAGAGAATTTTCCGAGAATTTTCCGAGAATTTTCCGTCAATTTTCCGAGAATTTTCCGAGAATTTTCCGAGAATTTTCCGAGAATTTTCCGAGAATTTTCCGAGAATTTTCCGAGAATTTTCCGTCAATTTTCCGAGCATTTTCGGAGAATTTTCGGAGAATTTTCCGAGAATTTTCCGAGAATTTTCCGAGAATTTTCCGAGAATTTTCTGGGAATTTTCCGAGAATTTTCTGAGAATTTTCCGAGAATTTTCCGAGAATTTTCCGAGAATTTTCCGAGAATTTTCCGAGAATTTTCCGAGAATTTTCCGAGAATTTTCCGAGAATTTTCTGAGAATTTTCCGAGAATTTTCCGAGAATTTTCCGAGATTTTTCCGAGAATTTTCCGAGAATTTTCCGAGAATTTTCCGAGAATTTTCCGTCAATTTTCCGAGAATTTTCCGAGAATTTTCCGAGATTTTTCCGTCAATTTTCCGAGAATTTTCCGAGAATTTTCCGAGATTTTTCCGAGAATTTTCCGAGAATTTTCCGAGAATTTTCCGAGAATTTTCCGAGAATTTTCCGAGAATTTATTGAGAATTTTCTGAGAATTCACCGAGAATTTTCCGAGAATTTTCCGAGAATTTTCCGAGAATTTTCCGAGAAATTTCTGAGAATTTTCCGAGAATTTTCCGAGAATTTTCCGAGATTTTTCCGAGAATCTTCCGAGAATTTTCCGAGAATTTTCCGAGAATTTTCCGAGAATTTTCCGAGAATTTTCCGAGAATTTTCCGAGAATTTTCCGAGAATTTTCCGAGAATTTTCCGAGAATTTTCCGAGAATTTATTGAGAATTTTCTGAGAATTTTCCGAGAATTTTCCGAGAATTTTCCGAGAATTTTCCGAGAATTTTCCGAGATTTTTCTGAGAATTTTCCGAGAATTTTCCGAAAATTTTCCGAGATTTTTCCGAGAATCTTCCGAGAATTTTCCGAGAATTTTCCGAGAATTTTCCGAGAATTTTCCGAGAATTTTCCGAGAATTTTCCGTCAATTTTCCGAGAATTTTCCGAGAATTTTCCGAGAATTTTCCGAGAATTTTCCGAGAATTCTCCGAGAATTCTCCGAGAATTTCTCCGAGAATTTTCCGAGAATTTTCCGAGAATTTTCCGAGAATTTTCCGAGAATTTTCCGAGAATTTTCTGAGAATTTTCCGAGAATTTTCCGAGAATTTTCCGAGAATTTTCCGAGAATTTTCCGAGAATTTTCCGAGAATTTTCCGAGAATTTTCCGAGAATTTTCCGAGAATTTTCCGAGAATTTTCCGAGATTTTTCCGTCAATTTTCCGAGAATTTTCCGAGAATTTTCCGAGAATTTTCCGACAATTTTCCGAGAATTTTCCGAGAATTTTCCGAGAATTTTCCGAGAATTTTCCGAGAATTTTCCGAGAATTTTCCGAGAATTTTCCGAGAATTTTCAGAGAATTTTCTGAGAATTTTCCGAGAATTTTCTGAGAATTTTCCGAGAATTTTCCGAGAATTTTCTGAGAATTTTCTGAGAATTTTCCGAGAATTTTCCGAGAATTTTCCGAGAATTTTCTGAGAATTTTCCGAGAATTTTCGGAGAATTTTCCGAGAATTTTCCGAGAATTTTCCGAGAATTATCCGTCAATTTTCCTAGAAATTTCCGAGAATTTTCCGTCAATTTTCCGAGAATTTTCCGAGAATTTTCCGAGAATTTTCCGAGAATTTTCCGAGAATTTTCCGAGAATTTTCCGAGAATTTTCGGAGAATTTTCCGAGAATTTTCCGAGAATTTTCCGGGAATTTTCCGAGAATTTTCCGAGAATTTTCCGAGAATTTTCTGGGAATTTTCCGAGAATTTTCTGAGAATTTTCCGAGAATTTTCCGAGAATTTTCCGAGAAATTTCCGAGAATTTTCCGAAAATTTTCCGAGAATTTTCCGAGAATTTTCCGAGAATTTTCCGAGAATTTTCTGAGAATTTTCCGAGAATTTTCCGAGAACTTTCCGAGATTTTTCCGAGAATTTTCCGAGAATTTTCCGAGAGTTTTTTGTCAATTTTCCGAGAATTTTCCGAGAATTTTCCGAGAACTTTCCGAGAATTTTCCGAGAATTTTCCGAGAATTTTCTGGGAATTTTCCGAGAATTTTCTGAGAATTTTCCGAGAATTTTCCGAGAATTTTCCGAGAATTTTCCGACAATTTTCCGAGAATTTTCCGAGAATTTTCCAAGAATTTTCCGAGAATTTTCTGAGAATTTTCCGAGACTTTTCCGAGAACTTTCCGAGATTTTTCCGAGAATTTTCCGACAATTTTCCGAGAATTTTCCGAGAATTTTCCGTCAATTTTCCGAGAATTTTCCGAGAATTTTCCGAGAATTTTCCGAGAATTTTCCGAGAATTTTGCGAGAATTTTCCGAGAATTTTCCGAGAATTTTCCGAGAATTTTCCGAGAATTTTCCGAGAATTTTCCGAGAATTTTCCGAGAATTTTCCGAGATTTTCCCGAGAATTTTCCGATAATTTTCCGAGAATTTTCCGAGAATTTTCCGAGAATTTTCCGAGAATTTTCCGTCAATTTTCCGAGAATTTTCCGAGAATTTTCCGAGAATTTTCCGTCAATTTTCCGAGAATTTTCCGAGAATTTTCCGAGAATTTATTGAGAATTTTCTGAGAATTTTCCGAGAATTTTCCGAGAATTTTCCGAGAATTTTCCGAGAAATTCCGAGAAATTTCTGAGAATTTTCCGAGAATTTTCCGAGAATTTTCCGAGATTTTTCCGAGAATCTTCCGAGAATTTTCCGAGAATTTTCCGAGAATTTTCCGAGAATTTTCCGAGAATTTTCCGAGAATTTTCCGAGAATTTTCCGAGAATTTTCCGAGAATTTTCCGGGAATCTTCCGAAAATTTTCCGAGAATTTTCCGAGAATTTTCCGAGAATTTTCCGAGAATTCCGAGAATTCCGAAAATTCCGAGAATTTCCGAGAAATTCCGAGAATTTTCGAATTCCGAGAATTCTCGTTTTTTTTTTTTATCCGAGAATTCTCCGAGAATTCTCCGAGAATTCTCCGAGAATTTCTCCGAGAATTTCTCCGAGAATTTTCTCCGAGATTTTCTCCGAGAATTTCTCCGAGAACTTCTCCGAGATTTTCTCCGAGAATTTCTCCGAGCATTTCTCCGAGAATTTTCCGAGAATTCTCCGAGAATTCTCCGAGAATTTCTCCGAGAATTTTCCGAGAATTTTCCGAGAATTTTCCGAGAATTTTCCGAGAATTTTCCGAGAATTTTCTGAGAATTTTCCGAGAATTTTCCGAGAATTTTCCGAGAATTTTCCGAGAATTTTCCGAGAATTTTCCGAGAATTTTCCGAGAATTTTCCGAGAATTTTCCGAGAATTTTCCGAGAATTTTCCGTCAATTCTCCGAGAATTTTCCGAGAATTTTCCGAGAATTTTCCGTCAATTTCCGAGAATTTTCCGAGAATTTTCCGAGAATTTTCCGAGAATTTTCCGAGAATTTTCCTCAAATTTTCCGAGAATTTTCCGAGAATTTTCCGAGAATTTTCCGTCAATTTCCGAGAATTTTCCGAGAATTTTCCGAGAATTTTCCGAGAATTTTCTGAGAATTTCCCGAGAATTTTCCGAGAATTTTCCGACAATTTTCCGAGAATTTTCCGAGAATTTTCCGTCAATTTTCCGAGAATTTTCCGAGAATTTTCCGAGAATTTTCCGAGAATTTTCCGAGAATTTTCCGAGAATTTTCCGAGAATTTTCCGAGAATTTTCCGAGAATTTTCCGAGAATTTTCCGAGAATTTTCCGAGAATTTTCCGAGAATTTTCAGAGAATTTTCTGAGAATTTTCCGAGAATTTTCTGAGAATTTTCCGAGAATTTTCCGAGAATTTTCCGAGAATTTTCTGAGAATTTTCCGAGAATTTTCCGAGAATTTTCTAAGAATTTTCCGAGAATTTTCCGAGAATTTTCTGAGAATTTTCCGAGAATTTTCCGAGAATTTTCCGAGAATTTTCCGAGAATTTTCAGAGAATTTTCTGAGAATTTTCCGAGAATTTTCTGAGAATTTTCCGAGAATTTTCCGAGAATTTTCCGAGAATTTTCCGAGAATTTTCCGAGAATTTTCTGAGAATTTTCTGAGAATTTTCCGAGAATTTTCCGAGAATTTTCCGAGAATTTTCCGAGAATTTTCCGAGATTTTTCCGTCAATTTTCCGAGAATTTTCCGAGAATTTTCCGAGAATTTTCCGAGAATTTTCCGAGAATTTTCCGAGAATTTTCCGAGAATTTTCCGAGAATTTTCCGAGAATTTTCCGAGAATTTTCCGAGATTTTTCCGAGAATTTTCCGTGAATTTTCCGAGAATTTTCCGAGAATTTTCCGAGAATTTTCCGAGAATTTTCCGAGAATTTTCCGAGAATTTTCGGAGAATTTTCCGAGAATTTTCCGAGAATTTTCCGAGAATTTTCCGAGAATTTTCCGAGAATTTTCCGTCAATTTTCCGAGAATTTTCCGAGAATTTTCCGAGATTTTTCCGTCAATTTTCCGAGAATTTTCCGAGAATTTTCCGAGATTTTTCCGAGAATTTTCCGAGAATTTTCCGAGAATTTTCCGACGATTTTCTGAGAATTTTCCGAGAATTTTCCGAGAATTTTCCGTCAATTTTCCGAGAATTTTCCGAGAATTTTCCGAGAATTTTCCGAGAATTTTCCGAGAATTTTCCGAGAATTTTCCGAGAATTTTCCGAGAATTTTCCGAGAATTTTCCGAGAATTTTCCGAGAATTTTCTGAGAATTTTCCGAGAATTTTCCGAGAATTTTCCGAGATTTTCCCGAGAATTTTCCGAGAATTTTCCGAGAATTTTCCGAGAATTTTCCGAGAATTTTCCGAGAATTTTCCGAGAATTTTCCGAGAATTTTCCGAGAATTTTCCGTCAATTTTCCGAGAATTTTCCGAGAATTTTCCGAGAATTTTCCGTCAATTTTCCGAGAATTTTCCGAGAATTTTCCGAGAATTTTCCGAGAATTTTCCGAGAATTTTCCGAGAATTTTCTGGGAATTTTCCGAGAATTTTCTGAGAATTTTCCGAGAATTTTCCGAGAATTTTCCGAGAATTTTCCGAGAATTTTCCGAGAATTTTCCGAGAATTTTCCGAGAACTTTCCGAGATTTTTCGGAGAATTTTCCGAGAATTTTCCGAGAATTTTCCGAGAATTTTCCGTCAATTTTCCGAGAATTTTCCGAGAATTTTCCGAGAATTTTCCGAGAATTTTCCGAGAATTTTCCGAGAATTTTCCGAGAATTTTCCGAGAATTTTCTGAGAATTTTCCGAGAATTTTCCGAGAATTTTCCGAGAATTTTCCGAGAATTTTCCGAGAATTTTCCGAGAATTTTCTGGGAATTTTCCGAGAATTTTCTGAGAATTTTCCGAGAATTTTCCGAGAATTTTCCGAGAATTTTCCGAGAATTTTCCGAGAATTTTCCGAGAATTTTCCGAGAATTTTCCGAGAATTTTCTGAGAATTTTCCGAGAATTTTCCGAGAATTTTCCGAGATTTTTCCGAGAATTTTCCGAGAATTTTCCGAGAATTTTCCGAGAATTTTCCGTCAATTTTCCGAGAATTTTCCGAGAATTTTCCGAGATTTTTCCGTCAATTTTCCGAGAATTTTCCGAGAATTTTCCGAGAATTTTCCGAGAATTTTCCGTCAATTTTCCGAGAATTTTCCGAGAATTTTCCGAGAATTTTCCGAGAATTTTCCGAGAATTTTCCGAGAATTTTCCGAGAATTTTCCGAGAATTTTCCGAGAATTTTCCGAGAATTTTCTGAGAATTTTCCGAGAATTTTCCGTCAATTTTCCGAGAATTTTCCGAGAATTTTCCGAGAATTTTCCGAGAATTTTCCGAGAATTTTCCGAGAATTTTCCGAGAATTTTCCGAGAATTTTCTGAGAATTTTCCGAGAATTTTCCGAGAACTTTCCGAGATTTTTCCGAGAATTTTCCAAGAATTTTCCGAGAATTTTCCGAGAATTTTCCGTCAATTTTCCGAGAATTTTCCGAGAATTTTCCGAGAATTTTCCGCGAATTTTCCGAGAATTTTCCGAGAATTTTCCGAGAATTTTCCGAGAATTTTCCGTCAATTTTCCGAGAATTTTCCGAGAATTTTCCGAGAATTTTCCGAGAATTTTCCGAGAATTTTCCGAGAATTTTCCGAGAATTTTCTGGGAATTTTCCGAGAATTTTCTGAGAATTTTCCGAGAATTTTCGGAGAATTTTCCGAGAATTTTCCGAGAATCTTCCGAGAATTTTCCGAGAATTTTCCGAGAATTTTCCGAGAATTTTCTGAGAATTTTCCGAGAATTTTCCGAGAATTTTCCGACATTTTTCCGGGAATTTTCCGAGAATTTTCCGAGAATTTTCCCAGAATTTTCCGAGAATTTTCGGAGAATTTTCCGAGAATTTTCAGAGAATTTTCTGAGAATTTTCCGAGAATTTTCTGAGAATTTTCCGAGAATTTTCCGAGAATTTTCCGAGAATTTTCCGAGAATTTTCCGAGAATTTTCTGAGAATTTTCCGAGAATTTTCCGAGAATTTTCCGAGAATTTTCCGAGAATTTTCCGAGAATTTTCCGAGATTTTTCCGTCAATTTTCCGAGAATTTTCCGAGAATTTTCCGAGAATTTTCCGAGAATTTTCCGAGAATTTTCCGAGAATTTTCCGAGAATTTTCCGAGAATTTTCCGAGAATTTTCCGAGAATTTTCCGAGAATTTTCCGAGAATTTTCCGAGAATTTCCGAGAATTTTCGGAGAATTTTCCGAGAATTTTCCGAGAATTTTCCGAGAATTTTCCGAGAATTTTCCGTCAATTTTCCGAGAATTTTCCGAGAATTTTCCGAGATTTTTCCGTCAATTTTCCGAGAATTTTCCGAGATTTTTCCGAGATTTTTCCGAGAATTTTCTGAGAATTTTCCGAGAATTTTCCGACGATTTTCTGAGAATTTTCCGAGAATTTTCCGAGAATTTTCCGAGAATTTTCCGTCAATTTTCCGAGAATTTTCCGAGAATTTTCCGAGAATTTTCCGAGAATTTTCCGAGAATTTTCCGAGAATTTTCCGAGAATTTTCCGAGAATTTTCCGAGATTTTTCCGTCAATTTTCCGAGAATTTTCCGAGAATTTTCCGAGAATTTTCCGAGAATTTTCCGAGAATTTTCTGAGAATTTTCCGAGAATTTTCCGAGAATTTTCCGAGAATTTTCCGAGAATTTTCCGAGAATTTTCCGAGAATTTTCCGAGAATTTTCCGAGAATTTTCCGAGAATTTTCCGAGAATTTTCCGAGAATTTTCCGAGAATTTTCCGAGAATTTTCCGAGAATTTTCGGAGAAATTTCTGAGAATTTTCCGAGAATTTTGCGAGAATTTTCCGAGAATTTTCCGAGAATTTTCCGTCAATTTTCCGAGAATTTTCCGAGAATTTTCCGAGATTTTTCCGTCAATTTTCCGAGAATTTTCCGAGAATTTTCCGAGATTTTTCCGAGAATTTTCCGAGAATTTTCCGAGAATTTTCCGACGATTTTCTGAGAATTTTCCGAGAATTTTCCGAGAATTTTCCGTCAATTTTCCGAGAATTTTCCGAGAATTTTCCGAGAATTTTCCGAGAATTTTCCGAGAATTTTCCGAGAATTTTCCGAGAATTTTCCGAGAATTTTCCGAGAATTTTCCGAGAATTTTCTGAGAATTTTCCGAGAATTTTCCGAGAATTTTCCGAGATTTTCCCGAGAATTTTCCGAGAATTTTCCGAGAATTTTCCGAGAATTTTCCGAGAATTTTCCGAGAATTTTCCGAGAATTTTCCGAGAATTTTCCGAGAATTTTCCGTCAATTTTCCGAGAATTTTCCGAGAATTTTCCGAGAATTTTCCGTCAATTTTCCGAGAATTTTCCGAGAATTTTCCGAGAATTTTCCGAGAATTTTCCGAGAATTTTCCGAGAATTTTCTGGGAATTTTCCGAGAATTTTCTGAGAATTTTCCGAGAATTTTCCGAGAATTTTCCGAGAATTCTCCGAGAATTTTCCGAGAATTTTCTGAGAATTTTCCGAGAATTTTCCGAGAACTTTCCGAGATTTTTCGGAGAATTTTCCGAGAATTTTCCGAGAATTTTCCGAGAATTTTCCGTCAATTTTCCGAGAATTTTCCCAGAATTTTCCGAGAATTTTCCGAGAATTTTCCGAGAATTTTCCGAGAATTTTCCGAGAATTTTCCGAGAATTTTCCGAGAATTTTCCGAGAATTTTCCGAGAATTTTCCGAGAAGTTTCCGAGAATTTTCTGGGAATTTTCCGAGAATTTTCTGAGAATTTTCCGAGAATTTTCCGAGAATTTTCCGAGAATTTTCCGAGAATTTTCCGAGAATTTTCCGAGAATTTTCCGAGAATTTTCCGAGAATTTTCTGAGAATTTTCCGAGAATTTTCCGAGAATTTTCCGAGATTTTTCCGAGAATTTTCCGAGAATTTTCCGAGAATTTTCCGAGAATTTTCCGTCAATTTTCCGAGAATTTTCCGAGAATTTTCCGAGATTTTTCCGTCAATTTTCCGAGAATTTTCCGAGAATTTTCGGAGATTTTTCCGAGAATTTTCCGAGAATTTTCCGAGAATTTTCGCACGATTTTCTGAGAATTTTCCGAGAATTTTCCGAGAATTTTCCGTCAATTTTCCGAGAATTTTCCGAGAATTTTCCGAGAATTTTCCGAGAATTTTCCGAGAATTTTCCGAGAATTTTCCGAGAATTTTCCGAGAATTTTCCGAGAATTTTCTGAGAATTTTCCGAGAATTTTCCGTCAATTTTCCGAGAATTTTCCGAGAATTTTCCGAGAATTTTCCGAGAATTTTCCGAGAATTTTCCGAGAATTTTCCGAGAATTTTCCGAGAATTTTCTGAGAATTTTCCGAGAATTTTCCGAGAATTTTCCGAGAATTTTCCGAGAATTTTCCGAGAATTTTCCGAGAATTTTCGGAGAATTTTCCGAGAATTTTCCGAGAATTTTCCGAGAATTTTCCGAGAATTTTCCGTCAATTTTCCGAGAATTTTCCGAGAATTTTCCGAGATTTTTCCGTCAATTTTCCGAGAATTTTCCGAGAATTTTCCGAGATTTTTCCGTCAATTTTCCGAGAATTTTCCGAGAATTTTCCGAGAATTTTCCGAGAATTTTCCGAGAATTTTCCGAGAATTTTCCGAGAATTTTCCGAGAATTTTCCGAGAATTTTCCGAGAATTTTCCGAGAATTTTCCGAGAATTTTCCGAGAATTTTCCGAGAATTTTCCGAGAATTTTCGGAGAATTTTCCGAGAATTTTCCGAGAATTTTCCGAGAATTTTCCGAGAATTTTCCGTCAATTTTCCGAGAATTTTCCGAGAATTTTCCGAGATTTTTCCGTCAATTTTCCGAGAATTTTCCGAGAATTTTCCGAGATTTTTCCGAGAATTTTCTGAGAATTTTCCGAGAATTTTCCGACGATTTTCTGAGAATTTTCCGAGAATTTTCCGAGAATTTTCCCCGAATTTTCCGTCAATTTTCCGAGAATTTTCCGAGAATTTTCCGAGAATTTTCCGAGAATTTTCCGAGAATTTTCCGAGAACTTTCCGAGAATTTTCCGAGAATTTTCCGAGATTTTTCCGTCAATTTTCCGAGAATTTTCCGAGAATTTTCCGAGAATTTTCCGAGAATTTTCCGAGAATTTTCCGAGAATTTTCCGAGAATTTTCCGAGAATTTTCCGAGAATTTTCCGAGAATTTTCCGAGAATTTTCCGAGAATTTTCCGAGAATTTTCCGAGAATTTTCCGAGAATTTTCCGAGAATTTTCCGAGAATTTTCCGAGAATTTTCCGAGAATTTTCGGAGAATTTTCCGAGAATTTTCCGAGAATTTTCCGAGAATTTTCCGAGAATTTTCCGAGAATTTTCCGTCAATTTTCAGAGAATTTTCCGAGAATTTTCCGAGAATTTTCCGAGATTTTTCCGTCAATTTTCCGAGAATTTTCCGAGAATTTTCCGAGATTTTTCCGAGAATTTTCCGAGAATTTTCCGAGAATTTTCCGACGATTTTCTGCGAATTTTCCGAGAATTTTCCGAGAATTTTCCGTCAATTTTCCGAGAATTTTCCGAGAATTTTCCGAGAATTTTCCGAGAATTTTCCGAGAATTTTCCGAGAATTTTCTGAGAATTTTCCGAGAATTTTCCGAGAATTTTCCGAGATTTTCCCGAGAATTTTCCGAGAATTTTCCGAGAATTTTCCGAGAATTTTCCGAGAATTTTCCGAGAATTTTCCGAGAATTTTCCGAGAATTTTCCGAGAATTTTCCGTCAACTTTCCGAGAATTTTCCGAGAATTTTCCGAGAATTTTCCGTCAATTTTCCGAGAATTTTCCGAGAATTTTCCGAGAATTTTCCGAGAATTTTCCGAGAATTTTCCGAGAATTTTCTGGGAATTTTCCGAGAATTTTCTGAGAATTTTCCGAGAATTTTCCGAGAATTTTCCGAGAATTTTCCGAGAATTTTCCGAGAATTTTCTGAGAATTTTCCGAGAATTTTCCGAGAACTTTCCGAGATTTTTCGGAGAATTTTCCGAGAATTTTCCGAGAATTTTCCGAGAATTTTCCGTCAATTTTCCGAGAATTTTCCGAGAATTTTCCGAGAATTTTCCGAGAATTTTCCGAGAATTTTCCGAGAATTTTCCGAGAATTTTCCGAGAATTTTCTGAGAATTTTCCGAGAATTTTCCGAGAATTTTCCGAGAATTTTCCGAGAATTTTCCGAGAATTTTCCGAGAATTTTCTGGGAATTTTCCGAGAATTTTCTGAGAATTTTCCGAGAATTTTCCGAGAATTTTCCGAGAATTTTCCGAGAATTTTCCGAGAATTTTCCGAGAATTTTCCGAGAATTTTCCGAGAATTTTCCGACGATTTTCTGCGAATTTTCCGAGAATTTTCCGAGAATTTTCCGTCAATTTTCCGAGAATTTTCCGAGAATTTTCCGAGAATTTTCCGAGAATTTTCCGAGAATTTTCCGAGAATTTTCTGAGAATTTTCCGAGAATTTTCCGAGAATTTTCCGAGATTTTCCCGAGAATTTTCCGAGAATTTTCCGAGAATTTTCCGAGAATTTTCCGAGAATTTTCCGAGAATTTTCCGAGAATTTTCCGAGAATTTTCCGAGAATTTTCCGTCAACTTTCCGAGAATTTTCCGAGAATTTTCCGAGAATTTTCCGTCAATTTTCCGAGAATTTTCCGAGAATTTTCCGAGAATTTTCCGAGAATTTTCCGAGAATTTTCCGAGAATTTTCTGGGAATTTTCCGAGAATTTTCTGAGAATTTTCCGAGAATTTTCCGAGAATTTTCCGAGAATTTTCCGAGAATTTTCCGAGAATTTTCTGAGAATTTTCCGAGAATTTTCCGAGAACTTTCCGAGATTTTTCGGAGAATTTTCCGAGAATTTTCCGAGAATTTTCCGAGAATTTTCCGAGAATTTTCCGAGAATTTTCCGAGAATTTTCCGAGAATTTTCCGAGAATTTTCCGTCAACTTTCCGAGAATTTTCCGAGAATTTTCCGAGAATTTTCCGTCAATTTTCCGAGAATTTTCCGAGAATTTTCCGAGAATTTTCCGAGAATTTTCCGAGAATTTTCCGAGAATTTTCTGGGAATTTTCCGAGAATTTTCTGAGAATTTTCCGAGAATTTTCCGAGAATTTTCCGAGAATTTTCCGAGAATTTTCCGAGAATTTTCTGAGAATTTTCCGAGAATTTTCCGAGAATTTTCCGAGAATTTTCCGAGAATTTTCCGAGAATTTTCCGAGAATTTTCCGAGAATTTTCCGAGAATTTTCCGAGAATTTTCCGAGAATTTTCTGAGAATTTTCCGAGAATTTTCCGAGAATTTTCCGAGATTTTTCCGAGAATTTTCCGAGAATTTTCCGAGAATTTTCCGAGAATTTTCCGTCAATTTTCCGAGAATTTTCCGAGAATTTTCCGAGATTTTTCCGTCAATTTTCCGAGAATTTTCCGAGAATTTTCCGAGATTTTTCCGAGAATTTTCCGAGAATTTTCCGAGAATTTTCGGACGATTTTCTGAGAATTTTCCGAGAATTTTCCGAGAATTTTCCGTCAATTTTCCGAGAATTTTCCGAGAATTTTCCGAGAATTTTCCGAGAATTTTCCGAGAATTTTCCGAGAATTTTCCGAGAATTTTCCGAGAATTTTCCGAGAATTTTCCGAGAATTTTCTGAGAATTTTCCGAGAATTTTCCGTCAATTTTCCGAGAATTTTCGAGAATTTTCCGAGAATTTTCCGAGAATTTTCCGCGAATTTTCCGAGAATTTTCCGAGAATTTTCCGAGAATTTTCTGAGAATTTTCCGAGAATTTTCCGAGAACTTTCCGAGATTTTTCCGAGAATTTTCCGAGAATTTTCCGAGAATTTTCCGAGAATTTTCCGTCAATTTTCCGAGAATTTTCCGAGAATTTTCCGAGAATTTTCCGAGAATTTTCCGAGAATTTTCCGAGAATTTTCCCAGAATTTTCCGAGAATTTTCCGTCAATTTTCCGAGAATTTTCCGAGAATTTTCCGAGAATTTTCCGAGAATTTTCCGAGAATTTTCCGAGAATTTTCCGAGAATTTTCTGGGAATTTTCCGAGAATTTTCTGAGAATTTTCCGAGAATTTTCGGAGAATTTTCCGAGAATTTTCCGAGAATTTTCCGAGAATTTTCCGAGAATTTTCCGAGAATTTTCCGAGAATTTTCTGAGAATTTTCCGGGAATTTTCCGAGAATTTTCCGAGATTTTTCCGGGAATTTTCCGAGAATTTTCCGAGAATTTTCCCAGAATTTTCCGAGAATTTTCGGAGAATTTTCCGAGAATTTTCAGAGAATTTTCTGAGAACTTTCCGAGAATTTTCTGAGAATTTTCCGAGAATTTTCCGAGAATTTTCCGAGAATTTTCCGAGAATTTTCCGAGAATTTTCTGAGAATTTTCCGAGAATTTTCCGAGAATTTTCCGAGAATTTTCCGAGAATTTTCCGAGAATTTTCCGAGATTTTTCCGTCAATTTTCCGAGAATTTTCCGAGAATTTTCCGAGAATTTTCCGAGAATTTTCCGAGAATTTTCCGAGAATTTTCCGAGAATTTTCCGAGAATTTTCCGAGAATTTTCCGAGAATTTTCCGAGAATTTTCCGAGAATTTTCCGAGAATTTTCCGAGAATTTTCGGAGAATTTTCCGAGAATTTTCCGAGAATTTTCCGAGAATTTTCCGAGAATTTTCCGTCAAATTTCCGAGAATTTTCCGAGAATTTTCCGAGATTTTTCCGTCAATTTTCCGAGAATTTTCCGAGAATTTTCCGAGATTTTTCCGAGAATTTTCTGAGAATTTTCCGAGAATTTTCCGACGATTTTCTGAGAATTTTCCGAGAATTTTCCGAGAATTTTCCGAGAATTTTCCGTCAATTTTCCGAGAATTTTCCGAGAATTTTCCGAGAATTTTCCGAGAATTTTCCGAGAATTTTCCGAGAATTTTCCGAGAATTTTCCGAGAATTTTCCGTCAATTTTCCGAGAATTTTCCGAGAATTTTCCGAGAATTTTCCGAGAATTTTCCGAGAATTTTCCGAGAATTTTCCGAGAATTTTCTGGGAATTTTCCGAGAATTTTCTGAGAATTTTCCCAGAATTTTCGGAGAATTTTCCGAGAATTTTCCGAAAATTTTCCGAGAATTTTCCGAGAATTTTCCGAGAATTTTCCGAGAATTTTCCGTCAATTTTCCGAGAATTTTCCGAGAATTTTCCGAGAATTTTCCGGGAATTTTCCGAGAATTTTCCGAGAATTTTCCGAGAATTTTCCGAGAATTTTCCGTCAATTTTCCGAGAATTTTCCGAGAATTTTCCGAGAATTTTCCGAGAATTTTCCGAGAATTTTCCGAGAATTTTCCGAGAATTTTCTGGGAATTTTCCGAGAATTTTCTGAGAATTTTCCGAGAATTTTCGGAGAATTTTCCGAGAATTTTCCGAGAATTTTCCGAGAATTTTCCGAGAATTTTCCGAGAATTTTCCGAGAATTTTCCGAGAATTCTCCGAGAATTTTCCGAGATTTTTCCGAGAATTTTCCGAGAATTTTCTGAGAATTTTCCGAGAATTTTCCGAGAATTTTCCGAGAACTTTCCGAGATTTTTCGGAGAATTTTCCGAGAATTTTCCGAGAATTTTCCGAGATTTTCCCGAGAATTTTCCGAGAATTTTCCGAGAATTTTCCGAGAATTTTCCGAGAATTTTCCGAGAATTTTCCGAGAATTTTCCGAGAATTTTCCGAGAATTTTCCGTCAATTTTCCGAGAATTTTCCGAGAATTTTCCGAGAATTTTCCGTCAATTTTCCGAGAATTTTCCGAGAATTTTCCGGGAATTTTCCGAGAATTTTCCGAGAATTTTCCGAGAATTTTCCGAGAATTTTCCCTCAATTTTCCGAGAATTTTCCGAGAATTTTCCGAGAATTTTCCGAGAATTTTCCGAGAACTTTCCGAGAATTTTCCGAGAATTTTCTGGGAATTTTCCGAGAATTTTCTGAGAATTTTCCGAGAATTTTCCGAGAATTTTCAGAGAATTTTCCGAGAATTTTCCGAGAATTTTCCGAGAATTTTCCGAGAATTTTCCGAGAATTTTCCGAGAATTCTCCGAGAATTTTCCGAGATTTTTCCGAGAATTTTCCGAGAATTTTCCGAGAATTTTCCGAGAATTTTCCGAGAATTTTCCGAGAACTTTCCGAGATTTTTCGGAGAATTTTCCGAGAATTTTCCGAGAATTTTCCGAGATTTTCCCGAGAATTTTCCGAGAATTTTCCGAGAATTTTCCGAGAATTTTCCGAGAATTTTCCGAGAATTTTCCGAGAATTTTCCGAGAATTTTCCGAGAATTTTCCGTCAATTTTCCGAGAATTTTCCGAGAATTTTCCGAGAATTTTCCGTCAATTTTCCGAGAATTTTCCGAGAATTTTCCGAGAATTTTCCGAGAATTTTCCGAGAATTTTCCGAGAATTTTCTGGTAATTTTCCGAGAATTTTCTGAGAATTTTCCGAGAATTTTCCGAGAATTTTCCGAGAGTTTTCCGAGAATTTTCCGAGAATTTTCCCAGAATTTTCCGAGAATTTTCCGAGAATTTTCCAAGAATTTTCTGAGAATTTTCCGAGAATTTTCCGAGAACTTTCCGAGATTTTTCCGAGAATTTTCCGAGAATTTTCCGAGAATTTTCCGAGAATTTTCCGTCAATTTTCCGAGAATTTTCCGAGAATTTTCCGAGAATTTTCCGAGAATTTTCCGAGAATTTTCCGAGAATTTTCCGAGAATTTTCCGAGAATTTTCCGTCAATTTTCCGAGAATTTTCCGAGAATTTTCCGAGAATTTTCCGAGAATTTTCCGAGAATTTTCCGAGAATTTTCCGAGAATTTTCTGGGAATTTTCCGAGAATTTTCTGAGAATTTTCCGAGAATTTTCCGAGAATTTTCCGAGAATTTTCCGAGAATTTTCCGAGAATTTTCCGAGAATTTTCCGAGAATTTTCCGAGATTTTTGGGAGAATTTTCCGAGAATTTTCCGAGAATTTTCCGAGAATTTTCCGTCAATTTTCCGAGAATTTTCCGAGAATTTTCCGAGATTTTTCCGTCAATTTTCCGAGAATTTTCCGAGAATTTTCCGAGATTTTTCCGAGAATTTTCCGAGAATTTTCCGAGAATTTTCCGACGATTTTCTGAGAATTTTCAGAGAATTTTCCGAGAATTTTCCGTCAATTTTCCGAGAATTTTCCGAGAATTTTCCGAGAATTTTCCGAGAATTTTCCGAGAATTTTCCGAGAATTTTCCGAGAATTTTCCGAGAATTTTCCGAGAATTTTCCGAGAATTTTCTGAGAATTTTCCGAGAATTTTCCGAGAATTTTCCGAGATTTTCCCGAGAATTTTCGGAGAATTTTCCGAGAATTTTCCGAGAATTTTCCGAGAATTTTCCGAGAATTTTCCGAGAATTTTCCGAGAATTTTCCGAGAATTTTCCGAGAATTTTCCGTCAATTTTCCGAGAATTTTCCGAGAATTTTCCGAGAATTTTCCGTCAATTTTCCGAGAATTTTCCGAGAATTTTCCGAGAATTTTCCGAGAATTTTCCGAGAATTTTCCGAGAATTTTCCGAGAATTTTCCGAGAATTTTCCGAGAATTTTCCGAGAATTTTCCGAGAATTTTCCGAGAATTTTCTGAGAATTTCCCGAGAATTTTCCGAGAATTTTCCGAGAATTTTCCGAGAATTTTCCGAGAATTTTCCGTCAATTTTCCGAGAATTTTCCGAGAATTTTCCGAGAATTTTCCGAGAATTTTCTGAGAATTTTCCGAGAATTTTCCGAGAATTTTCCGAGAATTTTCCGAGAATTTTCCGAGAAGTTTCCGAGAATTTTCCGAGAATTTTCCGAGAATTTTCAGAGAATTTTCTGAGAATTTTCCGAGAATTTTCTGAGAATTTTCCGAGAATTTTCCGAGAATTTTCCGAGAATTTTCCGAGAATTTTCCGAGAATTTTCCGAGAATTTTCTGAGAACTTTCCGAGAATTTTCCGAGAATTTTCTGAGAATTTTCCGAGAATTTTCCGAGAATTTTCCGAGAATTTTCCGAGATTTTTCAGAGAATTTTCTGAGAATTTTCCGAGAATTTTCTGAGAATTTTCCGAGAATTTTCCGAGAATTTTCCGAGAATTTTCCGAGAATTTTCCGAGAATTTTCTGAGAATTTTCTGAGAATTTTCCGAGAATTTTCCGAGAATTTTCCGAGAATTTTCCGAGAATTTTCCGAGATTTTTCCGTCAATTTTCCGAGAATTTTCCGAGAATTTTCCGAGAATTTTCCGAGAATTTTCCGAGAATTTTCCGAGAATTTTCCGAGAATTTTCCGAGAATTTTCCGAGAATTTTCCGAGAATTTTCGGAGAATTTTCCGAGAATTTTCCGAGAATTTTCCGAGAATTTTCCGAGAATTTTCCGAGAATTTTACCGAGAATTTTCCGAGAATTTTCCGAGAATTTTCCGAGAATTTTCCGAGAATTTTCCGAGAATTTTCCGAGAATTTTCTGGGAATTTTCCGAGAATTTTCTGAGAATTTTCCGAGAATTTTCCGAGAATTTTCCGAGAATTTTCCGAGAATTTTCCGAGAATTTTCCGAGAATTTTCCGAGAATTTTCCGAGAATTTTCCGAGAATTTTCTGAGAATTTTCCGAGAATTTTCCGAGAACTTTCCGAGATTTTTCCGAGAATTTTCCGAGAATTTTCCGAGAATTTTCCGAGAATTTTCCGTCAATTTTTCGAGAATTTTCCGAGAATTTTCCGAGAATTTTCCGAGAATTTTCCGAGAATTTTCCGAGAGTTTTCCGAGAATTTTCCGTCAATTTTCCGAGAATTTTCCGAGAATTTTCCGAGAATTTTCCGAGAATTTTCCGAGAATTTTCCGAGAAATTTCCGAGAATTTTCTGGGAATTTTCCGAGAATTTTCTGAGAATTTTCCGAGAATTTTCCGAGAATTTTCCGAGAATTTTCCGAGAATTTTCCGAGAATTTTCCGAGAATTTTCCGAGAATTTTCCGAGAATTTTCTGAGAATATTCCGAGAATTTTCCGAGAATTTTCCGAGATTTTTCCGAGATTTTTCCGAGAATTTTCCGAGAATTTTCCGAGAATTTTCCGTCAATTTTCCGAGAATTTTCCGAGAATTTTCCGAGATTTTTCCGTCAATTTTCCGAGAATTTTCCGAGAATTTTCCGAGATTTTTCCGAGAATTTTCCGAGAATTTTCCGAGATTTTTCCGACGATTTTCTGAGAATTTTCCGAGAATTTTCCGAGAATTTTCCGAGAATTTTCCGAGAATTTTCCGAGAATTTTCCGAGAGATTATTGAGAATATTCTGAGAATTTTCCGAGAATTTTCCGAGAATTTTCCGAGAATTTTCCGAGAATTTTCCGAGAAATTTCTGAGAATTTTCCGAGAATTTTCCGAGAATTTTCCGAGATTTTTCCGAGAATCTTCCGAGAATTTTCCGAGAATTTTCCGAGAATTTTCCGAGAATTTTCCGAGAATTTTCCGAGAATTTTCCGAGAATTTTCCGAGAATTTTCCGAGAATTTTCCGAGAATTTTCCGAGAATTTTCCGAGAATTTTCCGGGAATTCCGAGAATTCCGAAAATTCCGAGAATTTCCGAGAAATTCCGAGAATTTTCGAATTCCGAGAATTCTCGTTTTTTTTTTTTTATCCGAGAATTCTCCGAGAATTCTCCGAGAATTTTCTCCGAGATTTTCTCCGAGAATTTCTCCGAGAACTTCTCCGAGATTTTCTCCGAGAATTTCTCCGAGCATTTCTCCGAGAATTTTCCGAGAATTCTCCGAGAATTCTCCGAGAATTTTCCGAGAATTTTCCGAGAATTTTCCGAGAATTTTCCGAGAATTTTCCGAGAATTTTCTGAGAATTTTCCGAGAATTTTCCGAGAATTTTCTGAGAATTTTCCGAGAATTTTCCGAGAATTTTCCGTCAATTTTCCGAGAATTTTCCGAGAATTTTCCGAGAATTTTCCGAGAATTTTCCGAGAATTTTCCGAGAATTTTCCGAGAATTTTCCGAGAATTTTCTGAGAATTTTCCGAGAATTTTCCGAGAATTTTCCGAGATTTTCCCGAGAATTTTCCGAGAATTTTCCGAGAATTTTCCGAGAATTTTCCGAGAATTTTCCGAGAATTTTCCGAGAATTTTCCGCGAATTTTCCGTGAATTTTCCGAGAATTTTCCGAGAATTTTCCGAGAATTTTCTGGGAATTTTCCGAGAATTTTCTGAGAATTTTCGGAGAATTTTCGGAGAATTTTCCGAGAATTTTCCGAGAATTTTCCGAGAATTTTCCGAGAATTTTCCGAGAATTTTCCGAGAATTTTCTGAGAATTTTCCGAGAATTTTCCGAGAATTTTCCGAGATTTTTCCGGGAATTTTCCGAGAATTTTCCGAGAATTTTCCCAGAATTTTCCGAGAATTTTCCGAGAATTTTCCGAGAATTTTCAGAGAATTTTCCGAGAATTTTCCGAGAATTTTCCGAGAATTTTCCGAGAATTTTCCGAGAATTTTCCGAGAATTTTCCGAGAATTTTCCGAGAATTTTCTGAGAATTTTCCGAGAATTTTCCGAGAATTTTCCGAGAATTTTCCGAGAATTTTCCGAGAATTTTCCGAGATTTTTCCGTCAATTTTCCGAGAATTTTCCGAGAATTTTCCGAGAATTTTCCGAGAATTTTCCGAGAATTTTCTGAGAATTTTCCGAGAATTTTCCGAGAATTTTCCGAGAATTTTCCGAGAATTTTCCGTCAATTTTTCGAGAATTTTCCGAGAATTTTCCGAGAATTTTCCGAGAATTTTCCGAGAATTTTCCGAGAATTTTCCGAGAATTTTCCGTCAATTTTCCGAGAATTTTCCGAGAATTTTCCGAGAATTTTCCGAGAATTTTCCGAGAATTTTCCGAGAATTTTCCGAGAATTTTCTGGGAATTTTCCGAGAATTTTCTGAGAATTTTCCGAGAATTTTCCGAGAATTTTCCGAGAATTTTCCGAGAATTTTCCGAGAATTTTCCGAGAATTTTCCGAGAATTTTCCGAGAATTTTCTGAGAATATTCCGAGAATTTTCCGAGAATTTTCCGAGATTTTTCCGAGAATTTTCCGAGAATTTTCCGAGAATTTTCCGAGAATTTTCCGTCAATTTTCCGAGAATTTTCCGAGAATTTTCCGAGATTTTTCCGTCAATTTTCCGAGAATTTTCCGAGAATTTTCCGAGATTTTTCGGAGAATTTTCCGAGAATTTTCCGAGATTTTTCCGACGATTTTCTGAGAATTTTCCGAGAATTTTCCGAGAATTTTCCGAGAATTTTCCGAGAATTTTCCGAGAATTTTCCGAGAATTTATTGAGAATTTTCTGAGAATTTTCCGAGAATTTTCCGAGAATTTTCCGAGAATTTTCCGAGAATTTTCTGAGAAATTTCTGAGAATTTTCCGAGAATTTTCCGAGAATTTTCCGAGATTTTTCCGAGAATCTTCCGAGAATTTTCCGAGAATTTTCCGAGAATTTTCCGAGAATTTTCCGAGAATTTTCCGAGAATTTTCCGAGAATTTTCCGAGAATTTTCCGAGAATTTTCCGAGAATTTTCCGAGAATTTTCCGAGAATTTTCCGAGAATTTTCCGAGAATTCCGAGAATTCCGAAAATTCCGAGAATTTCCGAGAAATTCCGAGAATTTTCGAATTCCGAGAATTCTCGTTTTTTTTTTTTATCCGAGAATTCTCCGAGAATTCTCCGAGAATTTTCTCCGAGATTTTCTCCGAGAATTTCTCCGAGAACTTCTCCGAGATTTTCTCCGAGAATTTCTCCGAGCATTTCTCCGAGAATTTTCCGAGAATTCTCCGAGAATTCTCCGAGAATTTTCCGAGAATTTTCCGAGAATTTTCCGAGAATTTTCCGAGAATTTTCCGAGAATTTTCCGAGAATTTTCCGAGAATTTTCCGAGAATTTTCCGAGAAATTTCTGAGAATTTTCCGAGAATTTTCCGAGAATTTTCCGAGATTTTTCCGAGAATCTTCCGAGAATTTTCCGAGAATTTTCCGAGAATTTTCCGAGAATTTTCCGAGAATTTTCCGAGAATTTTCCGAGAATTTTCCGAGAATTTTCCGAGAATTTTCCGAGAATTTTCCGAGAATTTTCCGAGAATTTTCCGAGAATTTTCCGAGAATTCCGAGAATTCCGAAAATTCCGAGAATTTCCGAGAAATTCCGAGAATTTTCGAATTCCGAGAATTCTCGTTTTTTTTTTTTTTATCCGAGAATTCTCCGAGAATTCTCCGAGAATTTTCTCCGAGATTTTCTCCGAGAATTTCTCCGAGAACTTCTCCGAGATTTTCTCCGAGAATTTCTCCGAGCATTTCTCCGAGAATTTTCCGAGAATTCTCCGAGAATTCTCCGAGAATTTTCCGAGAATTTTCCGAGAATTTTCCGAGAATTTTCCGAGAATTTTCCGAGAATTTTCTGAGAATTTTCCGAGAATTTTCCGAGAATTTTCTGAGAATTTACCGAGAATTTTCCGAGAATTTTCCGTCAATTTTCCGAGAATTTTCCGAGAATTTTCCGAGAATTTTCCGAGAATTTTCCGAGAATTTTCCGAGAATTTTCCGAGAATTTTCCGAGAATTTTCTGAGAATTTTCCGAGAATTTTCCGAGAATTTTCCGAGATTTTCCCGAGAATTTTCCGAGAATTTTCCGAGAATTTTCCGAGAATTTTCCGAGAATTTTCCGAGAATTTTCCGAGAATTTTCCGCGAATTTTCCGTGAATTTTCCGAGAATTTTCCGAGAATTTTCCGAGAATTTTCTGGGAATTTTCCGAGAATTTTCTGAGAATTTTCGGAGAATTTTCGGAGAATTTTCCGAGAATTTTCCGAGAATTTTCCGAGAATTTTCCGAGAATTTTCCGAGAATTTTCCGAGAATTTTCTGAGAATTTTCCGAGAATTTTCCGAGAATTTTCCGAGATTTTTCCGGGAATTTTCCGAGAATTTTCCGAGAATTTTCCCAGAATTTTCCGAGAATTTTCCGAGAATTTTCCGAGAATTTTCAGAGAATTTTCCGAGAATTTTCCGAGAATTTTCCGAGAATTTTCCGAGAATTTTCCGAGAATTTTCCGAGAATTTTCCGAGAATTTTCCGAGAATTTTCTGAGAATTTTCCGAGAATTTTCCGAGAATTTTCCGAGAATTTTCCGAGAATTTATTGAGAATTTTCCGAGATTTTTCCGTCAATTTTCCGAGAATTTTCCGAGAATTTTCCGAGAATTTTCCGAGAATTTTCCGAGAATTTTCTGAGAATTTTCCGAGAATTTTCCGAGAATTTTCCGAGAATTTTCCGAGAATTTTCCGTCAATTTTTCGAGAATTTTCCGAGAATTTTCCGAGAATTTTCCGAGAATTTTCCGAGAATTTTCCGAGAATTTTCCGAGAATTTTCCGTCAATTTTCCGAGAATTTTCCGAGAATTTTCCGAGAATTTTCCGAGAATTTTCCGAGAATTTTCCGAGAATTTTCCGAGAATTTTCTGGGAATTTTCCGAGAATTTTCTGAGAATTTTCCGAGAATTTTCCGAGAATTTTCCGAGAATTTTCCGAGAATTTTCCGAGAATTTTCCGAGAATTTTCCGAGAATTTTCCGAGAATTTTCTGAGAATATTCCGAGAATTTTCCGAGAATTTTCCGAGATTTTTCCGAGAATTTTCCGAGAATTTTCCGAGAATTTTCCGAGAATTTTCCGTCAATTTTCCGAGAATTTTCCCAGAATTTTCCGAGATTTTTCCGTCAATTTTCCGAGAATTTTCCGAGAATTTTCCGAGATTTTTCCGAGAATTTTCCGAGAATTTTCCGAGATTTTTCCGACGATTTTCTGAGAATTTTCCGAGAATTTTCCGAGAATTTTCCGAGAATTTTCCGAGAATTTTCCGAGAATTTTCCGAGAATTTTCCGAGAATTTTCCGAGAATTTTCCGAGATTTTTCCGAGAATCTTCCGAGAATTTTCCGAGAATTTTCCGAGAATTTTCCGAGAATTTTCCGAGAATTTTCCGAGAATTTTCCGAGAATTTTCCGAGAATTTTCCGAGAATTTTCCGAGAATTTTCCGAGAATTTTCCGAGAATTTTCCGAGAATTTTCCGAGAATTCCGAGAATTCCGAAAATTCCGAGAATTTCCGAGAAATTCCGAGAATTTTCGAATTCCGAGAATTCTCGTTTTTTTTTTTTATCCGAGAATTCTCCGAGAATTCTCCGAGAATTTTCTCCGAGATTTTCTCCGAGAATTTCTCCGAGAACTTCTCCGAGATTTTCTCCGAGAATTTCTCCGAGCATTTCTCCGAGAATTTTCCGAGAATTCTCCGAGAATTCTCCGAGAATTTTCCGAGAATTTTCCGAGAATTTTCCGAGAATTTTCCGAGAATTTTCCGAGAATTTTCTGAGAATTTTCCGAGAATTTTCCGAGAATTTTCTGAGAATTTTCCGAGAATTTTCCGAGAATTTTCCGTCAATTTTCCGAGAATTTTCCGAGAATTTTCCGAGAATTTTCCGAGAATTTTCCGAGAATTTTCCGAGAATTTTCCGAGAATTTTCTGAGAATTTTCCGAGAATTTTCCGAGAATTTTCCGAGATTTTCCCGAGAATTTTCCGAGAATTTTCCGAGAATTTTCCGAGAATTTTCCGAGAATTTTCCGAGAATTTTCCGAGAATTTTCCGAGAATTTTCCGTGAATTTTCCGAGAATTTTCCGAGAATTTTCCGAGAATTTTCTGGGAATTTTCCGAGAATTTTCTGAGAATTTTCCGAGAATTTTCGGAGAATTTTCCGAGAATTTTCCGAGAATTTTCCGAGAATTTTCCGAGAATTTTCCGAGAATTTTCCGAGAATTTTCTGAGAATTTTCCGAGAATTTTCCGAGAATTTTCCGAGATTTTTCCGGGAATTTTCCGAGAATTTTCCGAGAATTTTCCCAGAATTTTCCGAGAATTTTCGGAGAATTTTCCGAGAATTTTCAGAGAATTTTCTGAGAATTTTCCGAGAATTTTCTGAGAATTTTCCGAGAATTTTCCGAGAATTTTCCGAGAATTTTCCGAGAATTTTCCGAGAATTTTCTGAGAATTTTCCGAGAATTTTCCGAGAATTTTCCGAGAATTTTCCGAGAATTTTCCGAGATTTTTCCGTCAATTTTCCGAGAATTTTCCGAGAATTTTCCGAGAATTTTCCGAGAATTTTCCGAGAATTTTCTGAGAATCTTCCGAGAATTTTCCGAGAATTTTCCGAGAATTTTCTGAGAATTTTCTGAGAATTTTCCGAGAATTTTCCGAGAATTTTCCGAGAATTTTCCGAGAATTTTCCGAGATTTTTCCGTCAATTTTCCGAGAATTTTCCGAGAATTTTCCGAGAATTTTCCGAGAATTTTCCGAGAATTTTCCGAGAATTTTCCGAGAATTTTCCGAGAATTTTCCGAGAATTTTCCGAGAATTTTCCCAGAATTTTCCGAGAATTTTCCGAGAATTTTCCGAGAATTTTCCGAGAATTTTCCGAGAATTTTCCGAGAATTTTCCGAGAATTTTCCGAGAATTTTCCGAGAATTTTCCGAGAATTTTCCGAGAATTTTCCGAGAATTTTCCGAGAATTTTCTGGGAATTTTCCGAGAATTTTCTGAGAATTTTCCGAGAATTTTCCGAGAATTTTCCGAGAATTTTCCGAGAATTTTCCGAGAATTTTCCGAGAATTTTCCGAGAATTTTCCAAGAATTTTCCGAGAATTTTCTGAGAATCTTCCGAGAATTTTCCGAGAACTTTCCGAGATTTTTCCGAGAATTTTCCGAGAATTTTCCCAGAATTTTCCGAGAATTTTCCGTCAATTTTTCGAGAATTTTCCAAGAATTTTCCGAGAATTTTCCGAGAATTTTCCGAGAATTTTCCGAGAATTTTCCGAGAATTTTCCGTCAATTTTCCGAGAATTTTCCGAGAATTTTCCGAGAATTTTCCGAGAATTTTCCGAGAATTTTCCGAGAATTTTCCGAGAATTTTCTGGGAATTTTCCGAGAATTTTCTGAGAATTTTCCGAGAATTTTCCGAGAATTTTCCGAGAATTTTCCGAGAATTTTCCGAGAATTTTCCGAGAATTTTCCGAGAATTTTCCGAGAATTTTCTGAGAATATTCCGAGAATTCTCCGAGAATTTTCCGAGATTTTTCCGAGAATTTTCCGAGAATTTTCCGAGAATTTTCCGTCAATTTTCCGAGAATTTTCCGAGAATTTTCCGAGATTTTTCCGTCAATTTTCCGAGAATTTTCCGAGAATTTTCCGAGATTTTTCCGAGAATTTTCCGAGAATTTTCCGAGATTTTTCCGACGATTTTCTGAGAATTTTCCGAGAATTTTCCGAGAATTTTCCGAGAATTTTCCGAGAATTTTCCGAGAATTTTCCGAGAATTTATTGAGAATTTTCTGAGAATTTTCCGAGAATTTTCCGAGAATTTTCCGAGAATTTTCCGAGAATTTTCCGAGAAATTTCTGAGAATTTTCCGAGAATTTTCCGAGAATTTTCCGAGATTTTTCCGAGAATCTTCCGAGAATTTTCCGAGAATTTTCCGAGAATTTTCCGAGAATTTTCCGAGAATTTTCCGAGAATTTTCCGAGAATTTTCCGAGAATTTTCGGAGAATTTTCCGAGAATTTTCCGAGAATTTTCCGAGAATTTTCCGAGAATTTTCCGAGAATTCCGAGAATTCCGAAAATTCCGAGAATTTCCGAGAAATTCCGAGAATTTTCGAATTCCGAGAATTCTCGTTTTTTTTTTTTTTTATCCGAGAATTCTCCGAGAATTCTCCAAGAATTTCCTCCGAGATTTTCTCCGAGAATTTCTCCGAGAACTTCTCCGAGATTTTCTCCGAGAATTTCTCCGAGCATTTCTCCGAGAATTTTCCGAGAATTCTCCGAGAATTCTCCGAGAATTTTCCGAGAATTTTCCGAGAATTTTCCGAGAATTTTCTGAGAATTTTCCGAGAATTTTCCGAGAATTTTCCGTCAATTTTCCGAGAATTTTCCGAGAATTTTCCGAGAATTTTCCGAGAATTTTCCCAGAATTTTCCGAGAATTTTCGGGGAATTTTCCGAGAATTTTCTGAGAATTTTCCGAGAATTTTCCCGAGAATTTTCCGAGAATTTTCCGAGAATTTTCCGAGAATTTTCCGAGAATTTTCCGAGAATTTTCCGAGAATTTTCCGAGAATTTTCCGTGAATTTTCCGAGAATTTTCCGAGAATTTTCCGAGAATTTTCTGGAAATTTTCCGAGAATTTTCTGAGAATTTTCCGAGAATTTTCGGAGAATTTTCCGAGAATTTTCCGAGAATTTTCCGAGAATTTTCCGAGAATTTTCCGAGAATTTTCCGAGAATTTTCTGAGAATTTTCCGAGAATTTTCCGAGAATTTTCCGAGATTTTTCCGGGAATTTTCCGAGAATTTTCCGAGAATTTTCCCAGAATTTTCCGAGAATTTTCGGAAGATTTTCCGAGAATTTTCAGAGAATTTTCTGAGAATTTTCCGAGAATTTTCTGAGAATTTTCCGAGAATTTTCCGAGAATTTTCCGAGAATTTTCCGAGAATTTTCCGAGAATTTTCTGAGAATTTTCCGAGAATTTTCCGAGAATTTTCCGAGAATTTTCCGAGAATTTTCCGAGAATTTTCCGAGATTTTTCCGTCAATTTTCCGAGAATTTTCCGAGAATTTTCCGAGAATTTTCCGAGAATTTTCCGAGAATTTTCTGAGAATTTTCCGAGAATTTTCCGAGAATTTTCCGAGATTTTCCCGAGAATTTTCCGAGAATTTTCCGAGAATTTTCCGAGAATTTTCCGAGAATTTTCCGAGAAATTTCTGAGAATTTTCCGAGAATTTTCCGAGAATTTTCCGAGATTTTTCCGAGAATCTTCCGAGAATTTTCCGAGAATTTTCCGAGAATTTTCCGAGAATTTTCCGAGAATTTTCCGAGAATTTTCCGAGAATTTTCAGAGAATTTTCCGAGAATTTTCCGAGAATTTTCCGAGAATTCCGAGAATTCCGAAAATTCCGAGAATTTCCGAGAAATTCCGAGAATTTTTGAATTCCGAGAATTCTCGTTTTTTTTTTTTTATCCGAGAATTCTCCGAGAATTCTCCGAGAATTTTCTCCGAGATTTTCTCCGAGAATTTCTCCGAGAACTTCTCCGAGATTTTCTCCGAGAATTTCTCCGAGCATTTCTCCGAGAATTTTCCGAGAATTCTCCGAGAATTCTCCGAGAATTTTCCGAGAATTTTCCGAGAATTTTCCGAGAATTTTCCGAGAATTTTCCGAGAATTTTCTGAGAATTTTCCGAGAATTTTCCGAGAATTTTCTGAGAATTTTCCGAGAATTTTCCGAGAATTTTCCGTCAATTTTCCGAGAATTTTCCGAGAATTTTCCGAGAATTTTCCGAGAATTTTCCGAGAATTTTCCGAGAATTTTCCGAGAATTTTCCGAGAATTTTCTGAGAATTTTCCGAGAATTTTCCGAGAATTTTCCGAGATTTTCCCGAGAATTTTCCGAGAATTTTCCGAGAATTTTCCGAGAATTTTCCGAGAATTTTCCGAGAATTTTCCGAGAATTTTCCGAGAATTTTCCGTGAATTTTCCGAGAATTTTCCGAGAATTTTCCGAGAATTTTCTGGGAATTTTCCGAGAATTTTCTGAGAATTTTCCGAGAATTTTCGGAGAATTTTCCGAGAATTTTCCGAGAATTTTCCGAGAATTTTCCGAGAATTTTCCGAGAATTTTCCGAGAATTTTCTGAGAATTTTCCGAGAATTTTCCGAGAATTTTCCGAGATTTTTCCGGGAATTTTCCGAGAATTTTCCGAGAATTTTCCCAGAATTTTCCGAGAATTTTCGGAGAATTTTCCGAGAATTTTCAGAGAATTTTCTGAGAATTTTCCGAGAATTTTCTGAGAATTTTCCGAGAATTTTCCGAGAATTTTCCGAGAATTTTCCGAGAATTTTCCGAGAATTTTCTGACAATTTTCCGAGAATTTTCCGAGAATTTTCCGAGAATTTTCCGAGAATTTTCCGAGAATTTTCCGAGATTTTTCCGTCAATTTTCCGAGAATTTTCCGAGAATTTTCCGAGAATTTCCCGAGAATTTTCCGAGAATTTTCCGAGAATTTCTCCGAGCATTTCTCCGAGAATTTTCCGAGAATTCTCCGAGAATTCTCCGAGAATTTTCCGAGAATTTTCCGAGAATTTTCCCAGAATTTTCCGAGAATTTTCCGAGAATTTTCTGAGAATTTTCCGAGAATTTTCCGAGAATTTTCTGAGAATTTTCCGAGAATTTTCCGAGAATTTTCCGTCAATTTTCCGAGAATTTTCCGAGAATTTTCCGAGAATTTTCCGAGAATTTTCCGAGAATTTTCAGAGAATTTTCCGAGAATTTTCCGAGAATTTTCCGAGAATTTTCCGAGAATTTTCCGAGAATTTTCTGAGAATTTTCCGAGAATTTTCCGAGAATTTTCCGAGATTTTCCCGAGAATTTTCCGAGAATTTTCCGAGAATTTTCCGAGAATTTTCCGAGAATTTTCCGAGAATTTTCCGAGAATTTTCCGAGAATTTTCCGAGAATTTTCCGAGAATTTTCCGAGAATTTTCTGGGAATTTTCCGAGAATTTTCTGAGAATTTTCCGAGAATTTTCGGAGAATTTTCCGAGAATTTTCCGAGAATTTTCCGAGAATTTTCCGAGAATTTTCCGAGAATTTTCCGAGAATTTTCTGAGAATTTTCCGAGAATTTTCCGAGAATTTTCCGAGATTTTTCCGGGAATTTTCCGAGAATTTTCCGAGAATTTTCCCAGAATTTTCCGAGAATTTTCGGAGAATTTTCCGAGAATTTTCAGAGAATTTTCTGAGAATTTTCCGAGAATTTTCTGAGAATTTTCCGAGAATTTTCCGAGAATTTTCCGAGAATTTTCCGAGAATTTTCCGAGAATTTTCTGAGAATTTTCCGAGAATTTTCCGAGAATTTTCCGAGAATTTTCCGAGAATTTTCCGAGATTTTTCCGTCAATTTTCCGAGAATTTTCCGAGAATTTTCCGAGAATTTTCCGAGAATTTTCCGAGAATTTTCCGAGAATTTTCCGAGAATTTTCCGAGAATTTTCCGAGAATTTTCCGAGAATTTTCCGAGAATTTTCCGAGAATTTTCCGAGAATTTTCCGAGAATTTTCCGAGAATTTTCCGTCAATTTTCCGAGAATTTTCCGAGAATTTTCCGAGATTTTTCCGTCAATTTTCCGAGAATTTTCCGAGAATTTTCCGAGATTTTTCCGAGAATTTTCTGAGAATTTTCCGAGAATTTTCCGACGATTTTCTGAGAATTTTCCGAGAATTTTCCGAGAATTTTCCGAGAATTTTCCGTCAATTTTCCGAGAATTTTCCGAGAATTTTCCGAGAATTTTCCGAGAATTTTCCGAGAATTTTCCGAGAATTTTCCGAGAATTTTCCGAGAATTTTCCGTCAATTTTCCGAGAATTTTCCGAGAATTTTCCGAGAATTTTCCGAGAATTTTCCGAGAATTTTCCGAGAATTTTCCGAGAATTTTCTGGGAATTTTCCGAGAATTTTCTGAGAATTTTCCGAGAATTTTCGAAGAATTTTCCGAGAATTTTCCGAGAATTTTCCGAGAATTTTCCGCGAATTTTCCGAGAATTTTCCGAGAATTCTCCGAGAATTTTCCGTCAATTTTCCGAGAATTTTCCGAGAATTTTCCGAGAATTTTCCGAGAATTTTCCGAGAATTTTCCGAGAATTTTCCGAGAATTTTCCGAGAATTTTCCGTCAATTTTCCGAGAATTTTCCGAGAATTTTCCGAGAATTTTCCGAGAATTTTCCGAGAATTTTCCGAGAATTTTCCGAGAATTTTCTGGGAATTTTCCGAGAATTTTCTGAGAATTTTCCGAGAATTTTCGGAGAATTTTCCGAGAATTTTCCGAGAATTTTCCGAGAATTTTCCGAGAATTTTCCGAGAATTTTCCGAGAATTTTCTGAGAATTTTCCGAGAATTTTCCGAGAATTTTCCGAGATTTTTCCGAGGATTTTCCGAGAATTTTCCGAGAATTTTCCGAGAATTTTCCGAGAATTTTCCGAGAACTTTCCGAAATTTTTCGGAGAATTTTCCGAGAATTTTCCGAGAATTTTCCGAGATTTTCCCGAGAATTTTCCGAGAATTTTCCGAGAATTTTCCGAGAATTTTCCGAGAATTTTCCGAGAATTTTCCGAGAATTTTCCGAGAATTTTCCGAGAATTTTCCGTCAATTTTCCGAGAATTTTCCGAGAATTTTCCGAGAATTTTCCGTCAATTTTCCGAGAATTTTCCGAGAATTTTCCGAGAATTTTCCGAGAATTTTCCGAGAATTTTCCGAGAATTTTCTGGTAATTTTCCGAGAATGTTCTGAGAATTTTCCGAGAATTTTCCGAGAATTTTCCGAGAATTTTCCGAGAATTTTCCGACAATTTTCCCGGAATTTTCCGAGATATTTCCGAGAATTTTCCGAGAATTTTCTGAGAATTTTCCGAGAATTTTCCGAGAACTTTCCGAGATTTTTCCGAGAATTTTCCGAGAATTTTCCGAGAATTTTCCGAGAATTTTCCGTCAATTTTCCGAGAATTTTCCGAGAATTTTCCGAGAATTTTCCGAGAATTTTCCGAGAATTTTCCGAGAATTTTCCGAGAATTTTCCGAGAATTTTCCGTCAATTTTCCGAGAATTTTCCGAGAATTTTCCGAGAATTTTCCGAGAATTTTCGGAGAATTTTCCGAGAATTTTCCGAGAATTTTCTGGGAATTTTCCGAGAATTTTATGAGAATTTTCCGAGAATTTTCCGAGAATTTTCTGAGAATTTTCTGAGAATCTTCCGAGAATTTTCCGAGAATTTTCCGAGAATTTTCCGAGAATTTTCTGAGAATTTTCCGAGAATTTTCCGAGAATTTTCCGAGATTTTTCGGAGAATTTTCCGAGAATTTTCCGAGAATTTTCCGTCAATTTTCCGAGAATTTTCCGAGAATTTTCCGAGATTTTTCCGTCAATTTTCCGAGAATTTTCCGAGAATTTTCCGAGATTTTTCCGAGAATTTTCCGAGAATTTTCCGAGAATTTTCCGACGATTTTCTGAGAATTTTCCGAGAATTTTCCGAGAATTTTCCGTCAATTTTCCGAGAATTTTCCGAGAATTTTCCGAGAATTTTCCGAGAATTTTCCGAGAATTTTCCGAGAATTTTCCGAGAATTTTCCGAGAATTTTCCGAGAATTTTTCGAGAATTTTCTGAGAATTTTCCGAGAATTTTCCGAGAATTTTCCGAGATTTTCCCGAGAATTTTCGGAGAATTTTCCGAGAATTTTCCGAGAATTTTCCGAGAATTTTCCGAGAATTTTCCGAGAATTTTCCGAGAATTTTCCGAGAATTTTCCGAGAATTTTCCGTCAATTTTCCGAGAATTTTCCGACAATTTTCCGAGAATTTTCCGTCAATTTTCCGAGAATTTTCCGAGAATTTTCCGAGAATTTTCCGAGAATTTTCCGAGAATTTTCCGAGAATTTTCCGAGAATTTTCCGAGAATTTTCCGAGAATT
Organism: Eutreptiella sp. 'Long Island Sound 2002'; assembly: GCA_964036045.1. NCBI lineage: Eukaryota > Euglenozoa > Euglenophyceae > Eutreptiales > Eutreptiaceae > Eutreptiella > Eutreptiella sp. 'Long Island Sound 2002'. The sequence goes on from OZ038403.1 coordinate 13,730,810, forward strand.
TTCCGAGAATTTTCCGAGAATTTTCCGAGAATTTTCTGAGAATTTCCCGAGAATTTTGCGAGAATTTTCCGAGAATTTTCCGAGAATTTTCCGAGAATTTTCCGTCAATTTTCCGAGAATTTTCCGAGAATTTTCCGAGAATTTTCCGAGAATTTTCTGAGAATTTTCCGAGAATTTTCCGAGAATTTTCCGAGAATTTTCCGAGAATTTTCCGAGAATTTTCCGAGAATTTTCCGAGAATTTTCCGAGAATTTTCAGAGAATTTTCTGAGAATTTTCCGAGAATTTTCTGAGAATTTTCCGAGAATTTTCCGAGAATTTTCCGAGAATTTTCCGAGAATTTTCCGAGAATTTTCCGAGAATTTTCTGAGAATTTTCCGAGAATTTTCCGAGAATTTTCGGAGAATTTTCCGAGATTTTTCAGAGAATTTTCTGAGAATTTTCCGAGAATTTTCTGAGAATTTTCGGAGAATTTTCCGAGAATTTTCTGAGAATTATCCGAGAATTTTCCGAGAATTTTCTGAGATTTTTCTGAGAATTTTCCGAGAATTTTCCGAGAATTTTCCGAGAGTTTTCCGAGAATTTTCCGAGAATTTTCTGGGAATTTTCCGAGAATTTTCTGAGAATTTTCCGAGAATTTTCGGAGAATTTTCCGAGAATTTTCCGAGAATTTTCTGAGAATTTTCCGAGAATTTTCCGAGAATTTTCCGAGAATTTTCTGAGAATTTTCCGAGAATTTTCCGAGAATTTTCCGAGATTTTTCCGGGAATTTTCCGAGAATTTTCCGAGAATTTTCCCGGAATTTTCCGAGAATTTTCGGAGAATTTTCCGAGAATTTTCAGAGAATTTTCTGAGAATTTTCCGAGAATTTTCTGAGATATTTCCGAGAATTTTCCGAGAATTTTCCGAGAATTTTCCGAGAATTTTCCGAGAATTTTCTGAGAATTTTCCGAGAATTTTCCGAGAATTTTCCGAGAATTTTCCGAGAATTTTCCGAGAATTTTCCGAGATTTTTCCGTCAATTTTCCGAGAATTTTCCGAGAATTTTCCGAGAATTTTCCGAGAATTCTCCGAGAATTTTCTGAGAATTTTCCGAGAATTTTCCGAGAATTTTCCGAGATTTTCCCGAGAATTTTCCGAGAATTTTCCGAGAATTTTCCGAGAATTTTCCGAGAATTTTCCGAGAATTTTCCGAGAATTTTCCGAGAATTTTCCGAGAATTTTCCGAGAATTTTCCGAGAATTTTCCGAGAATTTTCTGGGAATTTTCCGAGAATTTTCTGAGAATTTTCCGAGAATTTTCGGAGAATTTTCCGAGAATTTTCTGAGAATTTTCCGAGAATTTTCGGAGAATTTTCCGAGAATTCTCCGAGAATTCTCCGAGAATTTTCTCCGAGATTTTCTCCGAGAATTTCTCCGAGAACTTCTCCGAGATTTTCTCCGAGAATTTCTCCGAGCATTTCTCCGAGAATTTTCCGAGAATTCTCCGAGAATTCTCCGAGAATTTTCCGAGAATTTTCCGAGAATTTTCCGAGAATTTTCCGAGAATTTTCCGAGAATTTTCTGAGAATTTTCCGAGAATTTTCCGAGAATTTTCTGAGAATTTTCCGAGAATTTTCCGAGAATTTTCCGTCAATTTTCCGAGAATTTTCCGAGAATTTTCCGAGAATTTTCCGAGAATTTTCCGAGAATTTTCAGAGAATTTTCCGAGAATTTTCCGAGAATTTTCCGAGAATTTTCCGAGAATTTTCCGAGAATTTTCTGAGAATTTTCCGAGAATTTTCCGAGAATTTTCCGAGATTTTCCCGAGAATTTTCCGAGAATTTTCCGAGAATTTTCCGAGAATTTTCCGAGAATTTTCCGAGAATTTTCCGAGAATTTTCCGAGAATTTTCCGAGAATTTTCCGAGAATTTTCCGAGAATTTTCTGGGAATTTTCCGAGAATTTTCTGAGAATTTTCCGAGAATTTTCGGAGAATTTTCCGAGAATTTTCCGAGAATTTTCCGAGAATTTTCCGAGAATTTTCCGAGAATTTTCCGAGAATTTTCTGAGAATTTTCCGAGAATTTTCCGAGAATTTTCCGAGATTTTTCCGGGAATTTTCCGAGAATTTTCCGAGAATTTTCCCAGAATTTTCCGAGAATTTTCGGAGACTTTTCCGAGAATTTTCAGAGAATTTTCTGAGAATTTTCCGAGAATTTTCTGAGAATTTTCCGAGAATTTTCCGAGAATTTTCCGAGAATTTTCCGAGAATTTTCCGAGAATTTTCTGAGAATTTTCCGAGAATTTTCCGAGAATTTTCCGAGAATTTTCCGAGAATTTTCCGAGATTTTTCCGTCAATTTTCCGAGAATTTTCCGAGAATTTTCCGAGAATTTTCCGAGAATTTTCCGAGAATTTTCCGAGAATTTTCCGAGAATTTTCCGAGAATTTTCCGAGAATTTTCCGAGAATTTTCCGAGAATTTTCCGAGAATTTTCCGAGAATTTTCGGAGAATTTTCCGAGAATTTTCCGAGAATTTTCCGAGAATTTTCCGAGAATTTTCCGTCAATTTTCCGAGAATTTTCCGAGAATTTTCCGAGATTTTTCCGTCAATTTTCCGAGAATTTTCCGAGAATTTTCCGAGATTTTTCCGAGAATTTTCTGAGAATTTTCCGAGAATTTTCCGACGATTTTCTGAGAATTTTCCGAGAATTTTCCGAGAATTTTCCGAGAATTTTCCGTCAATTTTCCGAGAATTTTCCGAGAATTTTCCGAGAATTTTCCGAGAATTTTCCGAGAATTTTCCGAGAATTTTCCGAGAATTTTCCGAGAATTTTCCGTCAATTTTCCGAGAATTTTCCGAGAATTTTCCGCGAATTTTCCGAGAATTTTCCGAGAATTTTCCGAGAATTTTCCGAGAATTTTCTGGGAATTTTCCGAGAATTTTCTGAGAATTTTCCGAGAATTTTCGAAGAATTTTCCGAGAATTTTCCGAGAATTTTTCCGAGAATTTAGCGAGAATTTTCCGAGAATTTTCCGAGAATTTTCCGAGAATTTTCCGTCAATTTTCCGAGAATTTTCCGAGAATTTTCTGAGAATTTTCCGAGAATTTTCCGAGAATTTTCGGAGAATTTTCCGAGAATTTTCCGAGAATTTTCCGAGAATTTTCCGAGAATTTTCCGTCAATTTTCCGAGAATTTTCCGAGAATTTTCCGAGATTTTTCCGTCAATTTTCCGAGAATTTTCCGAGAATTTTCCGAGATTTTTCCGAGAATTTTCTGAGAATTTTCCGAGAATTTTCCGACGATTTTCTGAGAATTTTCCGAGAATTTTCCGAGAATTTTCCGAGAATTTTCCGTCAATTTTCCGAGAATTTTCCGAGAATTTTCCGAGAATTTTCCGAGAATTTTCCGAGAATTTTCCGAGAATTTTCCGAGAATTTTCCGAGAATTTTCCGAGAATTTTCCGTCAATTTTCCGAGAATTTTCCGAGAATTTTCCGAGATTTTTCCGAGAATTTTCTGAGAATTTTCCGAGAATTTTCCGACGATTTTCTGAGAATTTTCCGAGAATTTTCCGAGAATTTTCCGAGAATTTTCCGTCAATTTTCCGAGAATTTTCCGAGAATTTTCCGAGATTTTTCCGTCAATTTTCCGAGAATTTTCCGAGAATTTTCCGAGATTTTTCCGAGAATTTTCTGAGAATTTTCCGAGAATTTTCCGACGATTTTCTGAGAATTTTCCGAGAATTTTCCGAGAATTTTCCGAGAATTTTCCGTCAATTTTCCGAGAATTTTCCGAGAATTTTCCGAGAATTTTCTGAGAATTTTCCGAGAATTTTCCGAGAATTTTCTGAGAATTTTCCGAGAATTTTCCGACGATTTTCTGAGAATTTTCCGAGAATTTTCCGAGAATTTTCCGAGAATTTTCCGTCAATTTTCCGAGAATTTTCCGAGAATTTTCCGAGAATTTTCCGAGAATTTTCCGAGAATTTTCCGAGAATTTTCCGAGAATTTTCCGAGAATTTTCCGTCAATTTTCCGAGAATTTTCCGAGAATTTTCCGCGAATTTTCCGAGAATTTTCCGAGAATTTTCCGAGAATTTTCCGAGAATTTTCTGGGAATTTTCCGAGAATTTTCTGAGAATTTTCCGAGAATTTTCGAAGAATTTTCCGAGAATTTTCCGAGAATTTTTCCGAGAATTTAGCGAGAATTTTCCGAGAATTTTCCGAGAATTTTCCGAGAATTTTCCGTCAATTTTCCGAGAATTTTCCGAGAATTTTCTGAGAATTTTCCGAGAATTTTCCGAGAATTTTCGGAGAATTTTCCGAGAATTTTCCGAGAATTTTCCGAGAATTTTCCGAGAATTTTCCGTCAATTTTCCGAGAATTTTCCGAGAATTTTCCGAGATTTTTCCGTCAATTTTCCGAGAATTTTCCGAGAATTTTCCGAGATTTTTCCGAGAATTTTCTGAGAATTTTCCGAGAATTTTCCGACGATTTTCTGAGAATTTTCCGAGAATTTTCCGAGAATTTTCCGAGAATTTTCCGTCAATTTTCCGAGAATTTTCCGAGAATTTTCCGAGAATTTTCCGAGAATTTTCCGAGAATTTTCCGAGAATTTTCCGAGAATTTTCCGAGAATTTTCCGTCAATTTTCCGAGAATTTTCCGAGAATTTTCCGAGATTTTTCCGAGAATTTTCTGAGAATTTTCCGAGAATTTTCCGACGATTTTCTGAGAATTTTCCGAGAATTTTCCGAGAATTTTCCGAGAATTTTCCGTCAATTTTCCGAGAATTTTCCGAGAATTTTCCGAGATTTTTCCGTCAATTTTCCGAGAATTTTCCGAGAATTTTCCGAGATTTTTCCGAGAATTTTCTGAGAATTTTCCGAGAATTTTCCGACGATTTTCTGAGAATTTTCCGAGAATTTTCCGAGAATTTTCCGAGAATTTTCCGTCAATTTTCCGAGAATTTTCCGAGAATTTTCCGAGAATTTTCTGAGAATTTTCCGAGAATTTTCCGAGAATTTTCCGAGAATTTTCCGAGAATTTTCCGTCAATTTTCCGAGAATTTTCCCAGAATTTTCCGAGAATTTTCCGAGAATTTTCCGAGAATTTTCCGAGAATTTTCCGAGAATTTTCTGGGAATTTTCCGAGAATTTTCTGAGAATTTTCCGAGAATTTTCGAAGAATTTTCCGAGAATTTTCCGAGAATTTTCCGAGAATTTTCCGAGAATTTTCCGAGAATTTTCCGAGAATTTTCCGAGAATTTTCCGTCAATTTTCCGAGAATTTTCCGAGAATTTTCCGAGAATTTTCCGAGAATTTTCCGAGAATTTTCCGAGAATTTTCCGAGAATTTTCCGAGAATTTTCCGTCAATTTTCCGAGAATTTTCGGAGAATTTTCCGAGAATTTTCCGAGAATTTTCCGAGAATTTTCCGAGAATTTTCCGAGAATTTTCTGGGAATTTTCCGAGAATTTTCTGAGAATTTTCCGAGAATTTTCGGAGAATTTTCCGAGAATTTTCCGAGAATTTTCCGAGAATTTTCCGAGAATTTTCCGAGAATTTTCCGAGAATTTTCTGAGAATTTTCCGAGAATTTTCCGAGAATTTTCCGAGATTTTTCCGAGAATTTTCCGAGAATTTTCCGAGAATTTTCCGAGAATTTTCCGAGAATTTTCCGAGAACTTTCCGAGATTTTTCGGAGAATTTTCCGAGAATTTTCCGAGAATTTTCCGAGATTTTCCCGAGAATTTTCCGAGAATTTTCCGAGAATTTTCCGAGAATTTTCCGAGAATTTTCCGAGAATTTTCCGAGAATTTTCCGAGAATTTTCCGAGAATTTTCCGAGAATTTTCCGTCAATTTTCCGAGAATTTTCCGAGAATTTTCCGAGAATTTCCCGTCAATTTTCCGAGAATTTTCCGAGAATTTTCCGAGAATTTTCCGAGAATTTTCCGAGAATTTTCCGAGAATTTTCTGGTAATTTTCCGAGAATTTTCTGAGAATTTTCCGAGAATTTTCCGGGAATTTTCCGAGAATTTTCCGAGAATTTTCCGAGAATTTTCCCAGAATTTTCCGAGAATTTTCCGAGAATTTTCCGAGAATTTTCTGAGAATTTTCCGAGAATTTTCCGAGAACTTTCCGAGATTTTTCCGAGAATTTTCCGAGAATTTTCCGAGAATTTTCCGAGAATTTTCCGTCAATTTTCCGAGAATTTTCCGAGAATTTTCCGAGAATTTTCCGAGAATTTTCCGAGAATTTTCCGAGAATTTTCCGAGAATTTTCCGAGAATTTTCCGTCAATTTTCCGAGAATTTTCCGAGAATTTTCCGAGAATTTTCCGAGAATTTTCCGAGAATTTTCCGAGAATTTTCCGAGAATTTTCCGTCAATTTTCCGAGAATTTTCCGAGAATTTTCCGAGAATTTTCCGAGAATTTTCCGAGAATTTTCCGAGAATTTTCCGAGAATTTTCTGGGAATTTTCCGAGGATTTTCCGAGAATTTTCCGAGAATTTTCCGAGAATTTTCCGTCAATTTTCCGAGAATTTTCCGAGAATTTTCCGAGATTTTTCCGTCAATTTTCCGAGAATTTTCCGAGAATTTTCCGAGATTTTTCCGAGAATTTTCTGAGAATTTTCCGAGAATTTTCCGACGATTTTCTGAGAATTTTCCGAGAATTTTCCGAGAATTTTCCGAGAATTTTCCGTCAATTTTCCGAGAATTTTCCGAGAATTTTCCGAGAATTTTCCGAGAATTTTCCGAGAATTTTCCGAGAATTTTCCGAGAATTTTCCGTCAATTTTCCGAGAATTTTCCGAGAATTTTCCGAGAATTTTCCGAGAATTTTCCGAGAATTTTCCGAGAATTTTCCGAGAATTTTCTGGGAATTTTCCGAGAATTTTCTGAGAATTTTCCGAGAATTTTCGAAGAATTTTCCGAGAATTTTCCGAGAATTTTTCCGAGAATTTTCCGAGAATTTTCCGAGAATTTTCCGAGATTTTTCCGAGAATTTTCCGTCAATTTTCCGAGAATTTTCCGAGAATTTTCCGAGAATTTTCCGAGAATTTTCCGAGAATTTTCCGAGAATTTTCCGAGAATTTTCCAAGAATTTTCCGTCAATTTTCCGAGAATTTTCCGAGAATTTTCCGAGAATTTTCCGAGAATTTTCCGAGAATTTTCCGAGAATTTTCCGAGAATTTTCTGGGAATTTTCCGAGAATTTTCTGAGAATTTTCCGAGAATTTTCGGAGAATTTTCCGAGAATTTTCCGAGAATTTTCCGAGAATTTTCCGAGAATTTTCCGAGAATTTTCCGAGAATTTTCTGAGAATTTTCCGAGAATTTTCCGAGAATTTTCCGAGATTTTTCCGAGAATTTTCCGAGAATTTTCCGAGAATTTTCCGAGAATTTTCCGAGAATTTTCCGAGAACTTTCCGAGATTTTTCGGAGAATTTTCCGAGAATTTTCCGAGAATTTTCCGAGATTTTCCCGAGAATTTTCCGAGAATTTTCCGAGAATTTTCCGAGAATTTTCCGAGAATTTTCCGAGAATTTTCCGAGAATTTTCCGAGAATTTTCCGAGAATTTTCCGTCAATTTTCCGAGAATTTTCCGAGAATTTTCCGAGAATTTTCCGTCAATTTTCCGAGAATTTTCCGAGAATTTTCCGAGAATTTTCCGAGAATTTTCCGAGAATTTTCCGAGAATTTTCTGGTAATTTTCCGAGAATTTTCTGAGAATTTTCCGAGAATTTTCCGGGAATTTTCCGAGAATTTTCCGAGAATTTTCCGAGAATTTTCCCAGAATTTTCCGAGAATTTTCCGAGAATTTTCCGAGAATTTTCTGAGAATTTTCCGAGAATTTTCCGAGAACTTTCCGAGATTTTTCCGAGAATTTTCCGAGAATTTTCCGAGAATTTTCCGAGAATTTTCCGTCAATTTTCCGAGAATTTTCCGAGAATTTTCCGAGAATTTTCCGAGAATTTTCCGAGAATTTTCCGAGAATTTTCCGAGAATTTTCCGTCAATTTTCCGAGAATTTTCCGTCAATTTTCCGAGAATTTTCCGAGAATTTTCCGAGAATTTTCCGAGAATTTTCCGAGAATTTTCCGAGAATTTTCCGAGAATTTTCTGGGAATTTTCCGAGAATTTTCTGAGAATTTTCCGAGAATTTTCCGAGAATTTTCCGAGAATTTTCCGAGAATTTTCCGAGAATTTTCCGAGAATTTTCCGAGAATTTTCCGAGAATTTTCTGAGAATTTTCCGAGAATTTTCCGAGAATTTTCCGAGATTTTTCCGAGAATTTTCCGAGAATTTTCCGAGAATTTTCCGAGAATTTTCCGTCAATTTTCCGAGAATTTTCCGAGAATTTTCCGAGATTTTTCCGTCAATTTTCCGAGAATTTTCCGAGAATTTTCCGAGATTTTTCCGAGAATTTTCCGAGAATTTTCCGAGAATTTTCCGACGATTTTCTGAGAATTTTCCGAGAATTTTCCGAGAATTTTCCGTCAATTTTCCGAGAATTTTCCGAGAATTTTCCGAGAATTTTCCGAGAATTTTCCGAGAATTTTCCGAGAATTTTCCGAGAATTTTCCGAGAATTTTCCGAGAATTTTCTGAGAATTTTCCGAGAATTTTCCGAGTATTTTCCGAGATTTTCCCGAGAATTTTCGGAGAATTTTCCGAGAATTTTCCGAGAATTTTCCGAGAATTTTCCGAGAATTTTCCGAGAATTTTCCGAGAATTTTCCGAGAATTTTCCGAGAATTTTCCGTCAATTTTCCGAGAATTTTCCGAGAATTTTCCGAGAATTTTCCGTCAATTTTCCGAGAATTTTCCGAGAATTTTCCGAGAATTTTCCGAGAATTTTCCGAGAATTTTCCGAGAATTTTCCGAGAATTTTCCGAGAATTTTCCGAGAATTTTCCGAGAATTTTCCGAGAATTTTCCGAGAATTTTCTGAGAATTTCCCGAGAATTTTGCGAGAATTTTCCGAGAATTTTCCGAGAATTTTCCGAGAATTTTCCGTCAATTTTCCGAGAATTTTCCGAGAATTTTCCGAGAATTTTCCGAGAATTTTCTGAGAATTTTCCGAGAATTTTCCGAGAATTTTCCGAGAATTTTCCGAGAATTTTCCGAGAATTTTCCGAGAATTTTCCGAGAATTTTCCGAGAATTTTCAGAGAATTTTCTGAGAATTTTCCGAGAATTTTCTGAGAATTTTCCGAGAATTTTCCGAGAATTTTCCGAGAATTTTCCGAGAATTTTCCGAGAATTTTCCGAGAATTTTCTGAGAATTTTCCGAGAATTTTCCGAGAATTTTCTGAGAATTTTCCGAGAATTTTCCGAGAATTTTCCGAGAATTTTCCGAGATTTTTCAGAGAATTTTCTGAGAATTTTCCGAGAATTTTCCGAGAATTTTCGGAGAATTTTCCGAGAATTTTCCGAGAATTTTCCGAGAATTTTCCGAGAATTTTCTGAGATTTTTCTGAGAATTTTCCGAGAATTTTCCGAGAATTTTCCGAGAGTTTTCCGAGAATTTTCCGAGATTTTTCCGTCAATTTTCCGAGAATTTTCCGAGAATTTTCCGAGAATTTTCCGAGAATTTTCCGAGAATTTTCCGAGAATTTTCCGAGAATTTTCCGAGAATTTTCCGAGAATTTTCCGAGAATTTTCCGAGAATTTTCGGAGAATTTTCCGAGAATTTTCCGAGAATTTTCCGAGAATTTTCCGAGAATTTTCCGAGAATTTTCCGAGAATTTTCCGAGAATTTTCCGAGAATTTTCCGAGAATTTTCCGAGAATTTTCCGAGAATTTTCCGAGAATTTTCTGGGAATTTTCCGAGAATTTTCTGAGAATTTTCCGAGAATTTTCCGAGAATTTTCCGAGAATTTTCCGAGAATTTTCCGAGAATTTTCCGAGAATTTTCCGAGAATTTTCCGAGAATTTTCCGAGAATTTTCTGAGAATTTTCCGAGAATTTTCCGAGAACTTTCCGAGATTTTTCCGAGAATTTTCCGAGAATTTTCCGAGAATTTTCCGAGAATTTTCCGTCAATTTTTCGAGAATTTTCCGAGAATTTTCCGAGAATTTTCCGAGAATTTTCCGAGAATTTTCCGAGAATTTTCCGAGAATTTTCCGTCAATTTTCCGAGAATTTTCCGAGAAATTTCCGAGAATTTTCCGAGAATTTTCCGAGAATTTTCCGAGAATTTTCCGAGAATTTTCTGGGAATTTTCCGAGAATTTTCTGAGAATTTTCCGAGAATTTTCCGAGAATTTTCCGAGAATTTTCCGAGAATTTTCCGAGAATTTTCCGAGAATTTTCCGAGAATTTTCCGAGAATTTTCTGAGAATATTCCGAGAATTTTCCGAGAATTTTCCGAGATTTTTCCGAGAATTTTCCGAGAATTTTCCGAGAATTTTCCGAGAATTTTCCGTCAATTTTCCGAGAATTTTCCGAGAATTTTCCGAGATTTTTCCGTCAATTTTCCGAGAATTTTCCGAGAATTTTCCGAGATTTTTCCGAGAATTTTCCGAGAATTTTCCGAGATTTTTCCGACGATTTTCTGAGAATTTTCCGAGAATTTTCCGAGAATTTTCCGAGAATTTTCCGAGAATTTTCCGAGAATTTTCCGAGAATTTATTGAGAATTTTCTGAGAATTTTCCGAGAATTTTCCGAGAATTTTCCGAGAATTTTCCGAGAATTTTCCGAGAAATTTCTGAGAATTTTCCGAGAATTTTCCGAGAATTTTCCGAGAATTTTCCGAGAATTTTCCGAGAATTTTCCGAGAATTTTCCGAGAATTTTCCGAGAATTTTCCGAGAATTTTCCGAAAATTTTTCTGAGAATTTTCCGAGAATTTTCCGAGAATTTTCCGAGAATTCCGAGAATTCCGAAAATTCCGAGAATTTCCGAGAAATTCCGAGAATTTTCGAATTCCGAGAATTCTCGTTTTTTTTTTTTATCCGAGAATTCTCCGAGAATTCTCCGAGAATTTTCTCCGAGATTTTCTCCGAGAATTTCTCCGAGAACTTCTCCGAGATTTTCTCCGAGAATTTCTCCGAGCATTTCTCCGAGAATTTTCCGAGAATTCTCCGAGAATTCTCCGAGAATTTTCCGAGAATTTTCCGAGAATTTTCCGAGAATTTTCCGAGAATTTTCCGAGAATTTTCTGAGAATTTTCCGAGAATTTTCCGAGAATTTTCTGAGAATTTTCCGAGAATTTTCCGAGAATTTTCCGTCAATTTTCCGAGAATTTTCCGAGAATTTTCCGAGAATTTTCCGAGAATTTTCCGAGAATTTTCCGAGAATTTTCCGAGAATCTTCCGAGAATTTTCCGAGAATTTTCCGAGAATTTTCCGAGAATTTTCTGAGAATTTTCCGAGAATTTTCCGAGAATTTTCCGAGATTTTCCCGAGAATTTTCCGAGAATTTTCCGAGAATTTTCCGAGAATTTTCCGAGAATTTTCCGAGAATTTTCGGAGAATTTTCCGAGAATTTTCCGAGAATTTTCCGAGAATTTTCCGAGAATTTTCCGAGAATTTTCAGAGAATTTTCCGAGAATTTTCCGAGATTTTTCCGAGAATTTTCCGAGAATTTTCCGAGAATTTTCCGAGAATTTTCCGTCAATTTTCCGAGAATTTTCCGAGAATTTTCCGAGATTTTTCCGTCAATTTTCCGAGAATTTTCCGAGAATTTTCCGAGATTTTTCCGAGAATTTTCCGAGAATTTTCCGAGATTTTTCCGACGATTTTCTGAGAATTTTCCGAGAATTTTCCGAGAATTTTCCGAGAATTTTCCGAGAATTTTCCGAGAATTTTCCGCGAATTTATTGAGAATTTTCTGAGAATTTTCCGAGAATTTTCCGAGAATTTTCCGAGAATTTTCCGAGAATTTTCCGAGAAATTTCTGAGAATTTTCCGAGAATTTTCCGAGAATTTTCCGAGATTTTTCCGAGAATCTTCCGAGAATTTTCCGAGAATTTTCCGAGAATTTTCCGAGAATTTTCCGAGAATTTTCCGAGAATTTTCCGAGAATTTTCCGAGAATTTTCCGAGAATTTTCCGAGAATTTTCCGAGAATTTTCCGAGAATTTTCCGAGAATTTTCCGAGAATTCCGAGAATTCCGAAAATTCCGAGAATTTCCGAGAAATTCCGAGAATTTTCGAATTCCGAGAATTCTCGTTTTTTTTTTTTATCCGAGAATTCTCCGAGAATTCTCCGAGAATTTTCTCCGAGATTTTCTCCGAGAATTTCTCCGAGAACTTCTCCGAGATTTTCTCCGAGAATTTCTCCGAGCATTTCTCCGAGAATTTTCCGAGAATTCTCCGAGAATTCTCCGAGAATTTTCCGAGAATTTTCCGAGAATTTTCCGAGAATTTTCCGAGAATTTTCTGAGAATTTTCCGAGAATTTTCCGAGAATTTTCTGAGAATTTTCCGAGAATTTTCCGAGAATTTTCCGTCAATTTTCCGAGAATTTTCCGAGAATTTTCCGAGAATTTTCCGAGAATTTTCCGAGAATTTTCCGAGAATTTTCCGAGAATTTTCCGAGATTTTCCCGAGAATTTTCCGAGAATTTTTCGAGAATTTTCCGAGAATTTTCCGAGAATTTTCCGAGAATTTTCCGAGAATTTTCCGAGAATTTTCTGAGAATTTTCCGAGAATTTTCCGAGAATTTTCTGAGAATTTTCCGAGAATTTTCCGAGAATTTTCCGAGATTTTCCCGAGAATTTTCCGAGAATTTTTCGAGAATTTTCCGAGAATTTTCCGAGAATTTTCCGAGAATTTTCCGAGAATTTTCCGAGAATTTTCCGAGAATTTTCCGTCAATTTTCCGAGAATTTTCCGAGAATTTTCCGAGAATTTTCCGTCAATTTCCGAGAATTTTCCGAGAATTTTCCGAGAATTTTCCGAGAATTTTCCGAGAATTTTCCGAGAATTTTCCGAGAATTTTCCGAGAATTTTCCGGGAATTTTCCGAGAATTTTCCGAGAATTTTCCGAGAATTTTCCGAGAATTTTCCGAGAATTCCGAGAATTCCGAAAATTCCGAGAATTTCCGAGAAATTCCGAGAATTTTCGAATTCCGAGCATTCTCGTTTTTTTTTTTTATCCGAGAATTCTCCGAGAATTCTCCGAGAATTTTCTCCGAGATTTTCTCGGAGAATTTCTCCGAGAACTTCTCCGAGATTTTCTCCGAGAATTTCTCCGAGCATTTCTCCGAGAATTTTCCGAGAATTCTCCGAGAATTCTCCGAGAATTTTCCGAGAATCTTCCGAGAATTTTCCGAGAATTTTCCGAGAAGTTTCCGAGAATTTTCTGTGAATTTTCCGAGAATTTTCCGAGAATTTTCTGAGAATTTTCCGAGAATTTTCCGAGAATTTTCCGTCAATTTTCCGAGAATTTTCCGAGAATTTTCCGAGAATTTTCCGAGAATTTTCCGAGAATTTTCCGAGAATTTTCCGAGAATTTTCCGAGAATTTTCCGAGAATTTTCCGAGAATTTTCTGAGAATTTTCCGAGAATTTTCCGAGAATTTTCCGAGATTTTCCCGAGAATTTTCCGAGAATTTTCCGAGAATTTTCCGAGAATTTTCCGAGAATTTCCCGAGAATTTTCCGAGAATTTTCCGAGAATTTTCCGAGAATTTTCCGAGAATTTTCCGTCAATTTTCCGAGAATTTTCCGAGAATTTTCCGAGAATTTTCCGTCAATTTTCCGAGAATTTTCCGAGAATTTTCCGAGAATTTTCCGAGAATTTTCCGAGAATTTTCCGAGAATTTTCCGAGAATTTTCTGAGAATTTCCCGAGAATTTTCCGAGAATTTTCCGAGAATTTTCCGAGAATTTTCCGAGAATTTTCCGTCAATTTTCCGAGAATTTTCCGAGAATTTTCCGAGAATTTTCCGAGAATTTTCTGAGAATTTTCCGAGAATTTTCCGAGAATTTTCCGAGAATTTTCCGAGATTTTTCCGAGAATTTTCCGAGAATTTTCCGAGCATTTTCCGAGAATTTTCAGAGAATTTTCTGAAAATTTTCCGAGAATTTTCTGAGAATTTTCCGAGAATTTTCCGAGAATTTTCCGAGAATTTTCCGAGAATTTTCCGAGAATTTTCTGAGAATTTTCCGAGAATTTTCCGAGAATTTTCCGAGAATTTTCCGAGAATTTTCCGAGAATTTTCCGAGAATTTTCCGAGAATTTTCAGAGAATTTTCTGAGAATTTTCCGAGAATTTTCTGAGAATTTTCCGAGAATTTCCCGAGAATTTTCCGAGAATTTTCCGAGAATTTTCCGAGAATTTTCTGAGAATTTTCTGAGAATTTTCCGAGAATTTTCCGAGAATTTTCCGAGAATTTTCCGAGAATTTTCCGAGAATTTTCCGAGAATTTTCCGAGAATTTTCCGAGAATTTTCCGAGAATTTTCCGAGAATTTTCCGAGAATTCCGAGAATTCCGAAAATTCCGAGAATTTCCGAGAAATTCCGAGAATTTTCGAATTCCGAGAATTCTCGTTTTTTTTTTTTATCCGAGAATTCTCCGAGAATTCTCCGAGAATTCTCCGAGAATTTCTCCGAGAATTTCTCCGAGAATTTTCTCCGAGATTTTCTCCGAGAATTTCTCCGAGAACTTCTCCGAGATTTTCTCCGAGAATTTCTCCGAGCATTTCTCCGAGAATTTTCCGAGAATTCTCCGAGAATTCTCCGAGAATTTTCCGAGAATTTTCCGAGAATTTTCCGAGAATTTTTTGAGAATTTTCCGAGAATTTTCCGAGAATTTTCCGTCAATTTTCAGAGAATTTTCCGAGAATTTTCTGAGAATTTTCCGAGAATTTTCCGAGAATTTTCCGAGAATTTTCCGAGAATTTTCCGAGAATTTTCCGAGAATTTTCCGACAATTTTCTGAGAATTTTCCGAGAATTTTCCGAGAATTTTCCGAGATTTTCCCGAGAATTTTCCGAGAATTTTCCGAGAATTTTCCGAGAATTTTCCGAGAATTTCCCGAGAATTTTCCGAGAATTTTCCGAGAATTTTCCGAGAATTTTCCGAGAATTTTCCGTCAATTTTCCGAGAATTTTCCGAGAATTTTCCGAGAATTTTCCGTCAATTTTCCGAGAATTTTCCGAGAATTTTCCGAGAATTTTCCGAGAATTTTCCGAGAATTTTCCGAGAATTTTCCGAGAATCTTCTGAGAATTTCCCGAGAATTTTCCGAGAATATTCCGAGAATTTTCCGAGAATTTTCCGAGAATTTTCCGTCAATTTTCCGAGAATTTTCCGAGAATTTTCCGAGAATTTTCCGAGAATTTTCTGAGAATTTTCCGAGAATTTTCCGAGAATTTTCCGAGAATTTTCCGAGATTTTTCCGAGAATTTTCCGAGAATTTTCCGAGCATTTTCCGAGAATTTTCAGAGAATTTTCTGAAAATTTTCCGAGAATTTTCTGAGAATTTTCCGAGAATTTTCCGAGAATTTTCCGAGAATTTTCCGAGAATTTTCCGAGAATTTTCCGAGAATTTTCTGAGAATTTTCCGAGAATTTTCCGAGAATTTTCCGAGAATTTTCCGAGAATTTTCCGAGAATTTTCCGAGAATTTTCCGAGAATTTTCAGAGAATTTTCTGAGAATTTTCCGAGAATTTTCTGAGAATTTTCCGAGAATTTTCCGAGAATTTTCCGAGAATTTTCCGAGAATTTTCCGAGAATTTTCTGAGAATTTTCTGAGAATTTTCCGAGAATTTTCCGAGAATTTTCCGAGAATTTTCCGAGAATTTTCCGAGAATTTTCCGAGAATTTTCCGAGAATTTTCCGAGAATTTTCCGAGAATTTTCCGAGAATTTTCCGAGAATTCCGAGAATTCCGAAAATTCCGAGAATTTCCGAGAAATTCCGAGAATTTTCGAATTCCGAGAATTCTCGTTTTTTTTTTTTATCCGAGAATTCTCCGAGAATTCTCCGAGAATTCTCCGAGAATTTCTCCGAGAATTTCTCCGAGAATTTTCTCCGAGATTTTCTCCGAGAATTTCTCCGAGAACTTCTCCGAGATTTTCTCCGAGAATTTCTCCGAGCATTTCTCCGAGAATTTTCCGAGAATTCTCCGAGAATTCTCCGAGAATTTTCCGAGAATTTTCCGAGAATTTTCCGAGAATTTTTTGAGAATTTTCCGAGAATTTTCCGAGAATTTTCCGTCAATTTTCAGAGAATTTTCCGAGAATTTTCTGAGAATTTTCCGAGAATTTTCCGAGAATTTTCCGAGAATTTTCCGAGAATTTTCCGAGAATTTTCCGAGAATTTTCCGAGAATTTTCCGACAATTTTCTGAGAATTTTCCGAGAATTTTCCGAGAATTTTCCGAGATTTTCCCGAGAATTTTCCGAGAATTTTCCGAGAATTTTCCGAGAATTTTCCGAGAATTTTCGGAGAATTTTCCGAGAATTTTCCGAGAATTTTCCGAGAATTTTCCGTCAATTTTCCGAGAATTTTCCGAGAATTTTCCGAGAATTTTCCGTCAATTTTCTGAGAATTTTCCGAGAATTTTCCGAGAATTTTCCGAGAATTTTCCGAGAATTTTCCGAGAATTTTCCGAGAATTTTCCGAGAATTTTCCGAGAATTTTCCGAGAATTTTCCGAGAATTTTCCGAGAATTTTCCGAGAATTTTCTGAGAATTTCCCGAGAATTTTCCGAGAATTTTCCGAGAATTTTCCGAGAATTTTCCGAGAATTTTCCATCAATTTTCCGAGAATTTTCCGAGAATTTTCCGAGAATTTTCCGAGAATTTTCTGCGAATTTTCCGAGAAATTTCCGAGAATTTTCCGAGAATTTTCCGAGAATTTTCCGAGAATTTTCCGAGAATTTTCCGAGAATTTTCACAGAATTTTCTGAGAATTTTCCGAGAATTTTCTGAGAATTTTCCGAGAATTTTCCGGGAATTTCTCCGAGAATTTTCCGAGAATTTTCCGAGAATTTTCCGAGAATTTTCCGAGAATTTTCCGAGAATTTTCTGAGAATTTTCCGAGAATTTTCCGAGAATTTTCCGAGAATTTTCCGAGAATTTTCCGAGAATTTTCAGAGAATTTTCTGAGAATTTTCCGAGAATTTTCTGAGAATTTTCCGAGAATTTTCCGAGAATTTTCCGAGAATTTTCCGAGAATTTTCCGAGAATTTTCTGAGAATTTTCTGAGAATTTTCCGAGAATTTTCCGAGAATTTTCCGAGAATTTTCCGAGAATTTTCCGAGAATTTTCCGAGAATTTTCCGAGAATTTTCCGAGAATTTTCCGAGAATTTTCCGAGAATTTTCCGAGAATTTTCCGAGAATTTTCCGAGAATTTTCTGAGAATTTTCCGAGAATTTTCCGAGAATTTTCCGAGATTTTCCCGAGAATTTTCCGAGAATTTTCCGAGAATTTTCCGAGAATTTTCCGAGAATTTTCTGAGAATTTTCCGAGAATTTTCCAAGAATTTTCCGAGATTTTTCCGTCAATTTTCCGAGAATTTTCCGAGAATTTTCCGAGAATTTTCCGAGAATTTTCCGAGAATTTTCCGAGAATTTTCCGAGAATTTTCCGAGAATTTTCCGAGAATTTTCCGAGAATTTTCCGAGAATTTTCTGAGAATTTTCCGAGAATTTTCCGAGAATTTTCCGAGATTTTCCCGAGAATTTTCCGAGAATTTTCCGAGAATTTTCCGAGAATTTTCCGAGAATTTTCCGAGAATTTTCCGAGAATTTTCCGAGAATTTTCCATCAATTTTCCGAGAATTTTCCGAGAATTTTCCGAGAATTTTCCGAGAATTTTCTGCGAATTTTCCGAGAATTTTCCGAGAATTTTCCGAGAATTTTCCGAGAATTTTCCGAGAATTTTCCGAGAATTTTCCGAGAATTTTCACAGAATTTTCTGAGAATTTTCCGAGAATTTTCTGAGAATTTTCCGAGAATTTTCCGGGAATTTCTCCGAGAATTTTCCGAGAATTTTCCGAGAATTTTCCGAGAATTTTCCGAGAATTTTCCGAGAATTTTCTGAGAATTTTCCGAGAATTTTCCGAGAATTTTCCGAGAATTTTCCGAGAATTTTCCGAGAATTTTCAGAGAATTTTCTGAGAATTTTCCGAGAATTTTCTGAGAATTTTCCGAGAATTTTCCGAGAATTTTCCGAGAATTTTCCGAGAATTTTCCGAGAATTTTCTGAGAATTTTCTGAGAATTTTCCGAGAATTTTCCGAGAATTTTCCGAGAATTTTCCGAGAATTTTCCGAGATTTTTCCGTCAATTTTCTCAGAATTTTCCGAGAATTTTCCGAGAATTTTCCGAGAATTTTCCGAGAATTTTCCGAGAATTTTCCGAGAATTTTCCGAGAATTTTCCGAGAATTTTCCGAGAATTTTCCGAGAATTTTCTGAGAATTTTCCGAGAATTTTCCGAGAATTTTCCGAGATTTTCCCGAGAATTTTCCGAGAATTTTCCGAGAATTTTCCGAGAATTTTCCGAGAATTTTCTGAGAATTTTCCGAGAATTTTCCAAGAATTTTCCGAGATTTTTCCGTCAATTTTCCGAGAATTTTCCGAGAATTTTCCGAGAATTTTCCGAGAATTTTCCGAGAATTTTCCGAGAATTTTCCGAGAATTTTCCAAGAATTTTCCGAGAATTTTCCGAGAATTTTCCGAGAATTTTCTGAGAATTTTCCGAGAATTTTCCGAGAATTTTCCGAGATTTTCCCGAGAATTTTCCGAGAATTTTCCGAGAATTTTCCGAGAATTTTCCGAGAATTTTCCGAGAATTTTCCGAGAATTTTCCGAGAATTTTCCGAGAATTTTCCGTCAATTTTCCGGGAATTTTCCGAGAATTTTCCGAGAATTTTCCGTCAATTTTCTGAGAATTTTCCGAGAATTTTCCGAGAATTTTCCGAGAATTTTCCGAGAATTTTCCGAGAATTTTCCGAGAATTTTCCGAGAATTTTCCGAGAATTTTCCGAGAATTTTCCGAGAATTTTCCGAGAATTTTCTGAGAATTTCCCGAGAATTTTCCGAGAATTTTCCGAGAATTTTCCGAGAATTTTCCGAGAATTTTCCATCAATTTTCCGAGAATTTTCCGAGAATTTTCCGAGAATTTTCCGAGAATTTTCTGCGAATTTTCCGAGAATTTTCCGAGAATATTCCGAGAATTTTCCGAGAATTTTCCGAGAATTTTCCGAGAATTTTCCGAGAATTTTCCGAGAATTTTCACAGAATTTTCTGAGAATTTTCCGAGAATTTTCTGAGAATTTTCCGAGAATTTTCCGAGAATTTTCCGAGAATTTTCCGAGAATTTTCCGAGAATTTTCCGAGAATTTTCTGAGAATTTTCCGAGAATTTTCCGAGAATTTTCCGAGAATTTTCCGAGAATTTTCCGAGAATTTTCCGAGAATTTTCCGAGAATTTTCAGAGAATTTTCTGAGAATTTTCCGAGAATTTTCTGAGAATTTTCCGAGAATTTTCCGAGAATTTTCCGAGAATTTTCCGAGAATTTTCCGAGAATTTTCTGAGAATTTTCTGAGAATTTTCCGAGAATTTTCCGAGAATTTTCCGAGAATTTTCCGAGATTTTTCCGTCAATTTTCCGAGAATTTTCCGAGAATTTTCCGAGAATTTTCCGAGAATTTTCCGAGAATTTTCCGAGAATTTTCCGAGAATTTTCCGAGAATTTTCCGAGATTTTTCCGAGAATCTTCCGAGAATTTTCCGAGAATTTTCCGAGAATTTTCCGAGATTTTCCCGAGAATTTTCCGAGAATTTTCCCAGAATTTTCCGAGAATTTTCCGAGAATTTTCCGTCAATTTTCCGAGAATTTTCCGAGAATTTTCCGAGAATTTTCCGTCAATGTTCCGAGAATTTTCCGACAATTTTCCGAGAATTTTCCGAGAATTTTCCGAGAATTTTCCGAGAATTTTCCGACAATTTTCCGAGAATTTTCCGAGCATTTTTCGAGAATTTTCCGACAATCTTCCGAGAATTTTCCGAGCCCTTTCCGAGAATTTTCTGAGAATTTCCCGAGAATTTTCCGACAATTTTACGACAATTTTCCGAGAATTTTCTGAGAATTTTCCGTCAATTTTCCGAGAATTTTCCGAGAATTTTCCGAGTATTTTTTACAGAATTTTCCCAGAATTTTCTGGGAATTTTCCGAGAATTTTCAGAGAATTTTCCGAGAATTTTCTGAGAATTTTCGAAGAGTTTTCCGAGATTTTTCCGAGAATTTTCCGAGACTTTTCCGAGAATTTTCCGAGAATTTTCCGAGAATTTTCCGAGAATTTTCCGTCAATTTTCCGAGAATTTTCTGAGAATTTTCTGAGAATTTTCCGAGAATTTTCCGAGAATTTTCCGAGAATTTTCCGAGAATTTTCCGAGAATTTTCCGAGAATTTTCCGAGAATTTTCCGAGAATTTTCTGAGAATTTTCCGAGAATTTTCCGAGAATTTTCTGAGAATTTTCCGAGAATTTTCCGAGAATTTTCCGAGAATTTTCCGAGAATTTTCAGAGAATTTTCTAAGAATTTTCCGAGAATTTTCTGAGAATTTTCCGAGAATTTTCCGAGGATTTTCCGAGAATTTTCCGAGAATTTTCCGAGAATTTTCTGAGAATTTTCTGAGAATTTTCCGAGAATTTTCCGAGAATTTTCCGAGAATTTTCCGAGAATTTTCCGTCAATTTTCCGAGAATTTTCCGAGAATTTTCCGAGAATTTTCCGTCAATTTTCCGAGAATTTTCCGTCAATTTTCCGAGAATTTTCTGAGAATTTTCCGAGATTTTTCCGAGAATTTACCGAGAATTTTCCGAGAATTTTCCGACGATTTTCTGAGAATTTTCCGAGAATTTTCCGAGAATTTTCCGAGAATTTTCCGAGAATTTTCCGAGAATTTTCCGAGAATTTTCTGAGAATTTTCCGAGAATTTTCCGTCAATTTTCCGAGAATTTTCTGAGAATTTTCTGAGAATTTTCCGAGAATTTTCCGAGAATTTTCTGACAATTATCCGAGAATTTCCGAGAATTTTCCGTGAATTTTCCGAGAATTTTCCGAGAATTTTCCGAGAATTTTCCGAGAATTTTCCGAGAATTTTCTGAGAATTTTCCGAGAATTTTCCGAGAATTTTCCGAGATTTTCCCGAGAATTTTCCGAGAATTTTCCGAGAATTTTCCGAGAATTTTCCGAGAATTTTCCGAGAATTTTCCGAGAATTTTCCGAGAATTTTCCGAGAATTTTCCGAGAATTTTCCGAGAATTTTCCGAGAATTTTCCGAGAATTTTCCGAGAATTTTCCGAGAATTTTCTGGGAATTTTCCGAGAATTTTCTGAGAATTTTCCGAGAATTTTCGGAGAATTTTCCGAGAATTTTCTGAGAATTTTCCGAGAATTTTCGGAGAATTTTCCGAGAATTCTCCGAGAATTCTCCGAGAATTTTCTCCGAGATTTTCTCCGAGAATTTCTCCGAGAACTTCTCCGAGATTTTCTCCGAGAATTTCTCCGAGCATTTCTCCGAGAATTTTCCGAGAATTCTCCGAGAATTCTCCGAGAATTTTCCGAGAATTTTCCGAGAATTTTCCGAGAATTTTCCGAGAATTTTCCGAGAATTTTCTGAGAATTTTCCGAGAATTTTCCGAGAATTTTCTGAGAATTTTCCGAGAATTTTCCGAGAATTTTCCGTCAATTTTCCGAGAATTTTCCGAGAATTTTCCGAGAATTTTCCGAGAATTTTCCGAGAATTTTCAGAGAATTTTCCGAGAATTTTCCG
Organism: Eutreptiella sp. 'Long Island Sound 2002'; assembly: GCA_964036045.1. NCBI lineage: Eukaryota > Euglenozoa > Euglenophyceae > Eutreptiales > Eutreptiaceae > Eutreptiella > Eutreptiella sp. 'Long Island Sound 2002'. The sequence continues at coordinate 13,752,510 of OZ038403.1, forward strand.
AGAATTTTCCGAGAATTTTCCGAGAATTTTCCGAGAATTTTCTGAGAATTTTCCGAGAATTTTCCGAGAATTTTCCGAGATTTTCCCGAGAATTTTCCGAGAATTTTCCGAGAATTTTCCGAGAATTTTCCGAGAATTTTCCGAGAATTTTCCGAGAATTTTCCGAGAATTTTCCGAGAATTTTCCGAGAATTTTCCGAGAATTTTCTGGGAATTTTCCGAGAATTTTCTGAGAATTTTCCGAGAATTTTCGGAGAATTTTCCGAGAATTTTCCGAGAATTTTCCGAGAATTTTCCGAGAATTTTCCGAGAATTTTCCGAGAATTTTCTGAGAATTTTCCGAGAATTTTCCGAGAATTTTCCGAGATTTTTCCGGGAATTTTCCGAGAATTTTCCGAGAATTTTCCCAGAATTTTCCGAGAATTTTCGGAGACTTTTCCGAGAATTTTCAGAGAATTTTCTGAGAATTTTCCGAGAATTTTCTGAGAATTTTCCGAGAATTTTCCGAGAATTTTCCGAGAATTTTCCGAGAATTTTCCGAGAATTTTCCGAGCATTTTTCGAGAATTTTCCGACAATCTTCCGAGAATTTTCCGAGCCCTTTCCGAGAATTTTCTGAGAATTTCCCGAGAATTTTCCGACAATTTTACGAGAATTTTCCGAGAATTTTCTGAGAATTTTCCGTCAATTTTCCGAGAATTTTCCGAGAATTTTCCGAGTATTTTTTACAGAATTTTCCCAGAATTTTCTGGGAATTTTCCGAGAATTTTCAGAGAATTTTCCGAGAATTTTCTGAGAATTTTCGAAGAGTTTTCCGAGATTTTTCCGAGAATTTTCCGAGACTTTTCCGAGAATTTTCCGAGAATTTTCCGAGAATTTTCCGAGAATTTTCCGTCAATTTTCCGAGAATTTTCTGAGAATTTTCTGAGAATTTTCCGAGAATTTTCCGAGAATTTTCCGAGAATTTTCCGAGAATTTTCCGAGAATTTTCCGAGAATTTTCCGAGAATTTTCCGAGAATTTTCTGAGAATTTTCCGAGAATTTTCCGAGAATTTTCTGAGAATTTTCCGAGAATTTTCCGAGAATTTTCCGAGAATTTTCCGAGAATTTTCAGAGAATTTTCTAAGAATTTTCCGAGAATTTTCTGAGAATTTTCCGAGAATTTTCCGAGGATTTTCCGAGAATTTTCCGAGAATTTTCCGAGAATTTTCTGAGAATTTTCTGAGAATTTTCCGAGAATTTTCCGAGAATTTTCCGAGAATTTTCCGAGAATTTTCCGTCAATTTTCCGAGAATTTTCCGAGAATTTTCCGAGAATTTTCCGTCAATTTTCCGAGAATTTTCCGTCAATTTTCCGAGAATTTTCTGAGAATTTTCCGAGATTTTTCCGAGAATTTACCGAGAATTTTCCGAGAATTTTCCGACGATTTTCTGAGAATTTTCCGAGAATTTTCCGAGAATTTTCCGAGAATTTTCCGAGAATTTTCCGAGAATTTTCCGAGAATTTTCTGAGAATTTTCCGAGAATTTTCCGTCAATTTTCCGAGAATTTTCTGAGAATTTTCTGAGAATTTTCCGAGAATTTTCCGAGAATTTTCCGACAATTATCCGAGAATTTCCGAGAATTTTCCGTGAATTTTCCGAGAATTTTCCGAGAATTTTCCGAGAATTTTCCGAGAATTTTCCGAGAATTTTCTGAGAATTTTCCGAGAATTTTCCGAGAATTTTCCGAGATTTTCCCGAGAATTTTCCGAGAATTTTCCGAGAATTTTCCGAGAATTTTCCGAGAATTTTCCGAGAATTTTCCGAGAATTTTCCGAGAATTTTCCGAGAATTTTCCGAGAATTTTCCGAGAATTTTCCGAGAATTTTCCGAGAATTTTCCGAGAATTTTCCGAGAATTTTCTGGGAATTTTCCGAGAATTTTCTGAGAATTTTCCGAGAATTTTCGGAGAATTTTCCGAGAATTTTCTGAGAATTTTCCGAGAATTTTCGGAGAATTTTCCGAGAATTCTCCGAGAATTCTCCGAGAATTTTCTCCGAGATTTTCTCCGAGAATTTCTCCGAGAACTTCTCCGAGATTTTCTCCGAGAATTTCTCCGAGCATTTCTCCGAGAATTTTCCGAGAATTCTCCGAGAATTCTCCGAGAATTTTCCGAGAATTTTCCGAGAATTTTCCGAGAATTTTCCGAGAATTTTCCGAGAATTTTCTGAGAATTTTCCGAGAATTTTCCGAGAATTTTCTGAGAATTTTCCGAGAATTTTCCGAGAATTTTCCGTCAATTTTCCGAGAATTTTCCGAGAATTTTCCGAGAATTTTCCGAGAATTTTCCGAGAATTTTCAGAGAATTTTCCGAGAATTTTCCGAGAATTTTCCGAGAATTTTCCGAGAATTTTCCGAGAATTTTCTGAGAATTTTCCGAGAATTTTCCGAGAATTTTCCGAGATTTTCCCGAGAATTTTCCGAGAATTTTCCGAGAATTTTCCGAGAATTTTCCGAGAATTTTCCGAGAATTTTCCGAGAATTTTCCGAGAATTTTCCGAGAATTTTCCGAGAATTTTCCGAGAATTTTCTGGGAATTTTCCGAGAATTTTCTGAGAATTTTCCGAGAATTTTCGGAGAATTTTCCGAGAATTTTCCGAGAATTTTCCGAGAATTTTCCGAGAATTTTCCGAGAATTTTCCGAGAATTTTCTGAGAATTTTCCGAGAATTTTCCGAGAATTTTCCGAGATTTTTCCGGGAATTTTCCGAGAATTTTCCGAGAATTTTCCCAGAATTTTCCGAGAATTTTCGGAGACTTTTCCGAGAATTTTCAGAGAATTTTCTGAGAATTTTCCGAGAATTTTCTGAGAATTTTCCGAGAATTTTCCGAGAATTTTCCGAGAATTTTCCGAGAATTTTCCGAGAATTTTCTGAGAATTTTCCGAGAATTTTCCGAGAATTTTCCGAGAATTTTCCGAGAATTTTCCGAGATTTTTCCGTCAATTTTCCGAGAATTTTCCGAGAATTTTCCGAGAATTTTCCGAGAATTTTCCGAGAATTTTCCGAGAATTTTCCGAGAATTTTCCGAGAATTTTCCGAGAATTTTCCGAGAATTTTCCGAGAATTTTCCGAGAATTTTCCGAGAATTTTCGGAGAATTTTCCGAGAATTTTCCGAGAATTTTCCGAGAATTTTCCGAGAATTTTCCGAGAATTTTCCGTCAATTTTCCGAGAATTTTCCGAGAATTTTCCGAGATTTTTCCGTCAATTTTCCGAGAATTTTCCGAGAATTTTCCGAGATTTTTCCGAGAATTTTCTGAGAATTTTCCGAGAATTTTCCGACGATTTTCTGAGAATTTTCCGAGAATTTTCCGAGAATTTTCCGAGAATTTTCCGTCAATTTTCCGAGAATTTTCCGAGAATTTTCCGAGAATTTCCCGAGAATTTTCCGAGAATTTTCCGAGAATTTTCCGAGAATTTTCCGAGAATTTTCCGTCAATTTTCCGAGAATTTTCCGAGAATTTTCCGCGAATTTTCCGAGAATTTTCCGAGAATTTTCCGAGAATTTTCCGAGAATTTTCTGGGAATTTTCCGAGAATTTTCTGAGAATTTTCCGAGAATTTTCGAAGAATTTTCCGAGAATTTTCCGAGAATTTTTCCGAGAATTTAGCGAGAATTTTCCGAGAATTTTCCGAGAATTTTCCGAGAATTTTCCGTCAATTTTCCGAGAATTTTCCGAGAATTTTCTGAGAATTTTCCGAGAATTTTCCGAGAATTTTCGGAGAATTTTCCGAGAATTTTCCGAGAATTTTCCGAGAATTTTCCGAGAATTTTCCGTCAATTTTCCGAGAATTTTCCGAGAATTTTCCGAGATTTTTCCGTCAATTTTCCGAGAATTTTCCGAGAATTTTCCGAGATTTTTCCGAGAATTTTCTGAGAATTTTCCGAGAATTTTCCGACGATTTTCTGAGAATTTTCCGAGAATTTTCCGAGAATTTTCCGAGAATTTTCCGTCAATTTTCCGAGAATTTTCCGAGAATTTTCCGAGAATTTTCCGAGAATTTTCCGAGAATTTTCCGAGAATTTTCCGAGAATTTTCCGAGAATTTTCCGAGAATTTTCGGAGAATTTTCCGAGAATTTTCCGAGAATTTTCCGAGATTTTTCCGAGAATTTTCTGAGAATTTTCCGAGAATTTTCCGACGATTTTCTGAGAATTTTCCGAGAATTTTCCGAGAATTTTCCGAGAATTTTCCGTCAATTTTCCGAGAATTTTCCGAGAATTTTCCGAGATTTTTCCGTCAATTTTCCGAGAATTTTCCGAGAATTTTCCGAGATTTTTCCGAGAATTTTCTGAGAATTTTCCGAGAATTTTCCGACGATTTTCTGAGAATTTTCCGAGAATTTTCCGAGAATTTTCCGAGAATTTTCCGTCAATTTTCCGAGAATTTTCCGAGAATTTTCCGAGAATTTTCTGAGAATTTTCCGAGAATTTTCCGAGAATTTTCCGAGAATTTTCCGAGAATTTTCCGTCAATTTTCCGAGAATTTTCCCAGAATTTTCCGAGAATTTTCCGAGAATTTTCCGAGAATTTTCCGAGAATTTTCCGAGAATTTTCTGGGAATTTTCCGAGAATTTTCTGAGAATTTTCCGAGAATTTTCGAAGAATTTTCCGAGAATTTTCCGAGAATTTTCCGAGAATTTTCCGAGAATTTTCCGAGAATTTTCCGAGAATTTTCCGAGAATTTTCCGTCAATTTTCCGAGAATTTTCCGAGAATTTTCCGAGAATTTTCCGAGAATTTTCCGAGAATTTTCCGAGAATTTTCCGAGAATTTTCCGAGAATTTTCCGTCAATTTTCCGAGAATTTTCGGAGAATTTTCCGAGAATTTTCCGAGAATTTTCCGAGAATTTTCCGAGAATTTTCCGAGAATTTTCTGGGAATTTTCCGAGAATTTTCTGAGAATTTTCCGAGAATTTTCGGAGAATTTTCCGAGAATTTTCCGAGAATTTTCCGAGAATTTTCCGAGAATTTTCCGAGAATTTTCCGAGAATTTTCTGAGAATTTTCCGAGAATTTTCCGAGAATTTTCCGAGATTTTTCCGAGAATTTTCCGAGAATTTTCCGAGAATTTTCCGAGAATTTTCCGAGAATTTTCCGAGAACTTTCCGAGATTTTTCGGAGAATTTTCCGAGAATTTTCCGAGAATTTTCCGAGATTTTCCCGAGAATTTTCCGAGAATTTTCCGAGAATTTTCCGAGAATTTTCCGAGAATTTTCCGAGAATTTTCCGAGAATTTTCCGAGAATTTTCCGAGAATTTTCCGTCAATTTTCCGAGAATTTTCCGAGAATTTTCCGAGAATTTCCCGTCAATTTTCCGAGAATTTTCCGAGAATTTTCCGAGAATTTTCCGAGAATTTTCCGAGAATTTTCCGAGAATTTTCTGGTAATTTTCCGAGAATTTTCTGAGAATTTTCCGAGAATTTTCCGGGAATTTTCCGAGAATTTTCCGAGAATTTTCCGAGAATTTTCCCAGAATTTTCCGAGAATTTTCCGAGAATTTTCCGAGAATTTTCTGAGAATTTTCCGAGAATTTTCCGAGAACTTTCCGAGATTTTTCCGAGAATTTTCCGAGAATTTTCCGAGAATTTTCCGAGAATTTTCCGTCAATTTTCCGAGAATTTTCCGAGAATTTTCCGAGAATTTTCCGAGAATTTTCCGAGAATTTTCCGAGAATTTTCCGAGAATTTTCCGAGAATTTTCCGTCAATTTTCCGAGAATTTTCCGAGAATTTTCCGAGAATTTTCCGAGAATTTTCCGAGAATTTTCCGAGAATTTTCCGAGAATTTTCCGTCAATTTTCCGAGAATTTTCCGAGAATTTTCCGAGAATTTTCCGAGAATTTTCCGAGAATTTTCCGAGAATTTTCCGAGAATTTTCTGGGAATTTTCCGAGGATTTTCCGAGAATTTTCCGAGAATTTTCCGAGAATTTTCCGTCAATTTTCCGAGAATTTTCCGAGAATTTTCCGAGATTTTTCCGTCAATTTTCCGAGAATTTTCCGAGAATTTTCCGAGATTTTTCCGAGAATTTTCTGAGAATTTTCCGAGAATTTTCCGACGATTTTCTGAGAATTTTCCGAGAATTTTCCGAGAATTTTCCGAGAATTTTCCGTCAATTTTCCGAGAATTTTCCGAGAATTTTCCGAGAATTTTCCGAGAATTTTCCGAGAATTTTCCGAGAATTTTCCGAGAATTTTCCGTCAATTTTCCGAGAATTTTCCGAGAATTTTCCGAGAATTTTCCGAGAATTTTCCGAGAATTTTCCGAGAATTTTCCGAGAATTTTCTGGGAATTTTCCGAGAATTTTCTGAGAATTTTCCGAGAATTTTCGAAGAATTTTCCGAGAATTTTCCGAGAATTTTTCCGAGAATTTTCCGAGAATTTTCCGAGAATTTTCCGAGAATTTTCCGAGAATTTTCCGTCAATTTTCCGAGAATTTTCCGAGAATTTTCCGAGAATTTTCCGAGAATTTTCCGAGAATTTTCCGAGAATTTTCCGAGAATTTTCCGAGAATTTTCCGTCAATTTTCCGAGAATTTTCCGAGAATTTTCCGAGAATTTTCCGAGAATTTTCCGAGAATTTTCCGAGAATTTTCCGAGAATTTTCTGGGAATTTTCCGAGAATTTTCTGAGAATTTTCCGAGAATTTTCGGAGAATTTTCCGAGAATTTTCCGAGAATTTTCCGAGAATTTTCCGAGAATTTTCCGAGAATTTTCCGAGAATTTTCTGAGAATTTTCCGAGAATTTTCCGAGAATTTTCCGAGATTTTTCCGAGAATTTTCCGAGAATTTTCCGAGAATTTTCCGAGAATTTTCCGAGAATTTTCCGAGAACTTTCCGAGATTTTTCGGAGAATTTTCCGAGAATTTTCCGAGAATTTTCCGAGATTTTCCCGAGAATTTTCCGAGAATTTTCCGAGAATTTTCCGAGAATTTTCCGAGAATTTTCCGAGAATTTTCCGAGAATTTTCCGAGAATTTTCCGAGAATTTTCCGTCAATTTTCCGAGAATTTTCCGAGAATTTTCCGAGAATTTTCCGTCAATTTTCCGAGAATTTTCCGAGAATTTTCCGAGAATTTTCCGAGAATTTTCCGAGAATTTTCCGAGAATTTTCTGGTAATTTTCCGAGAATTTTCTGAGAATTTTCCGAGAATTTTCCGGGAATTTTCCGAGAATTTTCCGAGAATTTTCCGAGAATTTTCCCAGAATTTTCCGAGAATTTTCCGAGAATTTTCCGAGAATTTTCTGAGAATTTTCCGAGAATTTTCCGAGAACTTTCCGAGATTTTTCCGAGAATTTTCCGAGAATTTTCCGAGAATTTTCCGAGAATTTTCCGTCAATTTTCCGAGAATTTTCCGAGAATTTTCCGAGAATTTTCCGAGAATTTTCCGAGAATTTTCCGAGAATTTTCCGAGAATTTTCCGAGAATTTTCCGTCAATTTTCCGAGAATTTTCCGAGAATTTTCCGAGAATTTTCCGAGAATTTTCCGAGAATTTTCCGAGAATTTTCCGAGAATTTTCTGGGAATTTTCCGAGAATTTTCTGAGAATTTTCCGAGAATTTTCCGAGAATTTTCCGAGAATTTTCCGAGAATTTTCCGAGAATTTTCCGAGAATTTTCCGAGAATTTTCCGAGAATTTTCTGAGAATTTTCCGAGAATTTTCCGAGAATTTTCCGAGATTTTTCCGAGAATTTTCCGAGAATTTTCCGAGAATTTTCCGAGAATTTTCCGTCAATTTTCCGAGAATTTTCCGAGAATTTTCCGAGATTTTTCCGTCAATTTTCCGAGAATTTTCCGAGAATTTTCCGAGATTTTTCCGAGAATTTTCCGAGAATTTTCCGAGAATTTTCCGACGATTTTCTGAGAATTTTCCGAGAATTTTCCGAGAATTTTCCGTCAATTTTCCGAGAATTTTCCGAGAATTTTCCGAGAATTTTCCGAGAATTTTCCGAGAATTTTCCGAGAATTTTCCGAGAATTTTCCGAGAATTTTCCGAGAATTTTCCGAGAATTTTCTGAGAATTTTCCGAGAATTTTCCGAGTATTTTCCGAGATTTTCCCGAGAATTTTCGGAGAATTTTCCGAGAATTTTCCGAGAATTTTCCGAGAATTTTCCGAGAATTTTCCGAGAATTTTCCGAGAATTTTCCGAGAATTTTCCGAGAATTTTCCGTCAATTTTCCGAGAATTTTCCGAGAATTTTCCGAGAATTTTCCGTCAATTTTCCGAGAATTTTCCGAGAATTTTCCGAGAATTTTCCGAGAATTTTCCGAGAATTTTCCGAGAATTTTCCGAGAATTTTCCGAGAATTTTCCGAGAATTTTCCGAGAATTTTCCGAGAATTTTCCGAGAATTTTCTGAGAATTTCCCGAGAATTTTGCGAGAATTTTCCGAGAATTTTCCGAGAATTTTCCGAGAATTTTCCGTCAATTTTCCGAGAATTTTCCGAGAATTTTCCGAGAATTTTCCGAGAATTTTCTGAGAATTTTCCGAGAATTTTCCGAGAATTTTCCGAGAATTTTCCGAGAATTTTCCGAGAATTTTCCGAGAATTTTCCGAGAATTTTCCGAGAATTTTCAGAGAATTTTCTGAGAATTTTCCGAGAATTTTCTGAGAATTTTCCGAGAATTTTCCGAGAATTTTCCGAGAATTTTCCGAGAATTTTCCGAGAATTTTCCGAGAATTTTCTGAGAATTTTCCGAGAATTTTCCGAGAATTTTCTGAGAATTTTCCGAGAATTTTCCGAGAATTTTCCGAGAATTTTCCGAGATTTTTCAGAGAATTTTCTGAGAATTTTCCGAGAATTTTCCGAGAATTTTCGGAGAATTTTCCGAGAATTTTCCGAGAATTTTCCGAGAATTTTCCGAGAATTTTCTGAGATTTTTCTGAGAATTTTCCGAGAATTTTCCGAGAATTTTCCGAGAGTTTTCCGAGAATTTTCCGAGATTTTTCCGTCAATTTTCCGAGAATTTTCCGAGAATTTTCCGAGAATTTTCCGAGAATTTTCCGAGAATTTTCCGAGAATTTTCCGAGAATTTTCCGAGAATTTTCCGAAAATTTTCCGAGAATTTTCCGAGAATTTTCGGAGAATTTTCCGAGAATTTTCCGAGAATTTTCCGAGAATTTTCCGAGAATTTTCCGAGAATTTTCCGAGAATTTTCCGAGAATTTTCCGAGAATTTTCCGAGACTTTTCCGAGAATTTTCCGAGAATTTTCCGAGAATTTTCTGGGAATTTTCCGAGAATTTTCTGAGAATTTTCCGAGAATTTTCCGAGAATTTTCCGAGAATTTTCCGAGAATTTTCCGAGAATTTTCCGAGAATTTTCCGAGAATTTTCCGAGAATTTTCCGAGAATTTTCTGAGAATTTTCCGAGAATTTTCCGAGAACTTTCCGAGATTTTTCCGAGAATTTTCCGAGAATTTTCCGAGAATTTTCCGAGAATTTTCCGTCAATTTTTCGAGAATTTTCCGAGAATTTTCCGAGAATTTTCCGAGAATTTTCCGAGAATTTTCCGAGAATTTTCCGAGAATTTTCCGTCAATTTTCCGAGAATTTTCCGAGAAATTTCCGAGAATTTTCCGAGAATTTTCCGAGAATTTTCCGAGAATTTTCCGAGAATTTTCTGGGAATTTTCCGAGAATTTTCTGAGAATTTTCCGAGAATTTTCCGAGAATTTTCCGAGAATTTTCCGAGAATTTTCCGAGAATTTTCCGAGAATTTTCCGAGAATTTTCCGAGAATTTTCTGAGAATATTCCGAGAATTTTCCGAGAATTTTCCGAGATTTTTCCGAGAATTTTCCGAGAATTTTCCGAGAATTTTCCGAGAATTTTCCGTCAATTTTCCGAGAATTTTCCGAGAATTTTCCGAGATTTTTCCGTCAATTTTCCGAGAATTTTCCGAGAATTTTCCGAGATTTTTCCGAGAATTTTCCGAGAATTTTCCGAGATTTTTCCGACGATTTTCTGAGAATTTTCCGAGAATTTTCCGAGAATTTTCCGAGAATTTTCCGAGAATTTTCCGAGAATTTTCCGAGAATTTATTGAGAATTTTCTGAGAATTTTCCGAGAATTTTCCGAGAATTTTCCGAGAATTTTCCGAGAATTTTCCGAGAAATTTCTGAGAATTTTCCGAGAATTTTCCGAGAATTTTCCGAGAATTTTCCGAGAATTTTCCGAGAATTTTCCGAGAATTTTCCGAGAATTTTCCGAGAATTTTCCGAGAATTTTCCGAAAATTTTTCTGAGAATTTTCCGAGAATTTTCCGAGAATTTTCCGAGAATTCCGAGAATTCCGAAAATTCCGAGAATTTCCGAGAAATTCCGAGAATTTTCGAATTCCGAGAATTCTCGTTTTTTTTTTTTATCCGAGAATTCTCCGAGAATTCTCCGAGAATTTTCTCCGAGATTTTCTCCGAGAATTTCTCCGAGAACTTCTCCGAGATTTTCTCCGAGAATTTCTCCGAGCATTTCTCCGAGAATTTTCCGAGAATTCTCCGAGAATTCTCCGAGAATTTTCCGAGAATTTTCCGAGAATTTTCCGAGAATTTTCCGAGAATTTTCCGAGAATTTTCTGAGAATTTTCCGAGAATTTTCCGAGAATTTTCTGAGAATTTTCCGAGAATTTTCCGAGAATTTTCCGTCAATTTTCCGAGAATTTTCCGAGAATTTTCCGAGAATTTTCCGAGAATTTTCCGAGAATTTTCCGAGAATTTTCCGAGAATCTTCCGAGAATTTTCCGAGAATTTTCCGAGAATTTTCCGAGAATTTTCTGAGAATTTTCCGAGAATTTTCCGAGAATTTTCCGAGATTTTCCCGAGAATTTTCCGAGAATTTTCCGAGAATTTTCCGAGAATTTTCCGAGAATTTTCCGAGAATTTTCGGAGAATTTTCCGAGAATTTTCCGAGAATTTTCCGAGAATTTTCCGTCAATTTTCCGAGAATTTTCCGAGAATTTTCCGAGAATTTTCCGAGATTTTTCCGAGAATTTTCCGAGAATTTTCCGAGAATTTTCCGAGAATTTTCCGTCAATTTTCCGAGAATTTTCCGAGAATTTTCCGAGATTTTTCCGTCAATTTTCCGAGAATTTTCCGAGAATTTTCCGAGATTTTTCCGAGAATTTTCCGAGAATTTTCCGAGATTTTTCCGACGATTTTCTGAGAATTTTCCGAGAATTTTCCGAGAATTTTCCGAGAATTTTCCGAGAATTTTCCGAGAATTTTCCGCGAATTTATTGAGAATTTTCTGAGAATTTTCCGAGAATTTTCCGAGAATTTTCCGAGAATTTTCCGAGAATTTTCCGAGAAATTTCTGAGAATTTTCCGAGAATTTTCCGAGAATTTTCCGAGATTTTTCCGAGAATCTTCCGAGAATTTTCCGAGAATTTTCCGAGAATTTTCCGAGAATTTTCCGAGAATTTTCCGAGAATTTTCCGAGAATTTTCCGAGAATTTTCCGAGAATTTTCCGAGAATTTTCCGAGAATTTTCCGAGAATTTTCCGAGAATTTTCCGAGAATTCCGAGAATTCCGAAAATTCCGAGAATTTCCGAGAAATTCCGAGAATTTTCGAATTCCGAGAATTCTCGTTTTTTTTTTTTATCCGAGAATTCTCCGAGAATTCTCCGAGAATTTTCTCCGAGATTTTCTCCGAGAATTTCTCCGAGAACTTCTCCGAGATTTTCTCCGAGAATTTCTCCGAGCATTTCTCCGAGAATTTTCCGAGAATTCTCCGAGAATTCTCCGAGAATTTTCCGAGAATTTTCCGAGAATTTTCCCGAGAATTTTCCGAGAATTTTCTGAGAATTTTCCGAGAATTTTCCGAGAATTTTCTGAGAATTTTCCGAGAATTTTCCGAGAATTTTCCGTCAATTTTCCGAGAATTTTCCGAGAATTTTCCGAGAATTTTCCGAGAAT